>CM046881.1:315405528-316005528 GCA_025667525.1 Glebionis coronaria
CCTATACTTAATTTAATTAACATGTTATTATTAATAAACTATATACTATAATCAAATGACTTATGATACTTATTCAGTAAACTTAAGCTTATATCATTAGCTTATTAATCCGGCTTAATTCTAAATATGGAAACTTTCTAATTCAGGAAACTTACTATTTTTGGAAACTTTCTATTTTTAGAAACTGATCTATTTTAAAAAGTTAATCTATTCTAGAAACTTTTTATTTTTGGAAACTTTCTATTTTAGGAAACCTGCTATTTTTAGAAAGTTAATTAATATTACAAAACAAGTATAATAATACAAGAAACATAAGTAATACTTAATCAAAATATACAGAATACATGATAAACACAACATAACGTTAAAATCTGTAAAACAAGACCTGAACATATAAAACAAGCTAAGACACGATATAAAATCAGTTACGTACTCAGTAATCAAAATACTTATACACGTATACTATTTATGTAGCATTAGTGAGATCGAAGTAGGACTCTCTTCCGTTCGTCTTCTTCGTTCATTAGACATAAGGTACGGATTTCCCGTCCTTTCAGTATGGACATTCTTTCCTTATTAGGATTCCCCGTTTGCAGCCAACTGTTTTCCCTGTATTTGTTTTATATGTTTGATACTTATGTTAGAGTAAGAGCCTAAGCCATATACATGCATGACCAGTGTCACCTAGTTATGGAGGTACCATAACCATAACAATGGAGGCACTAGTGTTATGACTTCCCCATGGCAAAGTGATTGCTCGTGGCGTCCCTTTTCAGTTTTGGCCATTATATTATATTATCACGTGGGGCGTATGGGTGCATCCTAGTTACATGTTTATCAGTAGTATCAGAGTGAATGCGATGTGTCCCTTGTATCCTTCACTAGGAGTTGATCCTTCCTACCCAGACTATTTAATTAGAGGCAACCCCTCTAATTGCATGACGAGGTCTCCCCTCCAAGTATTCCTATACGGTGGAACTCATGACCTATATGGGCTATTTGGCTAATTAAAACAGATTTTCATAGAAACATAAGTCTTTTCAAACTTTAAACCCAGTTTTATGAACATGAATCCTGATTACTTAGAACTTATGATATTCCTCTGCTATTAGTCTGATATGCTTACGTTATTGCATGTCATACTTGTATATCCATGGACTGAGCGTTATGCTCAGTCGTTTTCCTTGCATGTTCCTAAACGACAGGTACTCAAGGACGCTCGTAGACTTTAAGCGTATGTGCATATGGATTGGAAGCTTTCTAGCATTCTCTACTTTATGCATTTCATCATACATTTTGCTACTTATTTCTATGGACATTGTTTAGTCCTTTTCCTTTAAAGTACTTATGTTTGTGTGTGATGAGCTTATACTTTGGGGTACCGATGTTTGTTTCCGGTATTTCTTTTTATGGTCATGTAATGTTTAAGACATTTTTCTTGTATGCTTTGATGACACGCCATAATCACGCTTGACATTCCATTTACCAAAATAGGGTGTTACACACAGACGATTTCAAATGCCGAGATAATGCTGCGAACCGAGACTGAAACCCCTCCCGTCCCGAATGCCGACATGAATTCTTATTTCGTAAAGAATTACGAGGCTTTGATTCCTCTCATGATCGCTAGAATAAAAAGTGCTCCCTCGGAAGATCTACGAGTTTGTCTCGAATTTGAAGAAGAGTTGCGAGTTTCCAAGGAGTACACTTCTGACAAGGAACACCGACTGGAGAGGAGAAAACATAAAAGGGAAGAGAGGTTGAGAGAGGAGGATATGTACACCTCCCCAAGGCGGGTTACGTACCCTAATGCACCTATTATAGAGGATGCGTCATCTTCAGATGATTATGATGATTCAGGATAGCGAAAAACCCTTGTTACTTATACTAACAACAATCTGCGTACTAGCATTCAAGATAGGTTAGCACATACCCCAAAGGATCAGGTATCCCTACCGGAGCAGTCCGAGCAGCACCAAAGCGCTCTCAACAGACTAGGACCAAGGGAAAGAGATCTTTCCTAAAATCGTAAGGACGAGGAAGAAAGAGGAGAAAAAGATCCCCGAGTGATAGCTCATCGACTTCTGGTTCTAGCGACCACCATCCTAGGCGTTGCGGAACAAGTTCCTCGTCCTCAGACTCCTCTGACTATGAAAGAAAGCGGCGTAAGACATCACGACAACCAAGAAGGCCTAAAGGTGAAGAAGGTCCCTCCAATGGCGTCGCCAAAAAGGAAACGCATTCACAAAACACATCATGACCTACACAGAGGATAAAATAAGGCGCATGCCATCTAATGGCAAGACATACGCTGGCACGACTAATCCAGATGATCACCTCAAAGTTTTTGAATCCCAGGCAGGAATCGAACATTGGCCCGAGCCCGTATGGTGCCACATGTTTAACTCCACGTTGGTAGGCAATGCACGAAATTGGTTCGACAGGCTCCAACAACGGAGCATAGGTGGATTCGAGGAACTACGGAAAGCCTTCCGCAGAAACTACATCCAGCAGAAGAAGTGCGACAATAGCCTCGTCTCACTCGCAAGAGTCAAGCAACGACGAAGCGAGTCGTTGGAAGACTTCGTGGAGCGCATTAAGACTGAGAGTAACCAAGTTAGAGAATGCACTAAAAATTTTAAAAATTTAGGCTTCGTGGTAGGAATAACCAATCCAGATCTGATAAAGAAGCTAAATGATAGGACTCCTGAAACCTTCGACGAAGTAATGCGACGAGTCACATCGTTCATCAAAGGAGAATTGGACGTAACAGATAGCAGACAAACTACCTTTGGATATAGGTTTCAAGATCGGCCAAAAAAGCACCCAAATAACCAGGGTAGCGGCCGCAACCTGGACTACCGAGGAACTTAGAGGCTAGGATGAGATAATAACAACAAATTCACTCCTCTGAGGATGACTTCAAGGTAGATACTCCTATCCGAGGGTTCGAATTTCCTAAAACCTCTTCCGATGACCCGTCCAGTAGAAAAGCGCGACAACAGTAAATACTGCGAATACCACGATGACAAAGGTCATGGGACAGACTAGTGCATACAGTTAGAAAAAGCATATTAGAGATTGGAGGAAAGGGGAGATGCCAAAAAAACGACAACAAAAAGGAGAAGGAAAAACCGATAACCATCTATATGGTGAAAACGGAGGGGCGAGATCCACGAAAAGGAACCAGGTATGAATTTTCATGCGAGTCGGAGATCTCGTTCCCTACCTTAACTGAGGAAAAATATAAAAAAGGACCCCTGGGGATACAAATAAATCTGGGGGAACACACTATCAATTAAATATATGTTGACGGGGGCTCTGCGGCAAACATCATGTATGAACATTGTTTTGCATGGATGCCCGAAAAAATAAATAGTAAGTTGATGCAAATCGCACCTTTACTCCACAAGGTTTAACCGAGAGAAAACTAGACCACTAGGACAACTTCGTACACCTGTAATGGTGGGAAGCTGGGATAATTCGACGAAGGTATGGATGGACTTCATGGTAGTGCGGGCTCGATCATCGTACAGTGGCTTTATTGGTAAACCATGTATCCTTGCAATGCGTGTTGTACCATCTATGGCGCATGGCATGCTTAAATTCTAGATGGAGAATGGGGTGGTCACAATCCACAACACAGATGAGTGCAAAGTGGCTACCTACGCCTCCCTTGGAGGTAGGAAGCGAAGGAATGACATAGAATCGTGTGCCAAAAATGATGCCCGAGCAAGTTGTAAGCAGTGAACAAAAAGAAAATCCTGATAGAAAGCTTAGATAAACATACAGAAGCAGGTGCCCTCCAAAGAGGCCACAAAACACCTCAATTCTTGTTGATCTTAGTATCAACAGGATTCACAAGGAAAGAAGAACCAAATGCAGGTTTCATCCTCACGGACCAAGTTGTGGTAAAAATCACATATTCCCTATGCTTCGGTTTCACAGCCACAAGCAGTGAAGTTGATCACGAGGCATTAACGATTGGACTTAGCATGGCATCGCGAATGGGAATTTAGGACCTGGTGGCAGATGTATACTCATCGTTTCTAGCAAATCGTGTAGCTGGGAAGTGTGAACCCAGGGGGTACAATTTGATCATTTACACACAAAAGGTGAGATCAATGACCCTTAAATATAACAAATTTGGAATACGAGAGGTCTCAGGAGATCATGCTGAGAAAGCAGAAGGTATGGGCCGTATCGCAGCTATTAACTGGGCAGATCCACCTAAGCAAGTGCTCGTCGAGTTTGTCGCGCATAAGTCAACAGGGGAGGTGATACTTACCTCAGTCGTCGAGAGAGAAGTGCTGAAATGGATGACTCCAATCATTAACCACTTAAGTAACCAGGCACCTCCCCGAGGTAATAAGGGAGCTAGACACATCCGGAGGAACATAAAATAGTTCAATATTCATAACGGAATCTTGCACAAGCGAAATGGGTCCAAGCTATGGCTGTAATGTGTGCGATCTCAACAGGCGCGAAACATCATCGAAGGTGTACATAGAAAGCTGTGTCACATCCAAGCGGGCCCTCGACCTATGGTGAGCGAGGTCGTTCACTCTGGTTATTACTGACCAACCATGTACAAAGATGCACGTGACCTATCATTAAAATGTCAGCATTGCCAGAATCGCATGGCAAGAACAAGGCATTAGCACCAAAGGCTGCCACATAACTCATTCTTGAATGGGCTATCGGGACAAGGAATTTTTTCGTCCCTATACCAGGGAATGGGTACTCTTGCAACAACAGAGGGCTACCTCGCCTAGTGGGCCAAAACCTCATTGCTACAGATGGGACGAGTCAAGTAGTAAGTGGGCCTCGAGGAAGCAAAATTATGACTGGGACATCCAAAGGCAGACATGGTACGCCTACAATGGTAAAGCATGATGCAGAAGTAGGAGGTTCAAACCTAGGTTAGCAGTCCATGGAAAAGCCGGATGCGACATTCCAACACGCTCTATTCAAAAAAAGATAACTAGTATACCGTGTTGGGGAATCAGGACATCTGTATAACTGATAGGTGTGAAAACACCCATCCTTTTACCACTTATTTCTTACTAAAACAAGACCAAAACGCGTGTTTAATATCATTTGTTTGGAATTATGCGTGGTTTTTGTGTTTATTGTGTTTTCAGAGCCAACCGGATAAATATTGAAGAAAACATAGGATTGCACGGGTTTTATCAAGGAAAAAGACTAAAGAAGAAGTCTATTGTCCAAGAGATGCAAAAGATTTGAAGTCAATGGGCCTATTTGAAGATTTATCGAAGAAAAGGACCAAAGATGGAAGATTTACATATGTCGAAGAAACTCAAGTCTATTAAATGGAGAAATTAAAAGACGAGTTGAATTTAATCGTCGACAAATCCCGAATCAGAATCGAAAACGTTAACTTTTCTGAAAAGACGAGAAGACAAGAAGAAAGGGAGAAAGCCCACTCACCAACCAACCACTTAGCCTATATAAGGAAATCACCCTCACAAAATTTGACACCTAGTTTTTAGTTGTTCTTTCAGTTACTCTTTTCCTAGTTTGTAGGAAGAACCATCTCCCTTAAGGAGTGGTTTTCATCTTCTTTGATTTCTTCTTGAATTGTGTAAGTGTAATCCTTTCATTTTGTTTATTGAATCTTAATCATCAATACAAGTTTTCATTTAATCTTTTCATTCCTCTTGTTCATCATCATCTTTTTATTCAAAGTTCTTAAGTTCTTATTTAGTTGAGTTTTGATCTTAAAAAGTTGTTGATTTTGTGTTTTTATGATTGAGATTTGATTCTTATGGTTAATAGATAGTCGTTGATTAGTTTGGTTAAAACCTTTTCGTTTATTTGGTTCGATTGGGTCAAAATTTGCGTTCCCCTGTTCTTGCGCCTGTTTATGTTCTTCATTCCAGTTTATTCCGAACAGTTGTTAACTTTTTCCCTTATTCGGAATGTTTTCTTATTCCGGATAGTCGGCTTCATTTCACCCTTATTCGGAATATTTATATATTCCTGATGGTCTTCTGGCCTTTTCTCTTATTCGGAATATTTAGTCATTCCGCATAGCCATCATTATTCCGAGTAAGGTTCTATTCCGTATAGACCATTATTCCGCATAGCTCCATTATTCCGCATAGTATGATTATTCAGGGTAGAGTTGTTTATTCCGCATAAGACTTATTATTCCGCATGATCTCATTATTCTGAGTAGGCATTTATTCCGCATAGAGATTCTTATTTCGAATAGACTAGTATTCCGAGTAGTGTTTTATTCTGCATAGAATTCATTATTCCGCATAGCTTTAAATATTCCGCATGGTCATTATTCCGGATAGCACCATATTTTCAGTAAGTTTGTTTTATTGTTTTGTCATTTAACTGTTTAATTTAAATCTAAGTTTTATTTAAGTAATTGTTTTGGTTTAAATCTTTATTTACTTCATGCATTTACCTTTTTAGTAGAATAGAAAACCAAACCCACTTTTTGTCACCAAGAACAAATCATTCCACTTTTAGCTGTGATCAATTCGAAAGGATTCCGAGATTAATCTTGAACCTATAGCAAAGCTGTGTATCAAATGGCGCCGCTGCCGGCTCTTCTCGTTAAGATCAACAGTTTTTTGTGAGAACTTGGATTTTGGGATCCGTTCACCGTAACGTTACATTTTCATAAAAACTTTCAAAAATCCCTAAAAATATAAAATTTTCAAAAAAAAAAAAATAAAATAAAAAAATAAACCCATAAAAACAAAAAATATTTCTTGTTTGCCTTGTTAGCTCTTTTGCAGGTGCATGCGTACACGATCAACGTCTTATCAATAGCCCGAGCCTCTCGAACACTTAGACATGGCCGGTGTACAAAACAACAACAATAACCCACCTTTCAACAACAATAATAACAACAACAATAACAATCCACCTCTCAACAATGAGCCTCTACCAGATAATCGCCCTATGATTGAACTGTTACAAGCACATGTGGAGGGCAACAATGATCCAATTGTTATACCCGCGATTGCAGCCAACAACTTTAAGCTCAAATCCGGCTTTATCCAGATGGTCTCTGCTCAACCATTCTTGGGGCGTACCATTGATGATCCACATGACCACATTAAGAGATTCCTGCAACTCACAAATACGGTCAAATTCAATGGTGTTCCACAAGAGGTAATCCATTTGCAACTTTTTCCCTTTTCTTTAGAGGGACAAGCCCGACATTGGCTTGCTATGGAACCGCCACAAAGTATTCTTTCGTTGACGGATTTGGAGACCAAATTTATCAACTAATTTTTCCCACCCTCTCGTACTACCGCTTTGCGGAATGAAATTATCAAAGTTGAACAAAAGTACGATGAGTCTTTTAGTGAATCTTGGGATCGTTTCAAAGATCTTTTAAAAAATGCCCACAACATGGTTTTACCAAAGTGCACCAAATTAACACTTTTTATAATGGTTTAAGCATGAATGACCAAGATTCACTAAACAGTGCCTCGGGGGGTAATATTTTGGTTAAGACTTCCAATGCCGCTTGGGATATCATTAAGAATAAGTCTCGTGTGCAAACCAAGAGTGTGCGGACCAATGCCGCTAGTGCTAGTACTAGTGATAACGACAAGCGACTTGACAAAATCACTGCGCTTCTTGAATCGCTTGCTACCCAAACCGCCAGCAACACCAACAGCATCAACGCTAAAAACGCTCAAGTCAATGCTGTCAGCCAACCATGTGAAATATGTGGGGGTCCTCACTCTTACACCACTTGTACCGCCACCCAAGACTACCCTTCTGAGAATGTGAATGCAGCATACGGTACCTATCCTCAACCTGCTTATCAAGCTCGTCCTCAAGGTGACCGCAACTTGCTTAGGTACCGCTCAAACAACTATCTCTCACCACCCGGTTTTCCTTCTAACAACCCAAACCAACAACAAAACCTTAATCGCCCTCCTCAACAACAACAACAACCTCGTACACCATACATACCACCTCACAAACAACCATATCCACCTCAAAGAAACAACCAAGTTTACCAGCAACCTGCTTATCAACCACCCGCATACAATGCTCCTCCCAACCAACCCACCGCATTACACCAAGACATTGGAACCTACATGAGGACTAATGATGTGATCGTGGACAATCTCCAACTTGAAGTGCTCAACTTGAAAGCAGACCTGGTGAAACAAGGGAACGATCTGCGAGCTGATATGAGAAACACTTTGGATAGTCAAACGAATGACTTAAAGAACATGATGGCTAGTTTCTTCCAAGGAAATCAACCCTCTTCTTCGGGTACTCTTCCGAGTAACACCGTTGCGAATCCAAGAGGGGAGATGAAAGCAATCACCACTCATAGTGGCAAAGGTACCAAGGAACCCGAGCTTCCTATACCTCCACCATTTATTGTGACTAAGGAGAACGAGTCACCTGCTCCTTCCCCAATTTCTCCACCTCTTACTTCTACCCCTCCTCCACCCAAGGATGTGAGTGATCCTTCGATCCCAAAGACTTCCTCTTCTTCCGATATACCTTATCCCTCAAGGTTGAGGAAAGAGAAGCTCAAAAGCAAGGATGATATTCAAGTTTCAAACTTTCTTAAAATGTTTAAACAATTGAATTTCAACATCTCCTTCGCTGAGGCTCTCGCTCACATGCCCAAATATGTGAAGATGTTCAAAGATCTTCTTAGCGACAAGGAAAAGCTTCTTGATATTGCTAACACCCAACTTAATGAGAATTGCTCTGCAGTGCTCTTAAGGAAATTGCCAACCAAGCTTGGTGATCCGGGTCGCTTCTTAATCCCTTGTAACTTCCCGGGAGTAGAGAATTGCATGGCCCTAGCCGATCTAGGTGCCAGTATTAACTTAATGCCTCTAAGCGTTTGGAAGCAATTATCTCTCCCTGAGCTAGTCCCCACCAAAATGACTTTGGAATTAGCTAACCGTACGGTTGCTTATCCAGTGGGGATAGCCGAAGACGTCTTTGTAGGAGTCGACAAATTCACTTTTCCTGCCGATTTCGTCGTCGTCTACTATGACATGGACCCTCGTGTGCCATTGATCGTTGGTCGTCCATTCCTGAGGACCGGTCGCACTCTCATCGATGTTGAAGCCAGTGAGCTTATCATGAGAGTGGGTGATGATAAAATTGTCTTCAACATGGGAAAGTTGTCTAAACAGCCTTATTCAAATGAGAGTGTTAACTGTATTGACGTGCTTGATGAGGCTTGTGAAGAACACTTCAAAGATGCTTGTAAAAGTATTCCTACCTCTCTTCCCAATGTTGAGACCGTTTCCTCTATTGACTCATCACTATCTCTATTTGGAGAAAGTGATTTTCTTTGGAAAGATTTGGAAGCCACCATGGGAGATGTGAACTTAGAACATACCGATTCTCCCATCGATTGGGATGAAGATCTTCGCCTCATTGAGAACTTTCTTAAAGAAGACATAATTGCTCCACCATCTCCCAAGGTTATTGCTATCGATGCTCCGACTTTGAAAACGCCTTCCATCGAAAATCCCCCGGATTTAGAACTTAAGGAGTTTCCGCCCCATCTCGAGTACGTGTTCCTTGAAGAAGAGAAGAAGTCGCCCGTCATCATCGCGAAAGACTTGAAAGAAGACGAAAAATATCGCCTCATCGCCGTGCTTAAAGATCATAAGAAGGCAATTGCTTGGAAAATTTCCGATATCCGCGGAATTGATCCGAACTTTTGTACTCACAAGATTCTCATGGAAGATGACTTTAAACCCGCAATCCAGAGCCAAAGAAGGGTTAATCCTCGCATTCATGACGTCATCAAACAAGAGGTTATCAAACTTCTAGATGCCGGCTTGATTTAGCCTATTTCGGATTCGCCATGGGTAAGTCCCGTCCATTGGGTGCCCAAGAAGGGCGGAATAACCATTGTTTCCAATGAACACAACAAGTTGATTCCCACTCGTCTCGTTACTGGGTGGAGAGTTTGTATTGATTATCGTAAGCTCAATGATGCCACGAGAAAAGATCACTTTCCGCTTCCTCTCATGGATCAAATGCCCGAGCGTCTAGCAAGTAATGACTATTACTGCTTCTTAGACGGTTTCTCTGGGTATTTTCAAATTCCCATCGATCCCAAAGACCAAGAAAAGACCACATTCACTTGTCCCTACGGAACATTCTCTTACAAACGCATGCCTTTTGGTTTATGTAATGCTCCTGGGACGTTCCAAAGATGTATGATGGCTATCTTCCATGACATGGTGGAAGACACTATGGAAGTATTCATGGATGATTTCTCGGTTTATGGCGATTCATTCTCTGCTTGCCTTGCTAATTTAGAACGTATGCTGAAGCGGTGTGAAGACACTCGCCTTGTTCTTAATTGGGAAAAATGCCATTTCACGGTAAAAGAGGGCATCGTGCTAGGACACAAGATCTCCAAAGCCGTTCTTGAAGTAGACCGTGCTAAAGTCGATGTTATCGCTAAGTTGCCTCCGCCTTCAACCGTGAAGGGTGTGAGAAGTTTCCTTGGTCATACGGGCTTCTACCGTCGATTCATCAAAGATTTTTCTCAAATCGCTCGCCCAATGACCCACCTCTTAGAAAAAGATACTCCTTTTATCTTTTACAAAGAGTGTCTTGAAGCCTTCAACTTGCTTAAGGATAAGCTAACTAAGGCACCCGTCTTAGTTACCCCTAATTGGGAGCTGCCTTTCGAGTTGATGTGCGATGCTAGTGACTTTGCTATTGGTGCGGTTTTGGGCCAAAGAGTGAATAAACACTTCCAACCAATCCACTACGCTAGCAAGACAATGACGGGGGCCCAATTGCATTACACGACATCTGAAAAAGAGCTTTTAGCTGTTGTCTATGCCTTTGAAAAATTTCGCCCCTATCTTGTCCTTTCCACCACAATCGTTTACACCGATCATTCCGCGTTGAAGTACTTGTTAACTAAACAAGATTCTAAACCAAGACTTCTTCGCTGGGTTTTGCTACTCCAAGAATTTAAAATCGAAATTCGCGATAAAAAAGGAGCTGAAAACCTAACCGTGGATCATCTCAGTAAACTTGAGGATCCTTACCAAGGGGAACATCCGAACAAAGAGATCAATGACTCTTTTCCCCTGGAGACCTTAATGTCTATCAACTTGACTTCTGATGAAACCCCGTGGTTTGCGGACATTGCCAACTACTTGGCGGGTGGAATTCTCGTTGACGGGCTAACATCCCAGCAAAAGAAGAAGTTCTTCAAAGACATTAAGACTTACTTTTAGGATGACCCGTATCTTTTCAAACAATGTGCCGACTTGATTATTCGCCGATGTGTTGATGGACCGGCAGCTTTAGAAATCCTTGACGCTTGCCACAAAGGACCCACCGGTGGTCACTTTGGTCCCAACTACACCGCCAAAAAAGTGTTTGATTTGGGATTTTATTGGCCCAACATTTATCATGACGCTCACGATATGGTTAAGCGTTGTGTTGCTTGCCAAAAGCAAGGCAAGATCACACATAAAGACGAGATGCCTCAGAATTTCATTCAAGAATGTGAAATCTTTGATGTTTGGGGTATCGACTTTATTGGGCCATTCCCTTCCTCTAAAGGAAACAAATACATCCTTGTAGCCGTTGACTACGTCTCCAAATGGGTTGAAGCCAAAGCTTTACCCACTAATTACGCAAGGGTGGTTTGTAACTTTTTGAAATCGCTGTTCGCTAGATTCGGTGTGCCTCGTGCCATTATTAGTGATCGCGGGACTCATTTTTGCAATGACCAATTTGCAAGAGTCATGGCTAAGTGTGGTGTAAATCATCGTCTTTTCACCGCCTACCACCCACAAACTAATTGCCAGGCTGAAATATCCCACCGAGGATTAAAGCGAATTCTTGAAAGAACCGTGGGAGAGCATCGTCCCTTATGGGTCGATAAACTTGATGATGCTTTGTGGGCTTTCCGTACCGCATACAAGACTCCAATTGGTTGTACACCATATCGTCTCGTGTACGGGAAAGCGTGCCACCTCCCCATTGAGTTGGAGCACAAGGTTTACTGGGCCTTGAAGTGGGCTAATTTTGATATCAACAAAGCCGGTGACCTACGCAAGATCCAACTTAATGAGCTGAATGAACTCCGTAATGAGGCTTATGAAAATTCTTTGATTTATAAGGAAAAAACTAAGCTCATTCACGACTCTAAGATTAAAAACCAAGAGTTCCAAGTTGGAGACAAAGTTTTACTTTTTAATTCTCGGTTGAAAATCTTTTCGGGCAAGCTAAAATCTCGTTGGTCCGGCCCATTCACCATTGCCCAAAATTTTCCATATGGTACTCTCGAGCTCGCTCAACCTAATGGACCGAATTTTAAGGTGAATGGCCAACGAGTGAAGTTGTACTTTGGTGAGGACATCTCTCAGGAGATGATTCCATCCCTCACCACGTTCCCCATGAACTAATTTTGGGTCGAGTCAGGCTCGTGACTCGGTTATCAAAAACAAGCGCTCCTCGGGAGGCAACCCGAGTATCTATCCTTTTCTGTTTTAACCTCCTAAGTGTAGGGGGACCTATATAGGTGTTTGTCTTTGTGTGGTGATGTGATTACAGGGATGAATGCACTCTTGGAACCTTCGAAGAACCGTGCTCCCGTGTTATCCGAAATCCGGTTCTATCTCTCAACTATCGCGATTTAATTTTCTTCATACTCACATTTGAAATTGATCACGTTAGTCGTCTCTTCCTTAACTTGAGTTAACCAACGTGCACAATGTCATAAGTGTAGGGGACACTTTTCCCACATGCTTAAACATTGAGGACAATGTTTATCTTAGGTGTAGGGGGACTTCTATCGAAGTTTTAAGTGGACTTTTCCATGAAAATGCCTTCATTTAACCGGAAAATCATCTTTTTCAACATTTTTCAAATTTTTAATTAACTTTGTCCATTTAGTCGTAATTTTTAAATTTTTATCGTTGCTTTCATATGTATATATTCCGCAATAAAGTCAAAAATATTAATAAAGTGGTGTAGCTAGTTTTGAAATCTTTGACATATTAGGCCCGTTGCGTTTATTTTGACTCAACCCGAATAGACTTATCCATGTTCATTCTAGCTAGTATCCTTAACCATGTAGACCTTAATTGGTTTATTAGGCTAAGTATCCACGAGTCTCATTACTTGAGATTTTAAATTGTGGAGAACGAGAAATGATAGAGTCAATTATAAGTCGGTATTCTTGCACAAGCTCACTTGGTGTAATTATTTGCCTATTTTCCCATCACTTGCTAATAATTTATCTGCAATAAGTAAGGTCGTACGATTTGAAAAGTTACTTAGCTTCTAGCCCAAGATCGTTTAAAAGTTGCTCGGTAATGATAAGAGTTCATAGCAAAGGCATAACTTATGAAGCGGGGCGCGAAGATTGGCAAGTCCGAAAAGGCCCTAACAAGGCATGAGGATTCAATCTTATTGCTAAAGATCCAAGGTGATGTGAAAAGCATTATTCCCAAAATCAATATGAAGGATCAAGACTCACGACGAAAAGCAATCAACTCCCATAAAGATCATGGAGAAGTCTATCCGAAAAGACCCTAACAAGGTATGAGGATAAATAGATCCAAGTCCGAAAAGGAGGCGGATCGTTGTATCTCAAAATCCCAATTAGAGATTGAAGAAATAATCATGAAGTCGTGGTCAACAAAGTTGGAGTACCCCTCAAAAGTCTCCAAGTGAAGAAACTCTATTACGATGAGAAGACCATTATCTCAAGCACGTCTCTCAAGATATGAAGTATGAAGTACATGCCAAATATCGGCCCGAGAAAGGTCTCAAAACGTGAACCAAGTTATGCCAAGATATAAACTTTTTGATATCCCGAGAAGCAGTTTTAAGAGATTTTGTCCTTTAGCTGACTATTGATCAAATCGTCCTACTTTGCTTTCAGCCTAAATAAACTATCGAAATAAGTCCAAAAATGCATCTTCATGATCATTCTAAGACAAAAATAAAATATAAGAGATACCTCTAGGAATAAGGGAGTTTAAGCATTTAATTAAGCCATGTGTGTAAGTGTTTGATTTGCTAACTTATAATAACAATGATCTCGTTTTTAAGCTTAGTTTGGGGAACGTGAAACTTGAGGGTGATAAATCTTCGCAACACCAAAGCCCTAATGTAAGTCCTTGATCTCGTTGCAAGTTAATTCCATATAGCTATTTTCAAGTGAAAACTGTTTTCTATCCTTTTGTTTCTTTTAAAGTTTAAATTTATCTTAGTACTTTAATTTTTGTTTATTAGTATTTTAATAAGGCCAAGGTTGATTAATTATGAGAAGAGTGTAAAATTGCTTTATCGCTAAGCATTGCATGAGGGCATGGCAATGGTTAAGTGTAGGAGATTTGATAGGTGTGAAAACACCCATCCTTTTACCACTTATTTCTTAGTAAAACAAGACCAAAACGTGTGTTTAATATCATTTGTTTGGAATTATGCGTGGTTTTTGTGTTTATTGTGTTTTCAGAGCCAACCGGACGAATATTGAAGAAAACATGGGATTGCACGGGTTTTATCAAGGAAAAAGACTAAAGACGAAGTCTATTGTCCAAGAGATGCAAAAGATTTGAAGTCAACGGGCCTATTTGAAGATTTTTCAAAGAAAAGGACCAAAGATGGAAGATTTACATATGTCGAAGAAACTCAAGTCTATTAAATGGAGAAATTAAAAGACGAGTTGAATTTAATCGTCGACAAATCCCGAATCAGAATCGAAAACGTCAACTTTTCTGAAAAGACGAGAAGACAAGAAGAAAGGGAGAAAGCCCACTCACCAACCAACCACTTAGCCTATATAAGGAAATCACCCTCACAAAATTTGACACCTAGTTTTTAGTTTTTCTTTAAGTTACTCTTTTCCTAGTTCGTAGGAAGAACCATCTCCCTTAAGGAGTGGTTTTCATCTTATTTGATTTCTTCTTGAATTGTGTAAGTGTAATCCTTTCATTTTGTTTATTGAATCTTAATCATCCATACAAGTTTTCATTTAATCATTTCATTCCTCTTGTTCATCATCATCTTTTTATTCAAAGTTCTTAAGTTCTTATTTAGTTGAGTTTTGATCTTAAAAAGTATTTTGTGTTTTTATGATTGGGATTTGATTCTTATGGTTAATAGATAGGTGGTTGGTTAGTTTGGTTAAAACCTTTTCTTTATTTGGTTCGATTGGGTTAAAATTTGCGTTCCCCTGTTCTTGCGCCTGTTTCTGTTCTTCATTCCAGTTTATTCCGAATAGTTGTTAACTTTTTCCCTTATTCGGAATGTTTTCTTATTCCGGATAGTCGGCTTCATTTCACCCTTATTCGGAATATTTATATATTCCGGATGGTCTTCTGGCCTTTTCTCTTATTCGGAATATTTAGTCATTCCGCATAGCCATCATTATTCCGAGTAAGGTTCTATTCCTTATAGACCATTATTCCGCATAGCTCCACTATTCCGCATAGTATGATTATTCAGGGTAGAGTTGTTTATTCCGCATAAGACTTATTATTCCGCATGATCTCCTTATTCCGAGTATGCATTTATTCCGCATAGGGATTCTTATTCCGAATAGACTAGTATTCCGAGTAGTGTTTTATTCCGCATAGACTTCATTATTCCGCATAGCTTTAAATATTCCGCATGGTCATTATTCCAGATAGCACCATATTTTCAGTAAGTTTGTTTTATTGTTTTGTCATTTAACTGTTTAATTTAAATCTAAGTTTTATTTAAGTAATTGTTTTGGTTTAAATCTTTATTTACTTCATGCATTTACCTTTTTAGTAGAATAGAAAACCAAACCCACTTTTTGTCACCAAGAACAAATCATTCCACTTTTAGTTGTGATCAATTCGAGAGGATTCCGAGATTAATCTTGAACCTATATCAAAGCTGTGTATCAATAACACATGGTCAATTGAGCCAGGAAGGATGGGTGGGACCCTACACAATTACATAAGTAACAAGGAAGGGTGCGTATAGTATATGTGACCAACACAATGGGGACTCAGGGCGACTGTGGCAGAACCACGAGCTTCAAATGTGTCGTCCTTACAGGATATAGCCTACGCATGGATACCTCTTTTAGTTGTAATCAGCTCCCAATAAACATCCATGTACTTTTTATTTTTAATATTTAATTAGGTTTTTATGTCGTTATATTTCGAAAAGCTTACAAGCATTAATAAAACGCCGCGGTTCCTAGATAGTTCCACGCCCACTATTTTTCTTCTTTATCATATTATTATTATTTATGTACATGATGTTGTAAATTCAATATACATATCTGGCCCTCCAGTGTACATGTACTTTTCGTTTCCTTGAGAAATAAGAGGATCGAGTTAACCTAATAATTACACTTGTCACGTTAGAGGGATGCAAATCTAGTGGCCACGGTTCAGGTATCCTTGTTAGACACCTTACTAGTCAAGACGTTGTAGTAAGTAACGCATTCCTCACATTCCATGGCAAACATGCAAAAGACACAATGTGCACGTCTAACAACATTTGCCAAAATCAATGGCATTGCTTATGGTAGTAGTGGCACGCCACAAAGTTTCAAGTTGGACTCGATCGAGTCGAGGTTTTATCGAGCCTAAGCCCAAGCTCAAGCACAATAACATTCCTCGAAACATATAATGAGCTGAGCTCAAGCTTTTGATAACTTGGCTCGGGCCCTTATCGAGATTTTCGAGCCTTAGTATAAATATATTTTTATATAATTAAGCAAACGTAAATTTGAATATTAGCCTTATTATAAAGAGTAACTATATAAATAAATAAATAACCTATTGATAATTGTTATCATATTTACTACAAACATAGAATTTATAGTGGTGTGTAAATCTTAGTGATATATATATATATATATATATATATATATATATATATATATATATATATATATATATATATATATATATATAATTGTTATCATATTTACTACAAACATAGAATTTATAGTGGTGTGTAAATCTTAGTGATATATATATATATATATATATATATATATATATATATATATATATATATATATATATATATATATATATATATATATATATATATATACATATATATATATATATATATATATATATATATATATATATATTTATATATATATATATATATATATATATATATATATATATATATATATATATATATATATATATATATATATATATATATATATATATATATATATATATATATATATGTATATATATATATATATATATATATATATATATATATATATATATATATATATATATATATATATATATATATATATATATATATGTAAAACCCGCATAAAATACCATAAACAATACACTACATGAAAACACGACTAAATTAAAACATTCCATTTATAATATACGACACGTGTCACGAACATTAAATTACAAGAATTACGTATATTATTAATGCACGTTAAACATTTACGTATAATATTAATTCATGACATTTAAAATACGAATACATACGTATAATATCATTATTCATCTTTTAGAAAAAATAATTAAAACCCTAGCCGCTTTTCTTCTTTTGGCTGCGGGATGATAAGAACAAGGAGGAAGGATTCGTTGGTTTTGATCTTGAATATCTACATATACGTGTTCGTATTTCAATCCTCTTTTCATCCACGCAATCGGTATAAACAAAACCTTAACCTTTTTATTATTATTGATTTATTGAACACGAATCTTAAAAAAATAAAAATAAACATGTTATGATAATGGGTTAATCAAGAAAAGGGTGTTCGTTTTGATTCGTCGCACCCAACCGAGAGCACAAGGCTCTTAGTGGGCTTTTCCACCAACAGCTGAGACACCCCCAATGGGGCTCGATGGTGTTTTTGGTTCGGTCAACCACAAGCCACGGTCCCCAACAGGGGGTACCTTTGGCGAAACAGTGGGACCCGAGACCTTTGAAGGTCTCGGTGGGTAGTTTGGCTCGGCGAGGGGAGCACCAACTAGGCCGGTGTGAACCGTAGCCTAGCAGTGGCAACGACCATCGGCCACCACCACCAGCCGCCGGCTGTATGGTGGTGTTTGGTGCTTGGTTTTGTTTTCTCGGGTTTAGGGCTCGGGTACATTTTATTAGCAAATGTTTTAATTAATTAATTAATTAAATTATTTTACATGCACTATTAATTAGTTAATTAAAATCACCACTTAGGTTATTGTATTTAATTAAACAAATCATGTTATAACCTAAGTATTTTATGAGACTTAATTAAATTAAATCATGACATAATTTAATTAAATTGTATAAGGTAAAGTTTATTAATTTCACCATGACATTTTATTAATTAATAAACCATGCATTTTCATTATTAATTAATAATCACATTAGCCTAAGTATTTAGTTTAATAGACTTTACTAATAAATTTTCATGACTTATAAGTTATGACCAATAAACACTGGCTTATATTTTAGACTTATTAATTTAGCTTATTTCTATTTAAGGAAACATTCTATTTCAGGAAACTTACTATTTTTGGAAAGTTTCAATTTTTGGAAACATTCTATTTTTGGAAACTTTCTATTTTTGGAAATTTTCTATTTTTTGACACCTGCTATTTTTAGAAAGTTACTTATTATGACACTACAAGTATAATAATACAAGAATACATGAAATACATAATCAGAATACATGAAAACATGAATAAATACGAGATAAACCTTAAAACAGTAAAACATGACAAGAACATATAAAATAAGCTAAGAACACACAAAACCCGTAACACACTCAGTAATCAGACAACTCATACATGTCCCTTATTTATGTAGTATCCGCGAAGTCAAAGTAGATCGTTCCACTTTCCTTCTAGCTTCACTACTGGACATTGTAGGATATTGTAACTCTTGCTTATGTTCTAGAGAGAGAAAGAGATAGAGAGATGGTAAGAACACACACACTTAGTGAGAGAAAGTATATAGAAAACACTTTCTACTATGTGAAAATAATGTGAACCAACACCCTCTCCAACTAAGGAGAGGGTTTATATACCTAAGCCCATGAGATGGGCTGGGGCTTATAATGGGCCGCCAGCCTACACAAGTTGTAGGCTTGGCTTGACCTTGTTTGTTTAATATTATGATAACTAAGCTACGAGATACTACTTAGAAAATTGTTTGAGTGACCGATCCTTTCTAATACGTAAAACGTATTTCCAAAAATCTCCCCTTAAGGGAGGTCACTCCAAACAAGGGCGTTACCCAAGTTACAATAATAAAATAAACCTAGCATATTATGCTTGTCTTGAGCTCGTAGTCTTCGTCTTTCTTTTCTTTTTCTTTTTTGGTGAACATGCTGATGTGATCATTGATATAAATCTTTAACATTAATCTCTTGCCTTGATCTTGTGCATCCTTTACTTGTGATCTTCGCCTCTTCGTGACTTGATGTCCCACATACTTATACCTTCGTAATTCTTGAAAGCTTCAGAGTTTGATACGGCGGAAGACTTGAATTTTAGGCTTTCAAGAATTAGATGAAGTATTAAGTCCATAAAGTATAAGCATGCGGGAACGACTTCTTCTTGGATTCCGCAATGCCACCGTCTTCAAATACCGCAACATAAGTAGACACGAACGAAATGGCTTTGAACATTTCATTCTAATTCGATAGCATTTTACCTCCGCTCGGTGAAGACTGTTCGACGATATAAAATATCGTACTTGTGACATGTAGATTTAATTAAAAATCTCCTTGACAAGATTTCACGGGTAAACCCATTCTCTACTCGACCGTCCAAAGCTGACTTCGAGCGTAAAGAGTTAATCATTTGGATAAATTTATCCGCATGATTGAAGCCGTCAATTCCGAATACTGGAACAAGTTTGATTCATTAAAGAATCGCACAATCGTTGCTTTCTAGTTGTCACGAGCTTGATTCATATAGAATCTTGCAAGTTACCTACCAAGTGCTGTTTGAGGTTAACACTAGAAGGATTTCCACTCATCACTGTGAACACTATAGAGTGTCACTGTGAGTGTTCTGGCAAGATCACTAAGATATTGCGTAGAGGCCTGGAACGTGATTAAGTTCAGTTAAGATTTAAACCACTGTTGCTTTCCAGTTATCACAAGCTTGATTCATAAAGAATCGCACAAGTCACCGACCATGAGCTTTTGAATATTCACTCAAGACGGATTTCCATCTTCATTGTAAATAACTTCGTATTACTCGGATGTTCAGGCAAGATCATGAAGATTTTACGTAGGACTCTTAAGATCTTTCTTACTTTTCACTGTATGTGAAGAAGCAAAGAAATATGGAAGTGTGTCCTCATGAGATATTTGATGATCTCAAATGGCTCTAGACTCGATCGTGCATTTTTGATTTTTAGTGATCGGAGGCTGGAGAAAAGTGCCACCATTTCAATACCAATTTATTCGGAGTGAATAAATCAATAGATAATGTGTTGTATCCGTGTGATTAAACAAATATCATTTAAGAGATATATGAGTTAGCTGGGATGGGTTGTGTATTGCATCACTGGGTCCATGATGTCTATCTTCAATATCGAGCATCATTAAAATGATCTCAATAGCATATGTGTTGACCCGGTTTCTGTCTATGTTGTAAGGAGGGCTTCCTTCTTTAGACCCTTTATCTTTAAAATTCTTTTTCATTCTTCAACCCCTTCAATGCTTACCAATACGTCATAACTAGCACCTTGTTATGATTGTTCCAGTGCTAACTTAAGTACTTGGTCGGTATTCATCTACGTTCAAAATCATTCTCCATCTTACCTAAGGACTACTATTTCTAGCTATTGAATGTCCTTGGGAAGATTCCTCCAGTTCTAGAAGAATCATTGGGACTTAACCTATCCTACCATCCTTATGTCACCACAATCTTCATCGTCGTGAAATAAATGGGTTGTGGGAAAGTATTAATCACCATGAGATCCATTTTGATATCCAAAATCCATTTTGCTCCCCCTTAACATATGCCATGATACTCGAAAACATTTCTCACATGTTAGATTGAGCCGTCAAACCATTTTTGAATAATCATATCCCATATTAAATCACATTTTCTTCCCCATATTAAAAATATTAACCCAATCGATTTTTCTAATATCAATTGATTTAATGAAGTTTTAACAAAGTTTTGGGAAGAAAAATGCAAGTCCGTTTTATCTTCATGATACCAAATGTTGAGATATGATACCAATTAGTAAAATGATCACAGATTCACCATATTAGAATAAATTGACAAGGTTAGACCTGATTGATGAGAACATCATATGATAAGATCAAATGGTTCTTATCGGCACATGTTGGTCGCCTCATCACGTCTGAAGTCATCTCTTGACACCACATGTACGATTGGTATTGTTGTCTTGACACCAAATTGTAAACTTGGTACGTTCGGTATCGAAGATTCTGAATGCTTGACAATTGCTCCCCCTAAATTGTTGACCCGTGTTGTATTGAAAGAGTTGTAGTCGCCGTTTGAGTAGTTGCATCGTCGAGTATGTAGATACCAATTACAAATTGCTTCGGTTTGTAGAGATGATAGCTTCATAAAAACAAGACTTCTCTTGTTTTAACAAATAAATGCACTGATGCGTACATATATTCATGTTAGATTGTGTTATACCATAAACACAATCCCTTGCATGGTTATAAAGTAAACCATGCCCGAGAAAATTAATTCCCGTTGTGAGCCAAAGCTTTCATAAGAAATACTTGACTTAAATATGAGAATCGGGTTGCAGTCAGAAATAACTACAAGCCATATAGGCATGTTTTATGTAATATTTACAACTTTTGTACGAACTCTATTTATGGCGTCGTGTCAATATTAATCAACATTTCTAAGGCCGTAAATATTATCCTACCAAAAGACAGGCCTTTGAAAAATAAAGTAAAAATATTTTTGGATTTTTCTGGAATTTTCAATTTTATGGTTTTTATATGGTTCTATATTTTTTTATTTTGCTTTTGTGGATAAAAGTATAAACAATATATACAGATGATCACCAAGGATACGGAGAATAGCTTACCACCACTATTCTTTCGCATCATCTGCCAGTTCCTTAAGAGTATTAGGCGAGAAGGTTCTTAAACCTAGCTTGTCGGCAAAAAATTCCATTAGAGCGCGATCTAAGTCTTCGTGAAAATATCCGCCAATTGATACTCAGATCATACAAAGTAAAGCTCGATCACTCCATTTTCCACTTGCTCCTTGATGAAGTGGTAGCGAATGTCAATATGCTTCGACCGGGAGAACTGAACATTGTTGCAGCATAAGGCAATTGCACTTTTTTTGTCACAGTACATCGGAATCTTGTTGAAAACTCGACCATACTCGGTTAATTGCGATCTCATCCTAAGAATTTGAGCTCAGCAACCGGACATAGCTATGTATTCTGCTTTCGTACTTGAAATTGCAGCGCTTTTCTGCCTTTTTGATGACCAACTGATTAGTCGATCTCCTAGTAGTTGCAAAGTTCCACTCGTGCTACGCCTTGTATCTTGACAACCGGCGTGATCTGCATCTGTATATGCCATAAGTGCAATCGAAGAGTCCTTCGAATACCAAAGTCCCCGATTAATGATTCCTTTAATATACCGAAAGATCCGTTTAACAGTAGCTAAGTGTAACTCAATAGGCCGAGTTTGATACCGAGTACACATACATATAGCAAATTGAAGATCAGGTCGACTAGCTGTGATATGCAGAAGGGTACCGATCATTCCATGATAAAGTGTCGTTCCACCATTGTAGTATCCACGGGGTTGCAAGATTCCATCTTATATTTCTTAAGCGATTCAAGGGCATACTTGGATTGATTGATAAAGATGCCTCTGGGACTCTGAGATATCTGAAGACCTAATAAGAATGATACCTTGCCCATGATTGACATCTTAAACTTGGAAGACATGGGTGTCCCAAACTCATCGGATAAGGTTTCGGTCAAGGCAGCAAATATAATATCATCAACATATATTTGTACTATAATCATATCTTTACCTCGTTTCTGAATGAACAACGTGGGATCCACCTTGGCTTTAGCGAAGCCTTGCGTAATGAGTAATTGTGACAATAGATCATACCATGCACGTGGAGCTTGCTTCAGCCCATAAAGAGCCTTCTTAAGATTGTACACATGATTAGGATATTTAGAATTCACAAAACCATCCGGCTGTTGAACATAGACCTCTTCCTTGATTTCACCATTAAGAAATGCCGTCTTCACATCCATCTGATAGACGATCATATTCATGTGGGCTGCATAAGCAAGGAATAGTCTAATAGCTTCCAAACGGGCAACAGGTGCAAAGGATTCTATAACGTCGATGCCCAGTAATTGTTTGTACCCACGAGCTACTAGTCAAGCCTTTTTCTTCAAAACTCTGCCTAACTCGTCGAGTTTCACCTTGTAAACCCATTTCAAAGTGAGTAACTGCACTTGATTCGGGCATGGTACTAGTTCCCATACTTCAAGACGTATAAATTCATTAAGTTCTTCTTGCATGGCTTCTATCCAACAAGATTTGGTAAATGCTTGTTGCCACGTCTTAGGTTTAACTTCACTGAGAAAAGCATCAAAATGACAAAATATTGCACTTTCTTGTAACTGAATTCGTGTGGATACCGGACGATTAGGGTCACGAATAATAGAATCTATAGGATGATCCTTTGTCCACTTGTTGTCATGTTCACGAATCCGTGGATTGGAGTAGACCGTAGTAGGAGCTTCCTCTGAGGTGGATGACCCGGCTTGAGTAGAGTCGAGAATTGGTACACCAAAGAATGGAAGTTCACGCATTTGAGCGAATTCCAAATTGTTATCATCATCATCCTCTTCATCATTAAGAGGCATGACATGGGTGGTTGATTTGGGTTAAGAATTACTTGTTGAAGGTATATCTTGACCAACTGTAGGTGCACACGTATCTGATTGTGCTTCGGTTGCTGGAGCGACAACTTCGGTTACCGTAGCTATTACCTCAGGTTCTGGAGCAATAATACTTGGAGTAGTAAAGAATTCATCAAAGAACGATTGAAACAACGTGTCCCATTCATTCCTAGAAGGTGGTGTAAATGATGATGAAGTAGGGTTGTTTGGGACAAGACCAGAGCTAATGTTACTGGGTCCCATTTCATGAAGTGAGGGTTCAGAGCTGCTTTGCTCAGAAGCCATTCCCGTCAGCTCATCAAAATCGACATTCATAGTTTCAAGGATCTTGCGAGAATTACGATTGTAGATTCGGTATGCCTTCTTTGTATGTGCATAACAAATGAAAATACCAATATCAGCCTTGGGTTGAAGTTTTCCCAAATTGGCACCATCATTATTTGGATAGCAAAGAGAACCAAATACATGAAGATATGATAAATCTAGTACTTTCCCATGTAGAAGCTCATAAGGTGTTTTACCATGGCTTTTTCGAATTAGTGACCGGTTTTGGGTGTACACTGCTGTAGATACTGCTTCTGCCAATAAAAATAATGAATCCTTTGCGTAAATTAACAACGTTCGAGATGCTTCCATAAGTGTGCGATTTCACCTTTCAACGACACCGTTTTGTTGTGGAGTGCGAGCAACGGATGTTTCATGAGATATGACAACTTCTTCATAACACTTACACAAAGTTTGATTCACAAATTCAGTTCCGTTATCTGTACGAATGCGTCGGACAGTAGTGTTGCGACGCACTTGAATCATCTTGAGAAAATCGATGATGACTTTAGGTGCCTCGTCTTTTGTTGCAAGAAATTTCACCCATGTAAACCGAGAGTAATCATCCACTATAACGAGGATGTACTTTTTACCACCAAGACTTTCAACACGCATTGGCCCACAAAGATCTATATGTAACAAATAAAGTTCTCTTGGTTGGTGTCTTCAGTCTTGGGTTTGTATGATTTCTTAGTGCTTTTCCCCATTGTACACGAGGAACACAAATGGTCCTTGTGAAATGTAAGTTTAGGAAGACCACGAATAGGTTTGTTTTTCGCTAAAATGATTGATAGCGTCAAAGTTAAGATGCGATAACTATCGATGCCATAACCATGACTTGGTCTTTGATGTCTTGGAGAGAAGAAATACGGGAGAAGCGGCCATCATATGTTGTAGATACAAAGTGTACAATTATTCCCTCGAGTACCTTTCAATAAATCAACCCCTTCCAAATTACGAATGAAGCAGGTATGCTCTCGAAAAGCAACTTCTAGGTTTGCATCACAAAATTGTCCCACATAAAATAAATTGTGACCGAGACCTTCCACATAATACACTCTTGAAATTATAACATTCCCAATATGATATTCACCATAATCCATTATCTTTACAATTTGATCATTTCTAAATCGAACCGTACCAAGAAACATGCTGACGAAATTTCTGAGCTGAGAGCGATCTCCGGTCATATGCTTGGAGCAACCAGAGTCCAAATACCAGAGAACAATTTGGACCACCTGTTTTTAGTAACAATAGTAGACAATGCATTGGAAACTATTGGTTTTGGAGTGTTAGCTGTTGGAAATACATTTTACGTATTAGAAAGGATCGGTTACTCCAACAATAGTCTATGTAATAGCTCGTAGTTTAGTTTTACTAATATTAAACAACTAAGGCCATGCCAAGCCTACAACATGTGTAGGCCGGCCCAACTTGTAAGCCCAAGCCCATCTCATGGGCTTGGGTATATAAACCCTCTCCTTAGATGGAGAGGGTATGGTTTCATTCATATTTTCATATAGTTTCTTACTTTCTCTCTCTAAAGTGTGTGTGAAATCTACCATCTTTCTATCTCTTTCTCTCTCTAAGATATACATAGATTTACAATATCCTAAAATGGTATCAAGAGCCATAGGATGATTGTATTGTTTATGTGTTTGTGTTCTTGATTTTTTGTGCCTATTTTGATTTATTTCATACGAACCAATATTTTTTGTGTTTTTTATGGTTTTTTCTTGATACAATTCTTCTACATAGTTGTGGTAGAGATTTAGTATATTTACTTTGGCTAAAAACATAAAATTTTTGGGTGTTTTGATCATTTTTTTGGCTTAAAATATCGAATTGGTTGAGTTTTATCCGAGAAAAGTGGGTACTATTCTGACAGAATCCATCGGAAAAGAGTTTAGATATTCCGATATCTTCCATCGGAAAAGGGTTTACATATTTCGATCATTTTTCCGATAGTGATTCCGATAATGATATTCCGACAGGTCATTCCGATTGGTTATTCCGATAGATTATTCCGACAGAGTATTCCGACAGTTTATTCCGACAGGGGTTATTCCGACAGATTATTCCGACAGTTTATTCCGACAGGGTATTCTGATAGATTATTCTGGCAGGGTATTCCGATCAGATATTCCGATCAATATTCCGACGATCCCAAAATTATTCCTTAAAAATTTCGAGAACATATTTTAGGTGATTTCAACATTATTTCTCGACTTCTACAAACAACAACAAACACGTTTACTTCCTCTCATTGTTCGATCAACTTTTGTAAATCTTAACTTATCGAAATGGACTACACATCTCTTACGGATAAGTCCATCCTCTCGGGTATAGATAATCGTCCACCAATGTTGGTGAAGACTATGTATGAGGATTGGGCTTCCCGAATGGAACTTTATATGTTGAACAAAGAGAATGGACATCTCATTTAGGCATCGGTGCTCAATGGACCATTGGTATATGGTAATGTGACGGAAGGTGCGGTTACTTGATCTCGCACAACGGGTGAGTTAACTGGAGATGCCAAGATTCAAGACAAGTGTGATAAACAAGCAACAAACATCATTCTCCAAGCCCTTCCTCCAGATGTCTACAAACTTGTGAGTAAACATAAAGTTGCCAAAGAGTTATGGGATAGAACTCGTGTTCTGATGCAAGGCACCTCGTTAACTAAACAAGAACGAGAGAGTAAGCTATATGATACGTTTTATAAGTTCGCCTATGTCCCCGGGGAGACTCTTAATGATTACTATTTGAGATTCACTCTTTTGATGAATGAGCTTAACATCTATGGCCTGGAAATTCCTACGTTTCAATTAAACACCAAGTATTTGAACTCTCTCCTTTCTGAATGGAGCAAGTATGTGACGGCTGTTAAATTGGCTAAGGATTTGCATGAAACCAACATGTGACAATCCGTCAATTTATGGTTGATATTTTATTCTCAATTATTATTTGAAAATATTATTTTAATGTTATATTATGAACTCACTTATTTTTGGGAAGTAATTTGGATTTACGTCTTGAAGTATCATCGACTACGTCTAAACCGAAGGATTTTACGTTACGTGCTTACGTTCCGTTTTGGTGACAGTCCGACATTTCAGAAAATAAATTTGTCCCTGAATATTATTTTGAGTTTTAAATTTGTGTTGGTTCATAAACTCACAAATTTACGAGAAGAGATTAGGACTTACGATTTTAATTTAACGTCCTTTACAACTAAACCGGAAACCTTAGGATTACGTATTTACGTTTTCAAACTCCGTTTTTGATGAGACAATTTTTATTAGATTCGTTTTGTGCCGTTGATTCATAATTTATAAAAACGTTTTTCGTAAAACGACCCGAGGGCACGCAAATCGAGGAAAATAGAATCGAGGAGTACCCGTAAATAAATGGGGATGAGACAAGTGGGACACTTTTCCCACCCCCACTATAACCGGCCATATTAAGCTAACCACACAACATGTGTGTCAAAGCTTACTAAGTAAGCTAGGACACTTGTCCTAGCTACTTACACAAAACCATCTACACCAAAACCATTCTTCATATCTCACATGCAAACCACACACAATTTTCTCCATTCTTCCTCCATATGTGCCGTCCACTTTACCCCTTAAACACCCATTTTGATCAAAATTTACCATGAAATCTTATGTTACTTCTACATATAATGATGCCCTTTTGAAGATATGAAGATTGGTGTAAGTTTTAACATCCAAAAAGGAGTTTTCAAAAGAGTCAAGGGCTGATTATCATCAAGGTTTTCATGTAGATGGGTGGTCTTGAAGATGGTCTTGGTTTATCACAAGTTTCTCCATCAAAATCCATGTCCAAATCACAACCTACATCATCATGGTGGTATAAAGATTGTCCTCCCCATTCTTTTATTAATTTTGATTATGTAATCATGTATTTTCTTCTTAAATATATATATGTATGATGATATATGATGATAAAAATATTATGTGGGGATTTGGTGTTGATAATCATGGATAAAAAGATGAAAAACTATATGTAAAAAGGTTAAAATCATGTTTAAAATGATGGCTGTATAAAACAGTAAAGAACCATGTGATGAATTGATAAAATGGCTTAGATTAATGGATATACAGTTATTAATATGTCTTGTACACATGTGAGAGTTGGTCATGCAATGGAATCATTAGGATGAGTGAGATATAATCAAAACAAGTTTATTGTACAAATCTGAGTTCACTGTTTTGGACGATTTTTAGAAAATACTTAGAGGCTGCTTCAACAGTATCTATAGTAGAGTTAAATGGAGCACATATTATGTAGTTTATGTCATAAAAATTTGAGCTTCTATCTCCATATATAACTCTAGATATGGCTGTTTTGGTGAACATGAAAGTAAAAATCAGATTTTGGAAATTAAAGTATAATAGTATTATATAAGCACTCAAATAAAAATAGTATAAAATGTGAATTAAAACCCACTAACTTATAAATACATTTATATAAATATGTATAAGGATAAATAAATGGACATTTTTAAAAATGGTAGTTTGATAAGTTTTATAAGTTATAAAACTATAAACATGGTTTTTACGACTTTTTCGGCTATTACCGTAAAATTAACGTTTTTGTTAAATAAAATTTAGACGGTTGGACCCGTCTAATATAAATTTTTATAAAGTCATATAATGATATATAAACATATATAACAAGTAAAAACCGATAAAACCCGAATTATATAACATACGGACATTAACGGGCTAAGTTAACGTTATTGGACTAATAATACAACAAAATGGACTAAAACATTTATAAACTTATTTATTTGGGCTTAACCCATTTAGGCCCAAAATATAAAGTGTAAATACTGATAATACAAGTATGAAATGGATTAATACAAGTTAATAAACTTATAATAGGCTTATTGGACCTAAAACACGTAAATAGGTAAAAATAGTAAACTAGTAAGAAGTTACCAATACATAAACACAAAAATGAGTGAATGAGAATATATAAACCCACTTGATCATCATATATATAATCATCATATGGATACATAATTGTTATTTTTATAAAGTCATTGGACAAGAGTCTAAGGCGAGTATTATTTGTGTAGGTTTCCGTGATTGAAGCACGTACCGTACGTCCGAATTGCCGATAACCCGCCTTCCCACATCAACGTGAGTTCATAGCCCCGCACTCTTTTAAATGTTTTTATGAAATATTTTATAAACCCGCGAGGGAGATAACATTTTAGTTTTACTAAAATAGGACACCATTTGTCCCGATTGCTTATTTATTGATTTGGACCCGAATGATTGTATGACCCGATGAATGATTTTATGACCCGATAGATGAAAGGAAATGGATTATTAAAGTTAGGTTATGTCACTAAAAGTCCCATTAGCATGAATTGTGAACTACCGGGATTTGGTAGACGCTTATGCATATAATAGTACTATTTGGGGACGATCACCCCAGTTCGCGCCTTGACGGTTGATCCCCGTCGTGCCACATTGATTGGTAAGCGAATTTATGTATGAGAAGATTTACATAGCGTGACCTTTGTGACGACACGCTAATTTAGATGGGCAAATCAGTTTCGGGCTAGCTACCCGTTGTTTGTTGTAGTAAGGTAACAATGTCATGCGGCTTATAATAATCCAATTAACGAAATACTGCTTTAAGCATTGAATTGCAATATATTGCCTGACTAGCAATACAGGGTCTTATCTTTGATATTATGTTCGTGTTTTGGTTTTATATAACCATATTCATATAACGGTTTTTATTTAATCTATACAACGTTAAAACGTATTGTATGATGTTTTTAACGACAATGGTTCGTATAATGTTTTTGATGGCGAAAGCCTATATTATGATTTTAATAAGGATTTGTATTTAATGACTTTGGCTATTTTATGGCCTATTACAATGATTTGTACAAAATGATTTTCGGTAATAATTTTATACCGATGTTATATTGATGGATTTTATTAAACTCTATGAATTCACTCGGTGTTATCGCTGACCTTTTCTTTTAACATGTTTTATCTCAGGTACTTGAAGGTAATTCTCGGGAAGACAACAAGAATTCATGGCCCGTATTTAAATATTAATTTCCATTCAAATGCTTTGTAAAACTTGTATAAAATACAATGACTTGGGACCTATGTAAATTTGATTTTTATGAATGGAAATGCTTTATTATTAAACGACGCCATTCTTAAGTGTTGTCTATGATGTGAGTAATGTGCTATCTCGTAACACCAACGAGTCTTCCGCTGTATTGAGTTGTCTAAATTTGGGGGTGTTACAGTTTGGTATCAGAGCTCTCGTTATAGAGAACGAAAGATTTTTAAAACCAAGATTTTTAAAACCAAGGTGCCGAAGAATTCCCGAGTTACCGACAAGGCCAGACTGAGAAGTGTTATTTTAATATATATATATAACTTGGATTATATATATATGATGTAATTTTATTACATGATTGTTTGATGATTACTTTGATATTTATACGAGGTATTTATACGACGTAGATTGTCACAAGGAACCCTAAATCCCCTAGTAAATTAATCGAAGCTATTCTCGTAGGAATTCTAGCTATCCTAGATCTAAACCAAGTTGTGGATATTTATGATCCCAACAAATGGTTGATATTCGTAGAAATGTTGATATTAGTTGATTGTGATATTAAAGAAGAACTGGCGAGATTAAATCTGATATCGATGTCATGACGATCTTTCCTTATAGAGTGGAGTTTGACAAAACGTTACCACCTAGAAAGATGTCATCTGACTCGGTCTCACCTAATTCTTAAAAATTGAAATCGAAAGGGTGAATGTTGCACTTGAGGCTGTCATTGGAACCATTACCCAAAAGCCTCATGCCACTAGTACCTTTCCGATAAGTCTAATTGAATGATCGAGTCATTCCATACTAGTGACTCATTTGATAACTATTGATGAAGGAGCTATAGGATTGGAAATTAAGTGTTGTTCATATTGAGCTTTTATTTCCTTTACAAGGCCAAAGAATAAGGTTGTAAGTATTGGAGAATGAGGTAGAATATCACATTGAGTATAATTTGGTCGAAACTTGAATAAAATAAAATTTAACCCATATGGAATATGAGATTGTTAAGAGGAAGTCATTAAGTCCTGTGATTGAATTATAAGGTTTTAATTGATTGTTGATTTGTGTTAAGGGTTGTTCCTAGGCCATTGTCCACTAACGAGGATGCCTAGTGTCCAAGAAATAAATTGAAGAAATCTTCTTCTGAATTGGGACCGATGGATCTTTCGGGACATGTGGAACACCTAATGACTCTTGTAGATTAGTATTCATTGTGGTATCTTTTAAAAATAATCCCTAACTTAACTGAGACATCAGTGGGTAGGATGAGTTCTTGGAATTGTATGACATAGTGACACGTAATGTGTTACGGTACAATTTAGACTTGTTTGTGATTAATGAAAAGACTACATTTGATTGCTAAATTCTACATGTATTGATGTTTATCTATCTTTTCTTGCTTCATCCTAATGCTCGCATTAGTGATGCAACCATCGAACAAGTACTCATCTCGAATTGAGTTACGTTGTGGATTATTCTTTTTGAGTGCCATCGAGGTCATGAACCTCATGATTATTTGGCTAAGCTCATTTCCTGATATATTGTAGTTAGTTCTTGGTGAACCACTCTTCATCACTCTTTTTCAGATTACTCATTGTTTTATAAGATACAATAGTATCCCTTGAGAAAAATTGATTTTTCATCACCATAAGGATTATTTAAAGTAAGATTTATAAGGGATTGTTAACGAAATGAGACTGTTTATAAAACACCTTGGAAAAACTTAATTGTTTTCATAATAAAGAAAATCTTTGTATATTTTTTAATAAGAATTAAGCATGAAAATGTTTTTATTATAAACATGATGATAAGATTTTGACGAACTGAGTATTGCATTGTTAATCTTGAAATTGTATATGGTTGCGCACCTACATACAATTTGGAATGGACCATGAAAGGCTGATTAGTAGTCACCATAAAACTGATTAATAAACACTACATTTTCTTTGAAGATTGTGAAAGATTAAATTTTATGAGATCTGCAAGAAGTGAAAAATAGGGACATAGTGTTAGGGACACCTACATATGTGCCTGGAGCATCTATTCTTCTGAGTCGAATTTACTCATCTTTGGAAATTGTCTTATTTGACAATTGACAATTCTTTCTTGTCCAATTCTCCCGTAGTGAGATTCTTAGGAAAAGTATCTGATTACCGAGTTTTGATACCCGACTGGATGTATTGACGTTCTTATCATTTCTTATGATTTGATTTCATTTGAATGACCCGGGTAACGATCCGAGGAGCTTTTGAATGCGTACTCAAATTATGAAAACATGGGATATATTCATATTCGTTAAATGTTTTCGTCTGTATCTGATTTGAAATTCTCTCGCGTAGATTATGCGTTGACCTTACTCTTTTAAGGTTAGTTATGTCTCCTGATATCTTTGAATTTGTGAAGGATTGTGAGTTATTATTAGTCTTTTGAGAAGTTCACATCTTATCGATGGCAATAAAACTGAAAAGTTGATAGTGCCAGTAGAATGGATTGATTGATTATGACATGACGACGTTGTCTTAATTGATGGGAACTCGAGTAGAAATCCCCTAAAAGATAAGATGTTGATTATCAAAAGTGATCTAAATAATTCTTGATGGATGACCATATCCTGCATTTAGACTTGAAATTATACCGTGAATGGTTGTGAATTAGTCATAGATATTATAATCTAGAAAGAACCTAATATGAATTATTAAAAGATGTTCATGTTATCTGAAACTTTAGGAAGTATTTGTTAATGAATTACCTAAACTTTCGCCATTAAGGCAAGTTGAAATTGGTATTGATTATATTCCCAGTGCTGCACATGTGGCTTGTGAACTGTACGTCATCACCATCTAGATTAAAAGTATTACCGTACAACTGAGAGTTTTGTCGGAGAAAGATTCTATTCTACCAAGCTCGTCATCATGAAGAGCTATGGTGTTATTATTTCTTATATTTATAGATTACTGTGAACTGAGTAAATTGACAATCGAAAACGATATCCATAACTCGAAATGGAAGATTTGTTCGATCATTTACAAGGTTCTAGCAATTTGATCCATGGCATGGTTATCATCAACTTCGCATCTGCGAAAAAGATTATCTATTCCAATCATTACATCCAGAACTTTTAATGAACATTATGAGTTTCACATGATGTCGTTTGGATTGACTAATACACACGTAGCATTCATAAATTTGGTGAATCACGTGTGTAGGCTGTAATTTGATAAATTCATGCTTGTGATCGTTAAGGACTATTTGTTTGTTTATAAGAATAAGAATGAGTTAATAATTATTTATAGATTGTCCTGAATTGGTCGAACAATAAAAACATGTACCTTGAATAATTAACATGTGATTAAAGACTTAATCTTTTAGATTAATTGACTGTGTGATTAAAAGAAAATGAAAATATGTTTTAACAAAGGATTTTAAGGGATTATCCCTTATACACAAAACATTTAACTAAACTCCTGTTTAGGGGTAAATGTTTTTGCATACCTTAAGACAACCTAAGCGGAATTGAGGAAAACATTTAAACCATAACTTGAAATTTGAAACGACAATTTTTTCTTTTCAACTAAGAAAATTTGGACCAAAGTAAACCAAAGATTTTTCAACACTTACGAATCTTATTAATTATATTCGATAAATCAGCAAAAATCGTGGTTAATTAAATTCAAATTTGTTTTGAACATTTTATTATAATAGGTCGAACTAAGAAATTTAAAGCTTTTAACGTTTACGTTTCATAAAAATTTAATAATTTTTATTAATTTACTTGTGATAATTATCGACGCTTTTAAAACGTCGGATTGAGCAAAACTGATAAAAATAATAGTTGAGACGAAACTGAAACTTAGAAAATATGAAGAAAGGTGAACGTAATTACTGACACATTATGTAGAAAATATAACGAACCAATTAGGACATGTTCCTTAGTAATGAAGGTGCAAAATAAATTACCGAACAATATAAAAATAAACAATGTTTGTAAAAAGGATAATATAGATAATAAAAGGGGTTCACGGCTGATACAAGGTTTTTTTACTAGTTGAAAAGTTCGTTTTCTCGGTGTCCCTTCGAATTGATCTCGGGTCAATTGTGCGACTCAGTTGTTCTTGGTGAATAAAATAAAGGGGTGTCGTTGTCTAAAACTAATGAAAAGATAAAACTTGAAACAAATAAAAATGAGATAAAGTGACAATAATGAAAGATTAAAACTTAACGGGAAATGAATGACGAGAATTTGAAGGCAGTAAAAGTAAAAGACTCAAATTAAAATTTAAATTGAAAGGAAAGCGAGTAAAAGTGCAAGTAAAGAAAACGGGGGAAAAATAAAGTTGAAAACCAAAAACTGAAAAACCTATTCGGAATAATAAGATATTCCGAATAAGGATTCCTATTCGGAATAATCAGATATTCCGAATAGAGAATCCTATTCGGAATAATCTGATATTCCGAATAGAGAAACCTATTCGGAATAATCTGATATTCCGAATAGAGAAACCTATTCGGAATAATCTGATATTCCGAATAGAGAAACCTATTCGGAATAATCTGATATTCCGAATAGAGAAACCTATTCGGAATAATCTGATATTCCGAATAGAGAATCCTATTCGGAATAATCAGATATTCCGAATAGAGAAACCTATTCGGAATAATCTGATATTCCGAATAGAGAATCCTATTCGGAATAATCAGATATTCCGAATAGAAAACTAAGAAAGCAGTTCATACGGAAAATTCTGGGCAAGAACATACAGTAGCTTTTAACGAAGAACAGGGGAACAATGAAAGAGTACGAATTTGATCTAATCTAACCGAAACAAACCAAAAGATTAAACCAAAACAATCAATAAACATCAACTAACAATAATCAATCAAAACAAATCATTAAAACTAACAAACAAAGCCAAATCAACCAAAACCCACTTGATTAAAATCATAAAAACTCAAGAACATGAACTCAAAGATTAAGAACAAATCAACAAGAAAGGATAAAGATGATGAATTAAAAGCTTAATTAAAAAGTAAAGATTCAATAACAAAAGCTTAAACACAAATTAATCTAGAGAGAGAAAGCATAAGTTTTAGAGAGAGAAACTACCTACCCTAATCTAATCCTAATCTAAAACTAAAACTAACCAACCCTCTCACATGTTGTGAGGGTGGTATTTATAGGAGAGGGGAGTGGTTGGTGGCTTCCTCTTTCTTTCTATCTTGGTCCTCAATCTTTCAGTCTTTCAGTTCTTCTCAAATTCTTCGACTTCTAAGACTTCGTCTCGAGATTTCTTTTAACTCGTCTTGTAATTTCTTCATAATTTAAACCTGAGTTCTTCGGCTTTTTAGTAAACTTCCGTCTTTTGACTTTTTCTTCGATAAATCTTCAGAATTGGTCTTGGACTTCCGTTCTTTTTCCACTCTTGATCTTTCAACTACGTCTTTTGTCTTTTTCTTCAATAAAAGCCCGTGAAAGCCATGTTTTCTCCACTTTTCACCTTCTCGACCCTGAAACACAATAAAAACACAAACCACGCATAATTCCGCCATTTACGACATAAAATATACGTTTAGGTCCCGTTTTAATGTAATTAAGTGGTAGAAAAGATGGGTGTTTTCACACCTATCAAATCCCCTACACTTAACCATTGCAATGTCCTCATGCAATGCTTAGCAGTAAAGCAAGGTTTACACTTTCCATCATAATCAACCTACCTTGGCCTTTATTAAACAACTAAGGAAAATTTAAAAGATAGGAAATAACAAAATGCAACAAGGAAGAAACTTGTAAAGAAATCTAAGACTTACATTAGGGCTTGTGTGTCATGAATATTCGTCACCCTCAAGTTTCACGTTCCCCATGCCAAGTTTAAAAACAAGATCATTGTTAGTACAAGTTAGCATATCAAACATTTACTCATGCGGTTCAATTAATCACTTAAACTCCCTTATTCCTATGGGTATCTCTTATGTTTTATTGATGTCTTGAATGATCACGAGGATGCATTGTTGACTTATTTCGATAATTTATTTAAGCTGAAAGCAAAGTAGGACGATTCGATCAATAGTTAGCTAAAGGACAAAATCTCTTAAAACTGCTTCTCGGGATATCAAAAAGTTCATATCTTGGCATAACTTGGTTCACGATTTGAGACCTTTCTCGGGCCGATATTTGGCATGTACTTCATACTTCATATCTTCGAGAGACGTTCTTGAGATAATGGTCTTCTCATCATAATCGAGTTTCTTCACTTGGAGACTTTTGAGGGGTACTCCAACTTTGTTGACCACGACTTCATGATTATTTCTTCAATCTCTAATTGGGATTTTGAGATACAACGATCCGCCTCCTTTTCGGACTTGGATCTATTTATCCTCATACCTTGTTAGGGTCTTTTCGGATAGACTTCTCCATGATCTTTATGGGAGTTGATTGCTTTTCGTCGTGAGTCTTGATCCTTCATATTGACTTTAGGAATAATGCTTTTCACATCACTTTGGATCTTCAACAATAAAATGGAATCCTCATGCCTTGTTAGGGCCTTTTCGGACTCGCCAATCTTCGCGCCCCGCTTCATAAGTTATGCCTTGGCTATGAACTCTCGTCATTACCGAGCAACTTTTAAACGATCTTGGGCTAGAAGCTAAGTAACTTTTCAAATCGTACGACCTTACTTATTGCAGATAATTTATTAGCAGGTGATGGGAGAAAAAGATCATAATTAACTCACATAAGTTAATGAGAGAATACCAAACTTGTGACCAACTCTATCATTTCTCGTCCTCCATAATTTAAAATCTCAAGTAATGAGACTCGTGGATGCTTAGCCTAATAAACCAATTAAGGTCTACATGGTTAAGGATACTAGCTAGAGTGAACTTGGATAAGTAAACTCGGGTTGAGTCAAAATATTCACAACGGGCCTAATATATATAAGATATCTAAACTTGCTAAAACCATTTTATTAAAATGCTAGAAAGTAACAAAAATAAAGGAGACTACAACTAGGCCAAAATAGATTAAAAATTTTGAAAATTGTCGAAAAATTGATTTTCCGGTTAAAATGAGGACAAATACAAGGAAAAGGCCACTTAACTTCGATAGAAGTCCCCCTACACTTAAGATAAACATTGTCCTCAATGTTTAAGCATGTGGGAGTAAACTCCCCTACACTTAGGACATTGTGCACGTTGTGTAAATCTCGCGAAGGAAGAGACAACTAAAGAGATTCCTATTTTAATATTGAGAAATATAAAATAGGGAATCAAAAAGAGTTTAGGATAGAACCGGGAAGAAAGGAACACAGAATCACGGTTCGTCAAAAGTCATCAAGAGTGTGTCTTTGAAGCTCGAATCCCTGCAATGATAAGAAAGAAAGCAAGAAACACCGACGGGGCTCCCCCCTACACTTATGGTGAAAATAAGATAGATAATTGGGTTGCCTCCCAAAAAGCGCTTGTTTTTGTTAACCGAGTCACGAGCCTGACTCGTCCCCGAATTAAATAGTCCATGGGGAAGCCTCGAATGTGATACCGGGATCAAAGACTTTGTCCTCGTTCCCGGAGGACAACAACAAAGGAGAGGCGGGGGGATAAGTCTTGACAGGGAGAAAGGTCCTTTCAACATACGTATAGTATGTGAATTCAAGATCCACGGGAGGTGGGGTGGGTAAAGTAAGCACATTGTCCTCCCCCAAAGACAATGGATGCTGAGCAAACGGCAAAGCCGTATTGTTATCAAGCATAGTATAATCAATGTCACCTCCCGGGTCAAAGCACTCATCCTCATTTCCCGGTATAAAACGAGTAGAGTAAAAGTGATACATCACCCTCTTGGGTTTGCACGTGGGAGGATGAGGTGGCAATATAATATGAGAAGTATGAGAACAATTACCTTCCACCTGCGTCCCTTTTTCAGTAGATTCACATCTTTCCACCTCTGGGATAGAAGGTGTAGTGTCATCGTGTAATAAATCTTCTAGAAAAAGTATATCTCCCTCCACATCACAATACCCGGATATGTATTCCACGGGTGTATCAATATCAAGATATTCATCGATCTCAGGAATGTGCAAACCATCATCACGAAGGAGTGAAGTATTTTGCTTTAGAAATTCCTCATCGTCGAAAATAACCTCAATATCGTCATCACTCTCCTCATTATTTATAGGGTCAATAATATGCTCAGGGATATGAGTACTCGTCTGATCTTGCTGCTGTAAAAATGACTCCATACAAGTTCGCAGCGTGTGTAAAAGCTCTTTCGATTGCTCTTGAAAAGCTGTAGCAAGATCGTTTCTTTGTTCTTGAAAGGCTGTAGCAAGATCGACAATTGGTTCTTGGTAACTCATCCCGTGACAAGGCTGATGATCGAGTGAGTGCGGTGGGGGCTCAAGATTTTGAAAACCGGGATTATTGCAAGGTTGTGGCTTATAGTTGTTCATCGGTTGGGAATAATTAGAAACCGGGTTTGGTTCATAATAATCCATAGGTGAAGAAATCTGAGGACACGGATTTGGCTCATAAAAATTCATTGGTTGACAATAATAGGTATCGTGAGGACCCCCACAGTTGTTGCAAACCGGGTATGGAGAAAAATCAGGTGCGTCTTGTGGATAGCTATTTTCATTGTCATAATTGTACCCCGGTTCTTGCCCGTGACCATACGGGTATCGAACCGGGCACGAAACATGCCAATGAGAATCGCTTCCACAATAGATGCACGGGGGAACAGGAGGTAGGTTCAAAAAGTACGAATTAGTCGAGTTGCACAAAGGACAAAATCCGGATTGTGTGTAGTCGATATCGTTTCCGCACCGCTCACATGTACACCATTGACAAGACTTGTTCCCAGATGATTGTTTCCCACACCGGACGCAATGGACATAAAATCCATGAAGAAAGATAGATAAGCAAGAAGAATATGTTTGGTGCAAAACTTTGAAAAAGAAATGCTTTTTATGATTTTTCAAATGTTTTTGGATTTTTGAAAATTTTTGACAAGAAAAATAACGTTCACAAGTGAACGGATCCCAAAATCCAACGCGTCACTCACAAAAAACCTTCGATCTTCACGAAAAGAGCCGACAGCGGCGCCATTTGATACAAGGTTTTTTTACTAGTTGAAAAGTTCGTTTTCTCGGTGTCCCTTCGAATTGATCTCGGGTCAATTGTGCGACTCAGTTGTTCTTGGTGAATAAAATAAAGGGGTGTCGTTGTCTAAAACTAATGAAAAGATAAAAACTTGAAACAAATAAAAATGAGATAAAGTGACAATAATGAAAGATTAAAACTAAACGGGAAATGAATGACGAGAATTTGAAGGCAGTAAAAGTAAAAGACTCAAATTAAAATTTAAATTGAAAGGAAAGCGAGTAAAAGTGCAAGTAAAGAAAACGGGGGAAAAATAAAGTTGAAAACCAAAAACTAAAAAACCTATTCGGAATAATAAGATATTCCGAATAAGGATTCCTATTCGGAATAATCAGATATTCCGAATAGAGAATCCTATTCGGAATAATCTGATATTCCGAATAGAGAAACCTATTCGGAATAATCTGATATTCCGAATAGAGAAACCTATTCGGAATGATCTGATATTCCGAATAGAGAAACCTATTCGGAATAATCTGATATTCCGAATAGAGAAACCTATTCGGAATAATCTGATATTCCGAATAGAGAATCCTATTCGGAATAATCAGATATTCCGAATAGAGAAACCTATTCGGAATAATCTGATATTCCGAATAGAGAATCCTATTCGGAATAATCAGATATTCCGAATAGAAAACTAAGAAAGCAGTTCATACGGAAAATTCTGGGCAAGAACATACAGTAGCTTTTAACGAAGAACAGGGGAACAATGAAAGAGTACGAATTTGATCTAATCTAACCGAAACAAACCAAAAGATTAAACCAAAACAATCAATAAACATCAACTAACAATAATCAATCAAAACAAATCATTAAAACTAACAAACAAAGCCAAATCAACCAAAACCCACTTGATTAAAATCATAAAAACTCAAGAACATGAACTCAAAGATTAAGAACAAATCAACAAGAAAGGATAAAGATGATGAATTAAAAGCTTAATTAAAAAGTAAAGATTCAATAACAAAAGCTTAAACACAAATTAATCTAGAGAGAGAAAGCATAAGTTTTAGAGAGAGAAACTACCTACCCTAATCTAATCCTAATCTAAAACTAAAACTAACCAACCCTCTCACATGTTGTGAGGGTGGTATTTATAGGAGAGGGGAGTGGTTGGTGGCTTCCTCTTTCTTTCTATCTTGGTCCTCAGTCTTTCAGTCTTTCAGTTCTTCTCAAATTCTTCGACTTCTAAGACTTCGTCTCGGGATTTCTTTTAACTCGTCTTGTAATTTCTTCATAATTTAAACCTGAGTTCTTCGGCTTTTTAGTAAACTTCCGTCTTTTGACTTTTTCTTCAATAAATCTTCAGAATTGGTCTTGGACTTCCGTTCTTTTTCCACTCTTGATCTTTCAACTACGTCTTTTGTCTTTTTCTTCAATAAAAGCCCGTGAAAGCCATGTTTTCTCCACTTTTCACCTTCTCGACCCTGAAACACAATAAAAACACAAACCACGCATAATTCCGCCATTTACGACATAAAATATACGTTTAGGTCCCGTTTTAATGTAATTAAGTGGTAGAAAAGATGGGTGTTTTCACACCTATCAACGGCTAATGTGAACCATTAGAATTGAGAAGCCGATAGTGTTAAATGATTAAAAGGCTACTTGAGATTGCCTAAATATGGAGATTTTGAGATTTAGTCATGTTGGAATCTTGTAAGTATAAGTATTCTATTCCTGTCATTTCTGATTTAATGTATCTTTGTCTGAAGAAGTTGTACTAATGAAAAATTATGAAGGCAGACATTGCCTCATACATTAGTAAACGTCTAGCTATCGCAAAGGTCATCATCTGAATTTGATTTGATTTGGGTCATCGTCGACAGACTGACCAAATATGCTAATATCATTCTCGTTAATGATAAGTTCTTGATGAAGAAATTGACTCTTTTGAATTTAAAGGAGTTATGTAAACATGGTGTGCCTGTATCGATCATCTCTATCATGATCCTCGCTTCACATCAAATTTCTAGAGATTTTCTCAGAAGTCATTGGGAACGAACCTTGATGAGAGTACTGTTTACCACCCCAAATCGAAGGGACGAGGTAAAGTAACAATACAAAACACTAAAAGTCTTATTTTATGTATGAATGATTGACCTTTGTTAATGAACCGTTTAATCGTTTTCCTTTGGAGAGATTATCATTGATAAATATCGTGTTAGGATAGAGATCGAATCTTGTTAAGATTTATATTAGAGCATCTGTAAGCAGGAGTTGAGATGAAGACACCCGACATACACCCATTGTGAGTTGGACATGTCTTTTAGGTTTAAGGTTTCCTATGATGGCGAACCTAACCTTACAAAATACCCGACCCGCGAGACTTGAAATGATTGTTGAAATTAGGATTTGATTATTGACTGCCGGTAGTGGGCAGGAGTTTATGTGAATATGAAATGTAGATCTGGAAGTGCCAGATGGGTAGCGATGTTATGCCAAAAATTTTAACTATGGAAAAATGAATTGATGATCTGAAAGATCATGGGAAATAAGTCCCCGTAGTATGGGACCATTGAGATGATGTAAAAGATTGGTTTGAAAGGCATATAAGTTGGATCTACCCTAGGACTTCAAGAGCTGCGTGAATTATGTTTCGTAAATTGAACTTGATAAATATCTATCAAGTGAAAATCTGAATTCTTCTTGATAGAGTTTAGATCGGCGAAAAGTTGCATTCATCAAAAAACCCGTGAACATCATGGATAGAGAAAGTAAGTCAACATTAAGCCTGATCTTATTCCCGTAGTTATGTTTGATGAAACTCGCGTATTGTAATGAATTACACTTGTGAGAAAAGACCGAATGTGGAGGAAATACCCACATGGCTTTAACTCTATAAGAAGCGAGTAGTAAGATGATCTTTGAGGAAAAAGATCCTGTTTAGGGGTAAATGCTGTGACAATCCGTCAATTTGTGGTTGATATTCTATTCTCAATTATTATTTGAAAATATTATTTTAATGTTATATTATGGACTCACATATTTTTGGGAAGTAATTTGGATTTACGTCTTGAAGTATCATCGACTACGTCTAAACCGGAGGATTTTACGTTACGTGCTTACGTTTACATACATCGTTTTGGTGACAGTCCAACATTTCAGAAAATAAATTTGTCTGTGAATATTATTTTGAGATTTTAAATTTGTGTTGGTTCATAAACTCAAAAATTTACGAGAAGAGATTAGGACTTACGATTTTAATTTAACGTCCTTTACGACTAAACCGGAAACCTTAGGATTACGTATTTACGTTTTCGAACTCCGTTTTTGATGAGACAAATTTTATTAGATTTGTTTTGTGCCGTTGATTCATAATTTATAAAAACGTTTTTCGTAAAACGACCCGAGGGCACGCAAATCGAGGAAACTAGAATCGAGGAGTACCCGTAAATAAATGGGGATGAGACAAGTGGGACACTTGTCCCACCCCCACTATAACCGGCCATATTAAGCTAACCACACAACATGTGTGTCAAAGCTTACTAAGTAAGCTAGGACACTTGTCCTAGCTACTTACACAAAACCATCTACACCAAAACCATTCTTCATATCTCACATGCAAACCACACACAATTTTCTCCCTTCTTCCTCCATATGTGCCGTCCACTTTCCCCCCTAAACACCTATTTTGATCAAAATTTACCATGAAATCTTATGTTATTTCTACATATAATGATGCCCTTTTGAAGATATGAAGATTGGTGAAAGTTTTAACATCCAAAAAGGAGTTTTCAAAGGAGTCAAGGGATGATTATCATCAAGGTGTTCATGTAGATGGGTGGTCTTGAAGATGGTCTTGGTTTATCACAAGTTTATCCATCAAAATCCATGTCCAAATCACAACCTACATCATCATGGTGGTATAAAGATTGTCCTCCCCATTCTTTTGTTAATTTTGATTATGTAATCATGTATTTTCTTCTTAAATGTATATATGTATGATGATAAAAATATTATGTGGGGATTTGGTGTTGATAATCATGGGTAAAAAGATGAAAAACTATATGTAAAAAGGTTAAAATCATGTTTAAAATGATGGCTGTATAAAACAGTAAAGAACCATGTGATGAACTGATAAAATGCCATTGATTAATGGATATACAGTAAGTAATATGTCTTGTACACATGTGAGAGTTGGCCATGCAATGGAATCATTAGGATGAGTGAGATATGATCAAAACAAGTTTAGAGTACAAATCTGAGTTCACTGTTTTGGACGATTTTTAGAAAATACTTAGAGGCTGATTCAACAGTAGCTATACGTGAGTTAAATGGAGCACATATCATTTAATTTATGTCATAAAAATTTGAGCTTCTATCTCCATATAGAACTCCAGATATGACTGTTTTGGTGAACATGAAAGTAAAAATTAGATTTTGGAAATTAAAGTATAATAGTATTATATAAGCACTCAAATAAAAATAGTATAAATTGTGAATTAAAACCCACTAACTTATATAATACATTTATATAAATATGTATAAGGATAAATAAATGGACATTTTTAAAAATGGTAGTTTGATAAGTTTTATAAGTTATAAAACTATAAACATGGTTTTTACGATTTTTTCGGCTATTAACGTAAAATTAACGTTTTTGTTAAATAAAACTTAGACGGTTGGACCCGTCTAATATAAACTTTTATAAACTCATATACTGATATATAAACATATATAACAAGTAAAAACCGATAAAACCCGAATTATATAACATACGGACATTAATGGGCTAAGTTAACGTTATTGGACTAATAATACAACAAAATGGACTAAAACACTTATAAACTTATTTATTGGGCTTAACCTATTTAGGCCCAACATGCAAAGTTTAAATACTGATAATACAAGTATGAAATGGATTAATACAAGTTAATAAACTTATAATAGGCTTATTGGACCTAAAACACGTAAATAGGTAAAACTAATAAACTAGTAAGAAGTTACCAATACATAAACACAAAAATGAGTGAATGAGAATATATAAACCCACTTGATAATCATATATATAATCATCATGTGTATACATAATTGTTATTTTTATAAAGTCACTGGACAAGAGTCTAAGACGAGTATTATTTGTCTAGGTTTCCGTGATTGAAGCACGTACCGTACGTCCGAATTGCCGATAACCCACTTTCCCACATCAACGTGAGTTCATAGCCTCGCACTCTTTTAAATGTTTTTATGAAATATTTTATAAACCCGCGAGGGAGATAACATGTTAGTTTTACTAAAATAGGACACCATTTGTCCCGATTGCTTGTTTATTGATTTGGACCCGAATGATTGTATGACCCGATGAATGATTTTATGACCCGATAGATGAAAGGAAATGGATTATTAAAGTTAGGTTATGTCACTAAAAGTCCCATTAGCATGAATTGTGAACTACCGGTATTTGGTAGACGCTTATGCATATAATAGTACTATTTGGGGACGATCACCCCAGTTCGCGGCTTGACGGTTGATCCCCGTCGTGTCACATTGATTGGTAAGCTAATTTATGTATGAGAAGATTTACATAGCGTGACCTTTGTGACGACATGCTAATTTAGATGGGCAAATGAGTTTCGGGCTAGCTACCCGTTGTTTGTTGTAGTAAGGTAACAATGTCATGCGGCTTATAATAATCCAATTAACGAAATACTGCTTTAAGCATTGAATTGCGATATATTGCCTGACTAGCAATACAGGGTCTTATCTTTGATATTATGTTCGTGTTTTGGTTTTATATAACCATATTCATATAACGGTTTTTATTTAATCTATACAACGTTGTAAAACGTATTGTATGACGTTTTTAACGACAATGGTTTGTATAATGATTTTGAAGGCGAAAGCCTATATTATGATTTTAATAAGGATTTGTATAAAATGACTTTGGCTATTTTATGGCCTATTACAATGATTTGTACAAAATGATTTTCGGTAATAATTTTATACCGATGTTATATTGATGGATTTTATTAAACTCTATGAATTCACTCGGCGTTATCGCTGACCTTTTCTTTTAACATGTTTTATCTCAGGTACTTGAAGGTAATTCTCGGGAAGACAACAAGAATTCATGGGCCGCATTTAAATATTAATTTCCATTCAAATGCTTTGTAAAACTTGTATAAAATACAATGACTTGGGACCTATGTAAATTTGATATTTATGAATGGAAATGCTTTATTATTAAACGACACGAATCTTAAGCGTTGTCTATGATGTGAGTAATGTGCTATCCTGTAACACCAACGAGTCTTCCGTTGTATTGAGTTGTAAAAATTTTGCGGTGTTACACAACATGGATCAACTTCAAGCTTTTCTTCAACTACACGAATGCCATGTGATCGAGGCTCGGTTGTCTACACCACAAGTTCGTGATCCACTTGCCATGTATGCTTCTCAACAAATGACCCCCCAACCAAACATGGTTTACACTTATCAACAACCATCATACTTGCAACAGTCACCACAACACACCTATCAGCAACCACAACAACCATCTTATCAACCATTAATGATGCCATAACAAGAATTTCAACAAAGTGTTCTTCAACAGCCTTATCCACAACAACCAGCACATCAGGCTTCACCCTCACAAGCTAACACTTCTCCAATGGGCTATACTCCTCAGCAATGATGTTTTCCAATTGAAGCACCACCAGCACAAGCCTTCTACTCCAATGAACTTCCACCAATACAAGCACCGGTCTTTACTCCAAATGATACACCTATCGATGTCTTAAACCATCTCACTGTCTACTTGTCAAAACTTTTTGCAACTAGAGGTTTACCATTATTGAACAATCAGCTACGCACTTCTTCTAATCCTCGACAACAAGCCACTATTCAAGATGGTCAAGTGACGGTGCAAAACATTCAGGAAAGGCAAAATTCATGTAGACCTCCTACAAGGATCGTGAATGCTCAAGCTGTGAATTCTCAAGCTAGTGGAAATGGAAGAACTGTTGGTCCTCAAAAGGTTGTGACTTGCTACAATTGCCGAGGACAAGGTCATATGGCTAGGGAATGCACTCAGCCGAAAAGGAGAAGGGATGCAACGTGGTTTTGTGAGAAGATGTATTTGGTCGATGCTCAATATAAGGGAAAGATCTTGGATTCAGAGGAATTAGCATTTCTTGCAGACCCAGGGGAAGCAGATAATGAAGGCATTGTAGTCGTCTCTACTTCTAATGCATCATATCAAGCAGATGATCTTGATGCATATGATTCAGATTGTGATGACATTCACTCAGCCCAAGCTGTATTCGTTGCTAATCTCTCTCACTACGGTTCTGATGTCGTCAGTGAGGTACTAACCACATCTAATAATGTTAATGATAATCCACATCATGTCGAGCATGAAAATGACAACCTCGAACAGCATTCGGGAACTAGTAACTCAAATGATGTGGTATCCAATTCAACACATTTGAGTGAACCTCAACCAAATGCTACGACGGGTATGGAATCTTATGATCAACGTGATTTGGTAATGGTGCCTAAACATATTATTGATAACATGAATGTGGCTGTTCGATAAACCATAGATATCAATGCCAACCTAACCGCTGAGCTTGCGCTGTATAAGGAAAAGGTCAAAACTTTTGAAATGGTCCCTCAAGCAGAGAAAATAACTTATTCTGAATTTGACCAATTTTGTTTTGAAAAGATTGAACACTTAAAAGAAATAGAATCATTAAAAGGTAATCTTTCCAATGAATTAAAAGAAAAAGAGTCGGTTGTAAATGATTTTTTGAAACATAAAATGGATTTCGAAATTCTCGAGTCTAAAAAGTTTGAATCAGAAATTAATGCTACCAAACTTCTTAAGTTCAAGGAACAGCAGCTTTTAAAACAATACGCTTCCACAGAAAAGGTTCATCTTTTAACTAAATCGTTTAAAGAACTCAAAGTTAAGCGTCTTCAAGATTTACCACCTAATCCCGGTTATGCAAAACAAGCTCAGGAATATATTCCTTGTCTTTATGATGTGACCATAATTGGCAAATCGAAAGAAGCACCGTATGTTCGTAGTACTAAGGAGACACAGTCAGTTGCGGAAGAAACTCATTCTAAAATTCTTTCAAAATTCCATAAGCTTCATTATGTTCAGCATAATAAAGATTAATTTAATAAAAAGACACATATTCGATTACAAACGGAATTAGCTCAATTATCAGTTGTTGTGCCCCAAAGTTTGTCAAATGAAAACTTTCCTAGTACGTCTCCTACACTTGTCAAAAAGGATTTAACTAAGTTAATTCCACCGACAACTGAGGTGTCAAACAGCTTAAATGCGTTGCACCAACACTTTTTCGATTTTTACAAGGTCAACGTACGACGGCTTCGGCCATAACGAAAGGTGAATGGAATTTTGAGCACTCTAGAGCTGCGTTTTGAGACGAAATTGTTTCGTTTGTAAACAATATTAAAGATTGTTTTAGCAATATTGATCAAGATTTGGTTTTGGAAATAGATGAAGTTAAACGTGTTTTCAATGAAACGGATGATGCTTATGAAAACGGTTTAATTTAAATAGAACGAATTTCACGTCAAAATGATCAGCTTCTGAAGCAAGTGATGTCGCATGATATTGTCTCCGTCTATGTGAATAAAAGTGTTGATAATGATTCTATTGTGCATAATGTTAAATCTGTGGATAATGTGGTAGATAGTACTTGTCACAAATATGACGCTGAATTTTTAAAGCTTCAAGATTCGTATTCTTAGCTTTCAAAACGTTTTGATAAGATACAAACACATTGTATTTCCTTGAATGTACGCAACAATTTATTCAAGAAATATTTGAAACGTCATTAGAAGGTGTTAATATCGATGATGCAACATTTCAAAAGAATTTTCGATTGAATTTACAATCAAAACAGCGTCAGCCAAGTGACAAGGTTGCTAAATCATTGCCGATAGACATAGAGAAATTGTTGGGTCCACTAGATATGGATCTTGCAGCCTGTTAAGGATGGTGAACGACTTTTGTAATCACAAGTCTATTCACAGAGACTCTAGATAACACACATAGTATAAGTGCGGAATACAAATACTATGAACAAGAACAAACAGAATAACTATAATGACTTGATCCTTTACTAAGGATTTCTAATAAATATAAACTAAATAATGTTTGATGAAGGTGTGTTTAACCCTTATACCAATGGTTCCTTTTATACTACAAGGAAACCCTAATACAACATTAAACCAAAACGTGTAATTCTGATATGCATATCCTTTCCTAACATATCTCATGCATATCCTAACAAACTACTCAAAATAATAATGTTTGACTTTCTAAAGACCAGGAGCACGTGTTGCTCCTACTACTACTAGGACCTGGAGGAACTACATACCTCCTAGCATACCTATTACAAATGACTATTACAAAGGTCCTAACAATCCTCCCCTAAACTTGAATTTGACTTGTTGAGTTCAAGTTTCCTGGTAGATCTTGCAAAACAGCTTGAGGATTAGAACAGCAACACAAACAGCAACATCATAACCATCAACATGAACAACATAAAGACTGTTGCAACGAGTAACTCCTAAAAGCTTCTTGAAAGCTTGAAACAGATCTACACCTTGTTGAATCTTTATAGCAACATGAGCAGATTTGATGAGCCTTTACCAAGTAGCTGCTCGCTCTTGGGCTAGCTAGTCTTTGTGGTGGAATAAGCATCACCCTGGGAGAACAAAACCCAGCCCAACTCTTAGAACGTGAATCAATGGTGAGTGGGGGTACCCTGATGATTTTGGTCAAATCATCACAGCCGTCAACGAATTTGATAGAGATCTTTACCAGAAGCCGTACCCTTTTGGACTAGCTAACTCTTAGAAATGAAGTATCGGTGAGCTGAAAACCCTATAGCTTTGAGCAAGCTATTACAGCTATCAACGGATTTGATATAGATCATTACCAAGAGCCGTACCCCCTTGGACTAGCCACTTTTCAGTCTAGGACCAAGGCAAGTGAAAACCATCCAGTTTTGGGTAACCTGACAACCATCAACGAATTTGATAATCACACCAGAGCCGTACCCTCATGGTGAATCAACTCTTTCTTGTCTATTAAACATGGTGAGTTGAGCAGCATTTGTCGTATGGACTAGGTCCAACACCAAAAGTACCTCTCAAAAACAGCCCAAGTGTGAAAATGTCAAGTGAAAAACAATGTCATGAAGGAAAAGTATAAGCATATATTATATTATGTACAAGTTGGAAATTCCATCACATGTTTAAAGTATAAGCAGATACTATATAAAAAGTTCTTTTTTTATCTATAATGTGAGTCACCAATAACTGTACACATTGGTGAAAAGAATCTTAGTATAACACAAGAATAGAAGAACCATATCAATCACTTACCAGAAGCTACAAGCTTGTCTACATGTAACCGGCCTTAAATACCTTCGACCAAGGTAGTGGCCATGGTAGACTCATTACCAGAAGGAGCATTGGATACCTGCAGATGACATTCTAGCATAGCTTCCATGGTAGCAATCGTCAATAGATACTCCATATCCATAAGCATAAACACCACATCACCAGTCTAAAGCTCTAACACATGAACACCACAACCAACATACAATTTCCACCTCTTGATCACCCATCGACGTTGATCCTTCCACATACCAGCATGGGGAGAATCAGGAGGGGAATCTAACATCAGCTGCAAATCACCCCAAATAGTCAATCCAGACCAATTGGGCAGCTCACTCGGAGATTGAGGAATCTCAGCATCCACCAAACCATATAACAGCATAAGATCACGACGCTGCACCCATGTCAAGATGTTTTGCAATCCCGAGACATAGAGAGCATATCCATCACTGGTCATAATCTTATTATTAAAAGTACCACGAACAATAGGGGATGGCCAAACTTCCCAAGCGACAATCCAACCCTTACCCATGTGCAACTCTGTCTCACTATCTGAAGCAGCATCAATGAGATTAGCAGGATCTCGTTTCTTAAACGGGACAGACTTACCACGACGAGCCTTCTTCTTCCTAATAGAACGACGAGGTGAAGGGACACCAAAAGAAGATTCATCCTTGACCTTTCCAGCAGCAGTAGCATCAGCAGTAGGAGACACAAAGTCCTTACCAACCATAGGATCAGATGTAGCTGCACCAGTGGATGAGGTAGGAAGTGGTTCAATCACCGGTGTTGATGTTGGTTTCACCGCAGGAGTAGTAGGGTGGGATTAGCAGTAAGAGTGATAGTAGCTTCATTGGTGGTGGTAGTATGAACCTGAGAGTGAGTGGGATGAACAGTCGAAGTGGTGGTAGTAGGAACAGAAGTAGAAGTAGCACCAACAGATGGAACACCAGAAGTATCCTTAGGAATACCAGACGAAGAAGTGTGAGCAGTAGCAGGCTGAGAAGGGAGAACAACACTTGGAGGTGGGCGATAAATAAAGCATTCAAGAACCGGTGTGTTTTGACGCCTGATCATCTTTGTGTAAAGCTCTGTAAGCTCATCAAAGGACAACCTCATCGCCCTCTCCCATGTCCATCCAGTGTGAAAGTAAGCAGCCGATTGATTCATAGCATATTGATGCATCAACTTTCTTTCCTCGGCACGCGACAAAGGTCTGTTACGGCGCTTTTCACGAAGCTAGGCAGGAAGGGACACCTGTTGTTTACGCATCAAAGCCATTGTCTGTTGAACACAATTGCCTTGATTCACATCAGCACCCAACAAATTTGTGAACTGCGAGTAATCAGAAGTAAGAATGGTAAGCACCCTCATCCAGTCATTGTCATCCCAATGCATGGCATCATGTCTCAACTGCTCACGTCTTTGCTGTTGAAGGGCTTCATCCTCCGCCCTAGCTTGTTGGTCAAGCTCCTCTTGCAATCGCTGAGCAGCCGCCTCCCCCAACCTGTCTTCCTCTATTTGTTTGAGAGTACGCTTCCTTGGAGGAGAGGGTTCATCAGTCATAGGGGCTTTGCCCTTGGGATCATGAGAAGAACCAGCACAAGGACCAGTAGAAGCATCCATTGGCTGGGGATCAGCAGTCTTAGGAATGGATGAAGGACTAGGAGGAGCAGGCAAATCATCACTCAGCTTATCAGCAAAGGCAGCCCTGGCCAAAATAGTCAGCCCATCCTCCTCAACATCCTCATCAGAATCAGAAAGCACAACTTTCTTCTTTTGGCTCTTCAGCTGTGACTCCAATGCTTTGATCCTGTTCGCCAATGGAAGCACAAAGTCCCGTGTGAGCTTGCGGTGCTGATTAAGATCATCTTCCAAAGCAACAACCTTCGCATAATATCTGTGCATAAAAGCTAGTAAATAAGTTAGTGTAACAGGTTCCTCAGCTTCCCCACCAAGAGGACTTGGGTTGGGGAATGCATCATTGGGACCAGAAGCAACATATGGGTCATCCATATGAGCATGAGAGCTAGATGGCTTCTCAGCAGAATGTGGAGCTGGACTAGGAGGGAGAGTATCAGCAAATGGTGACTCATGTGGGCGAGAAGAGGGGGCAGCCTTTGAGGTGGATGGCATTTCTACCACCACCTCTCTATCGGGCTCCTCCACCTCCAAATGAGGCACACCAGTAGCAGGGTGCTCCTCCTCCATAGGATCATCCTCTAATGGAAGTTTCTCCTCGACTTCATCAGTCGGAGGAACCACATTAGGATCCCCTTGGGCAAGGCCCAACATAGCATCAGTAAGAGGCCTCCAAAGACCCTTAAAACCAAGTGACATATTCGAATACACCTTGGAACTAAGCTTTGGGGTCTCATATTCCTCCCTATTCCTAGGTAGGCACATAATAACCTGCTGTAAGAACCTAGGGTACAACAAGAAATTCTTCCTAGAGCCAGTATCACTAAGGTTGCAAATCATACCATCAAACAAGTAACGAGAAAAGTTAAAAACACGACCCCATGCAATACAAATCAAACCAGTAGCAAGGGGGATGGGAAATGCATCCCAACTCCCAGACTTTGGACTCAAACAATGAATCAAGAAGTGAACCAGAAGCTTCCATTGAGGGGAAAACCTATTTTTCTGGAAGTTAAACTTCCCCCCATGATTATAGCCTAGAGCAGCCATCCCATCCAATACATCTGAATTGGGATAGAGATAATGCCACCTTCATCCTGGAGATGAAGGGCAGACCTAATAGATTCCTTAGACACCACATATGAGCGACCATCTATCGTAGCATGGAGCTCAAGTGGGCGTCCCAAAACATCAACAAGGTGGGCAGTTACCCAGAACTGACGTATAACACTATCATGCACAGTAGGGCAAACCGTAAGAGCATACCTTAGATTGGAAGCCTCAATGTATTCCAGGATGTCTGTGAACTCTTCTCGTTTAGGACCTTTGCCAAGATAGGCCACTTTGTTATGATCAGGTTTGTACTAGAGTGCAGCCATTGTTGATGACTGAAGAAGTGGAAGATGACTGATTGAAGAAGGTAAAGAGTAGGAGCGTATGTGTGTGTGTATGGTTGGGATGAATTAGTCAATTGAGGGATTTGACCATAAATAATGGTCATAAAACTGTTCATTGACCCCTAATTATTGGGGTTGCCCTTTCAAAAATTAAGTCATTATGCAAGAGTAACCACTTTCCCCTTAACCATTATTTGCAAATCCCAGTTACCAAAGATGCATAAAAAGATATACACTAGAAGCAACTTACGTTGACTAAAAGTCAAAAAGCATAAAGGTCAACACTAGGAGCACCAAGTGGTCAATGAGAGTCAACGAAGTGAACAGTGACCCAAAACCAATACTAGAAGCCAAGCATGAGTGAAATAGAAGGGTTTGTACCCACTAGAAGTGAAAGACTGCCACTAGGAGTGACCAAAATCTTCCACTAGAAGTAGCACACACCGTAAATACCCATGAAAATTGTTGTTAGAATCTATGATTTGTTAGACTGTGTAATGAAATATGTACACTAAGCCTCCCCTTAGGCTTAGCCTCCCCTCAATCCTAGGCCTCAAGGATTGACCATTCCAATGGGAACCACCAAGTGGTTGAACCACGGACCATCAAAGGCTTTAGTCAATAAAACAGTAACATTATCATCCGTATGCACTTTAAGAACCTATATCAGTTGCTTCTCATTAGCATCCCTTATAAAATGGTGCATAATCTCAATATGCTTGGTTCGTTGATGAAAAACAGGATTCTTCACAATGTAGATAGTGCTTTGATTGTCGATGAAAATTTTGGTGTTCATGAAGTTAAACCTATAATCCAGCATCTGATTTTGTATCTACAAGACTTGTCCACAACAACTAGCAGCAGCTACGTATTCAACTTCTGTTGAAGAGGTAGCTACTATTGTCTAATTCTTACATTGCCATAAGAGAAGTCTTCGACCCAAAAACTGACAACCACCAGTAGTAGATTTCCTGTCATTATTAGCACCTGCATAGTCACTATGATTATAGGCTTCAAGAACAAAAGGTGATTCCCTAGTATACCACAACCCTATCTTGGGTTGAACCTTGATATACTTGAAGATTTTCTTGACTGCATTCAATTTGGATACGGTTGGAGCCACCTGATGTCTAGAGCAAGCACTTACTACAAACATAATGTCCGGACGTGATGCAGTCAAATACATGAGTGAGCCAATCATTGACCTGTACATATGAACATTTACCGGAGGATCTGGCTAATTCTTGAGTTTGACTTTAGTGACTTCATAAGGTGTTGCTGCTGGTCTAAGAGGTTCCACATCAAACTTCTGATGAATCTCATGAACATACTTGTCTTGACTTATGAAGATATCATCTGACTGTTGCTTGACTTGAAGACCAAGGAAAAATGTGAGTTCTCCCATGGCACTCATCTGAAATTCGCCTTTCAATAGCTGTTCAAACTCATCACACCATTCCTTCTTAGTAGAACCGAAGATACTATCATCCACATACACTTGAACTAGGATGATGTCCTTGGCATTCCTTTTAAGGAACATTGTGTTGTCAATAGTGCCTCTACTGTAGCCATGTTTCAACAAGAAAGTGGACAGACGCTCGTACCAAGCTCTAGGAGCCTGATGAAGTCCATATAGAGCTTTGACCACCTTGTAAACTTTCTTGGGATGAAGTGGATCCACAAAGCCCTTAAGTTGAGTGACATAAACTTCCTCATCAATCTTGCCATAGAGAAATGCACTCTTGTCATCAATCTGAAAAACCGTAAAGCCAACATAAGAAGCAAAAGCCAAAAAACAGACGAATGGCCTCAATCCTAGCAACAGGAGCAAAAACTCCAGTATAGTCAATTCCTTCAAGTTATATGTGACCTTGTGCAACCAACCTAGCCTTATTTCTCACCACAATACCCCTTGAATCTTTCTTGTTTTTGAGAATCCATTTGGTACCAATTGTTGTCTTTCTATCTGGCAAGTCAACTAGGATCCAAACATTCTGAAACAAGAATTGCTGCATCTCCTCCTGCATAGACTCGACCCAACTTTGATCCTCAAGAGCATGTGAACCTGACCTAGGTTCCACCTGTGAAAGGAAAACAAGCAAACAAACAGTGAAGAAAGTCTGTGTGATTATTACGCTGTTGGTCTTCAATGTAGCTCACAAGAGCATGATGATCAGACGTTACTTTCTTATGCATGCGGCGAGTCTTGACAGTAGAACTAGGATCCCCAATTATATGAGTAGTAGGATGGTCTTTAGTCATCTTCTTAACAGGAATAGGAGCTACATCCACTTCTGGTGCCAAGTTATTAAGATCCCCAACAATGTCATCATCATATGAAGTAGAGTCGAAGATGACATCTATTGGTTGCTTGTGAATATCATCCAGCTTAGTAGAAGTCATCTTTTGATAGTTTCCTAGGTCAGAAGGAGCAGCGAATCTAGTTGAGGAAGTTGGATCACTAACCGGACTACCAATAGGTGTTAAACTTGCACTAGGAGTAACATTAGTAGCACTAGGAGTAACTTGGACAGCAGGGGTACTCGAGGGAAACTCAAAGCCTCCTTGAGCAGCTGATGTAGTAGCATCTTGTTGTTGCTTGAGCAATGTGTCAAGAGCTCCTTGTGAGTCCACAATGTCTGATGGAGAGGCATCAATAGGAGTAGCATTTTTGTTTGGAGAGACTGTGGTGGAATAGGATGGAACAACAAAAATATCATCCTCCTCATCTGAGTCCAAAAAACTAGAATGGCACCTGCACTAGAAGTTGCAAACCCTTGTGGACCTGCATCTTGGTTAGTTTTGAAACGAAAATATCCCAATGAGTCACTAAGATAATCAAGATCAAAATACCATTCAGGACCTTTGCCTTGGATGTTAGTCTTCTCCTCAAAGTACCTGAGATTAATAGTTTCAATGACATGCTTGACATGGAGATTATAGACACGATAGGCCCGAGAGTGAGCTGAATATCCCACTATGTATCCTTCATCTGCCTTGCCATCAAATTTCCCCAAATAGTCACTAGTATTCAGAATGGTGACAGGACAACCAAATGGCTTCAAATGAGAAATGCTAGGTACTTTAGCTGTGACTAGCTCATAGGGTGTCTTCTTGTGTGGATTGGTAACTGAAACTCTATTCAACACATAACTTGTAGTGTTGACAACTTCTGTTCAAAACATGTTCGAAAGCTTGGAATCTGCAAGCATGGTTCTTGCAGCTTCTATTAGAGTCATGTTCTTCCTTTCTGCAACACCATTCTGTTGAGGAGTCCTTGCAGAACTATAATCTCATTTGATACCTTTAGAATTGCAAAGTGCTATGAGGTCTGCATTTTTGAATTCTGTTCCATTATCACATCGGATACCTTTCACCTTCTTGGACAACTGATTCTCAATGAGGGTAATGAAGTCCTTGAGAAATGAGTAGGTCTCACTTTTGGCAGCCAGAAAGAAAACCCACGTGAACCTGCTATAACCATCAGTTACCACAAGACAGTATTGTTTATGGTCAATGCTCCTAATGAAGGTAGGACCAAATAAATCCATGTGTAGAAGCTGCAATGGTTCAGTTATGAGACTGAGAGCAGTAATGGCCTTGAAGGATGCTTTGTGTTGTTTGCCTTTGCTGCACGCAAGGCAATTGATGTCATTCTTGAAAGTTTTGGGAGGTAACCCAGAGACCAAGTTCATATTTGCCAGTTTGTGAATAGTCTTGAAGTATACATGTCGCATCCTTCTATGCCATTTAGTGGCTTCATCTTCTGAGGCTTTAGCAACCAGACAAGCTAGTTGACCAGTAGGATTAACTTAATTCAGCTTGATACTATAGAGATTGTGTCTTCTAGGGATTCTGAGTAGAACTTGAGAGTCATCCGGGAGCTTAAAGTCTTTGGATAACACCAATGCTTCAGTATCCGTAAAGAGAACAAACTGCTTCTTGTCACAAATTTGAGAGACAGAGATCAAGTTGAAGTGTTGAAGTGCTTCCACATAGTAGACCTGCTCAAAAATAAGGTTAGGTGTCTGTATAGTTCCTTTGCCATAGATCCTTCCTTCACCACCTGCAAAGTAGACCTTTCCGCCTTGTAATGGTACAAAGTTAGATAGAAGTCCTTTATTCCCTGTCATGCTCTTAGAGCATCCACTATCAACAATTCCTCGAGTAGGATCTTGGTATGGAGTAACCTACAACAACATAATAGATATATGCAAAAGTTAGTGTTTTAAGGGGACCCAGACCTTTTCAGGTTTGAGTCTGCCTTGTGGATCTTTTGTAGATAGCCAAGAAGATTGATGAGATCCAATGTTGTTCTTAGGTTGCCTATTCATCATATGAGTTTTATTGTTTGACCAAGAACAACCTGCTAAGGGCTTAACAAGAGTACCCAAATTTCCCAACCCAAAATACATTTGGTCTAAATTGAAAGCATAATTCTGATTAAAGTTCTGAAAAATAGTTGCTGGTTGGTCTATTGTAGGTGCAACCATTGCTTCCTCATAGATCAGAAGCTAAAGGAGAGGTCCTTCTAGAAGAAGAATAGGATTGAGCACATGGGTTTAGTCTTCGAGAAGAAAAACTAGCATCTCCTGGTGGACCAGGAGCAGGATAAGCATCATAAACAGAAGGAGGTTGATCATAAAAATCACAATCCTTAATCAAATGAAATTTACTTCTACAAACAAAGCATGTTATAAAAGACCTTATATTCAAATGACATTGTTTCACACTGCTAAACTTATTACACACAATTCTAGGAGAATCAACATTCCTTGGACTCAATAAACTAGAACTGGAAACAGTAGAAGCAACTCTCTCTTCACTCTTCCTAGCACTAGTAGCAGTAGGGCCATTTGTCTTGGAGCTCTTAGGTCTTGACTCTTTACTTAAATCACATGATGCATAGTCTCTGTCCTTGTCACTGAAAGTAAGAGACAAAGTCATTAGAATTAGTAGATCTTTTTGGAGACTCATGCATCTGTGATCCATCCAACTCAGTATGCCTAGATATGGGCATAAAAGTTCCTGTAAGAGGTGGAGGAACAGTATGCATTGTTGTAGCTGGTTGAAACCTATTGTAACTAGGTTTTCCCTCCCCCTCCTTGTCAGGATCAAAGACACTTGAAAAAGATAAATCAATACACATCTTCTGAATCAATATATTTATCAAATCCCAAACCTCTCTTAGTTCTACCAGACATGCTACTATCAATTAACTTAGAAAGATTCTTGGGTGCTTTTTGCCATTTTTCAAATCTAAAAAGTGGAGCATCCAATTTTTCCTGCATGTCTTGTTTATCTTTAATAATGTCATTGTTTAGTTTTTCAGTATATTTAAGCATGTTAGTGGTGTTTTCTAAATCAATGTTTAGAATTCTAATTTTATCCTCATATTCACGTTGAGTATCTTGAAGCCACCTCTTTTGTTGTTCCAATGTTATTAAAGAACTCTTATATGCTTGAACATCTAAAAAATATGTGTCATTTAGTTCATTTCGCTCATTGTATTTAGACAACAGTTCTGAATATTTATCATGACAACCAAGAGGGCAAATTTGTACCTGAGGTGAGATGCGCATAAGAGCAAATTCTGCTGCTTCCTCGGCATCAGATAGATTCCCAGCAATCATTGCAAACACATCAGTAGACGCTTCAGCTGATTCCAGGGTAGCAGTCTGATGATCATTCTAGTTAACCATAGAGTCAACAGACACCAAAGCTTTCTTTTCATCCTTGAGCTCTTGAACCTTGAAAGCTGAATACCTATTCTTCTCCTGGTCAATTTTGTTAGGGCATTCCCTAGCAAAATGACCTTGCTGCTGGCAGTTATAGCATCTAACCTTGCTTCTATCAAATCTGGATGGCTCTCTTGGGTTGTAGTTAAATTTTCGACCGGCTTTCTTTTCAAACTTGTGAACCCGGAGAGTGAGCATGGCTATCTGCCACTTTAGATCCATTTCATCCAAGTCAAGTTTATCAACCTGTTTGAAATCATCAAAAGCAAGCTGCTGTTGTAGATCAACATCAACAACAAAAGAGTGAAGAACATCTTCTACCATGCTACTAGTCTTGGCTTTTGGTTCAGGAGTCGAAGTATATTGAGAAGACACATTATAGATTGGGCTACTATCATAAGACATTGGACTAGATCCCATGGAACTCACAAAAGCAGAGTTAGCAAGAGTAGGAAAGGAATCACTTGAGTATCCTCTCATATGAGGCTCAAAGGTTTTGAGTTTTTAAAACATGTCATCAAAATTAAGATAGTCAAGGCCACCTTTTGCTTTGAGAGAGATGACTACCTGATTCCATGAGTGAGGTAGAGATCTAAGAAACATGGCATTGATATCTCAATTGTCAGGTTTGTACTTGAGTTGATTCAACTGGCTAAGTATCTTTTGGAACCTATCATACCCTTGATGAATACCTTCAGTTTCAGAGATCTTGAAATCTGTGAATTCATCTCTCAGCATGGATCTGCGCATTTTCTTTGATTCCTCATTCCCTCCAAACCTTGCCTTTACTCCATTCCAGATCTCTCTAGCATTATCCAAGTGATAAAAAATCACCCATGTGATCATCAGGAAGGGATTGAAGCAAAATTGTTTTTTTCTTTGATTTCCTTCAGAACAGCTGTGATTTCCTCATGAGTTTTAGGATGTAGAAAGATGACACTACCATTCTTGTCTCTTCCAGTAAGCTTCTTACTGTTGCAATTCTGAACAATTTTCCAAAGGTCTAGATCAGTATTGGTGATCCAGCCTTCCATCTTTATTGCCCAGCTATCATACTCATCCTTCTTCAAGAGAGGGAATTTTCCATTTGTATTGGAAACAGTAACAACGATTTGCTGAGGTTGTTGTGTTTTAGAGTTGCTTGCTTCTCCTGTTTCAGTAGAACTAGAGGCAGAAATGATCAAACAAAGATGTTAGTAAAAAGAAAAATTGATTCGTCTTGTGCAGAGACTCTCCCAGGCTCTGATACCACTTGTTGGGTCCACTAGATATGGATCTTGCAACCTGTTAAGTATGGTGAACGACTTCCGTAATCACAAGTCTATTCACAGAGAGACTATAGATAACACACACAATATAAGTGCGGAATACAAATACTATCAACAAGAAGAAACAGAATAACTATAATGACTTGATCCTTTACTAATGATTTCTAATATTAATATACACTAAATAATGTTTGATGAAGGTGTTTTTAACCCTTCTGCCAATGGTTCCTTTTATACTACAAGGAAACCCTAATACAACATTAATCCAAAACGTGTAATTCTGATATGCATATCCTTTCCTAACATATCTCATGCATATCCTAACAAACTACTTAAAATAATAATGTTTTACTTTCTAAAGACCAGGAGCACGTGTTGCTCCTACTACTACTAGGACCAGGAGGAACTACATACCTCCTAGCATACCAATTACAAATGACTATTACAAAGGTCCTAACAGAAATCTAAGGAGATTAACTGTGTGAACGTACTTGAGGCCGTTGAGAATATTAAACTTGATCTAGATAATCGAGTTTCCAGGATTTTGTCCAAAGTTGATAACTTAAAACAGAAAAATACACAACTCTTCGATTCTATAAAGCCCGCATGTGCTAATATGATGTAGTGATTTTACTACTCTTTAGGAAAAGAGTGTAAAAGTGGAAAGTATTAAGTGTCGGTTTAGGAAAACCAAAGCACTTATGACCCAAAGTGGGGATCGTTCTCAAGGAGGCAAGTGCGTTGTGTTAAGAATTGATTTATGGTTTGTGATTATATTGATGAGAAATGAATATAAGAAGAGAGATTAGAAGAGAATGACGGTTACGATTATGAATTAAACTAAGACGAATAGTTGTGCACGTAAAACCGTAAAAAGTGACAAAATACAAAATTTACCCTAAAAATTCCTAGAAAATTGAAATAAATCCTAAAAATGTAATTAGAGTTTTCAAAAAATCAAAAGTCACTCAAACATTTTATTTAATTAAATAATAATTGTTTAATACTAGTTAAAGCCCAAAAAATCAATTTAATTAACAAAAAACGCAAAATGAGATTTTTTCACTTGTAAACCTCTAAGATGACTTAACTAAATTTATATCTATTTTTGAAAATTTTAAAATTAATAAAAACTATTTAAATAAAATTAAAAACTATTAAAACCTATGATAATTCTAAAAATTAATCTAATGACTATAAAAATATTCTAAAAATTGTAAAATTCCTAACATAATGTGTTTGAACTAAGAAAAATGAAAAACTTTGAAAAATCTAAAATTTAATTTTTAATAATAAAATAATAATAAAATATTAATAAAAATCTAAAATTTATAAAAAATATAAAAAGTTGCAAACCTACTTATTTTAACCTGAATAATACAGAAATGAAGTTTAAATTACAAAAAATACCCCTATTGGGCCTAGAAATGGGCTAAAAGTCCAAACAGTCCCTTAATGGGCTCAAATTGGCCCATTAAGAAAAATGGTATCCAAATAAGCCCAAAAGCTCCTACCTGACTTAAAATTTGATTTTAAGAACAAAACTCTGAAGGCCCAAAAGCTAAAAATGTGTTTAAGCCAGCTTATTCTTAATGGGATTTTTGGCCCATTAAGCTATAAACTGATACCATAAGCTCAAATTTGACGCACAAGCTTCTTTTGAGTTACTTAAGAGATCTATAAAAAGAAAATTGGAAAAAGCACAAGAAATAAGCCTGAAATAAGCCAAAACTCTCTTCACAAAACGACAAAATAATCGTTTTTAGTTCTAGACCACCTCAAGTGCTAATTCAACTTTCAAAAGCTTTTAAATGACTTAACTAAGCAAAATAATCAAAAAGTTTTCAAATAAGCACAAGCAACAGGCCATGATAAACAGATAAGCACTTGTTTAAAAGTCAACTTAATGAGTTTTCTAGTAAAAAGTCAAAGTCAAAGTCTAATAAGCTCCAAATCAAATAAATGGGTCAAATGAGGAAGATCTATCACAAAAAATAAGTTGTTGCAAGTCTTGATAAGCCAAATTGGCTTATGAACAAGCTGAATGATGTTTTACACTAGCAGGGGCTAGTTTTGGAGGTTGAGCAGTGGGAACCTTTCCCCCTGCATGAACAATAAGCAGTTATGAACTCAATAAGCTATTTTAGCAAGATTCAGCCAACCAAATTGCACCAAAAGCATACACAAGCTATAAATAATTCAAATGAACAAATTTAAACAGGTTTCATGCAATGGTTCAAGGTCTAGATGAAGATTCAAGAACAAAATAGTTACCGATGAACAAGAACAAGCAGACTTTTTACTTTGCTGATATACTTGACCACCAAGCCAATTTTAAACACTCAAATCTTCAAATCAGGTTACACAAACTTTGATTTAACAACTTTTAGCCCTAAACATGCATACACTCTAGGTGTTTCCAAAATCTTAGGTCAAAAACAGTCGAATCAAGTGAGATATATCACAATCTTTAAATTGATGTTTCAAAAATGAAAACTTGCAGGTTTTAGCATACAACCAAGTGTTAAATAGATTCCAACACAAATAATCAACAAACACACACTCAAATCCAACTTGTGCACTTAAACAGGTAATCCTAAACACCCCTTATCTTTTTCAAATCAAAATTTAAACAAGTATTAGTGTATTCCAATATTACCCAAGCCTAATCAAACACAATAACAAATGTATTATGCAGTATCAAGCAAGATCAAGCCACAAATTCAACAAGAACACAAGCAATGCACCAAATCACCAAAAATCAAGTATTAAAGCAGATTTTGGGTAAAAGGGGTCAAACCTCATGGATGTACATCCACACCTACGAATGTTTGAGCTGATGTGCTAGCAAGAACAAACACAAGATTCCAACAACAACCTTGTTAAGATTCAACAAACTTAGCACAATAAGATAAAAAACAGAAAGGTGACAACTTGGAAAATAAACTTGATTAATGCAACCTTGTTCCCACACTTGATTATCCCCAAGTTATAAGCCTCACAACACCTTGATAACACTTTATCAGGATGTTATGATCCACTTATAGCCCAAGAATTCCAAGGTTTAAACCAAGACTTAGCAAAATATCAAGTTTTGATCCTTTGAGCAATTTCTTGCACAAGGTTTAAAAACACGTTTTGAGATTCAAGATTAGTTAACATATAACCTAAACAAACATAATAAAAGGTTGGCAATTGGTTTTTCTTCACAAAATTCAAACTCTATTCCATAACTTGAAAGTAGGATTTACAGAAATGTGAACTAGGAAAAATCTAGAACAGGGCTTAATGTATGAGGCCCTATGTATAATGTTTAACTATGAATATAAAAAACGTAAACCCTAAAGTTGTAGAAGTCCCATTTTGCCCTTTGACCTTTTGAATATCTTGAAGATCATGTAAAGTTTTCTTGGCTTTATGTGTGAGTTGGCATAGGTGAAATTGCATAAAGGGCTTACAAAGAGCTTAAGTTTCAAGCTAGTATCTTGGACGTTGGATGACTGGCAGTTTTTGGCATCTTCCTCACAAATCCGTTTACAAGGTTAATGGCATGTGACATGTGGTGATGTGGCATGGGTTTTGAAGGTTGGGATATGATTAAGAAAACCCAAATAGTGTTCATGTGTGAATAGTAGCATGTTTATGTTGATCCCAAACTTAGATCGATTTAGCTTGTGTAAGAGAGATTGAATCAAGTTAAACACGTAGAGAAACTTTGTTTTATATGTAACAATTCAAGTATTACGCGGAATTAATACTTAAACAAGAACACACAAACAAGATAAACCAAACTTTCACTTTGATTGATAAATCAAACTTGCGTACAATGAAAGTGTAAAACGTATGTAAACTTATATTTAACAAAACCTAAAGGCCTCCTTTTATAGATCAAGGAACCTTGTACAAGAGTCTACGTATCAGCTATTCTTGGTAAAGATAAACATAGAAAATAAATTGTTGAACATATCTTTACTAGAAACATACTAGAAATATAATACGTGTAGACTAAGTCTTCTATCAGTTCTTGACTTATTCTTATCAACGCTTGAATTCTTCCTGTCAACGCTTGTCCTGTCAACGCTTGATTTTTTCTTAACAACGTCCAAATTGCTCATGTCAGTGTCCAAGTGTATTGGCTACATTTTATTCCCAACAATCCTCCCCTAAACTTGATATCTACTCTAGTAATCAAGTTTCTGAATAAAAACTAAGAACTAGGAGGATTCTTACAAATCTTATCAAATAGGAAATAAATATATCTAATCAAATCCTTGGCCACGTCACTTGAGTAGTCTATCTCCAGCTGTGTTGTCTTCATCTTCTCCAAAACTTCTTTGGAGATAGGATACTCAGCATCCACAAGAAGATACTCAGAAAACTTTGTAGAACTCAAATGATACACACCAGCTGCTGAATATAAACGCCATTGAAGTCCACTGATATCATCCTCAAGATCCTTCCAAAATGGATCTTCTTCATCTCGTGGACACATTCTCTTGAATGTTGACCAAATATTTATTCCATTAACTGAAGTAGGTGCTTCAGTCTCATGCTTGGCCTGCAATAACCTCCAAAGGTCTGCCAAGTCTTTCCTATCCAAATTTGGAAACAAAGACATAAGAGTAGTAAAAGTATGTACCTCTTTCCCATATCTGCCAATCATCCAAAACCCACTTGCATCTTCTTCATAACTAATGATAGGGTTTCTGGAATCATAAGGTAATACTCTTACCATATGTGAAGCTTCCATAGGTGAGAGCTTAATAATCTTTCTAATAACAACTTCACTGGGATTCACTCTATTCAAATTTGAAGGAAACTCAAGTGTAACTCCCTTCTTCAATGGTCTTGGTACAATCATAGCCCTTTGGATTTCCATCTCCTCAACAAGTTCTTCCTTCCTTTCATCTGAAAGAAGTCTGATGGTGTTCATCTCTTGCACTCTTTCCCAAATAGGATAAGCCTTATATTCCAATTCATCAAAGGACAATTCCTATAACTTCTAAAAAGTCCAACCTCCTTGATGACATCTAAGCAACATATAATAAAACTCCCTTCTTTCTCTCTTAGATTGTGAGAAAACTTTGCTGGCCTTATACTTTAGGATTACCTGACAATCCCTTTGAATCCTGAGAAGAATCTCCAATCCCCAAATCTGATCTGATAAAGACATATCTGGATTCTCTATGATCTTATTTTCCCATGCAAAGTACATCTGGGCACCTTCTGGCATATCATAATCCACCTTCATTTTTAACTCTACAAGTTTCTCTCTTTCCAACACATCACCAAATTCAAGTCTTTCTGGTTCTTCAATAATTATAACACTTGAATCTGTGCTCTCATCATTACTTCCTTCTTGTTCCTCAGAAGTAACCACAAATGGTGATTCAACAACCTTCTTCTTTTCTTTTTCCATAAGTTGTGCAGCCAACATTGAATCAAATTTTACTTGGGCTGCATCCTTGGGAACATCTGTTTCTACCATAATTCCTTTACCCCTATCTAATGTATCAATGATGGGTAAAGATGATGATGGTACCTGTGAAGACACTTCCTTGATGATAGCTGATGACTGGAATACATCAACCATATCTGCAGGTCTATCAACGTCCAAAACATGTGTGTCAACGCCCAACTTACTCTTATCAACGCTTGGCTTGTCAGCGTTGATAATCTGCTTGTCAACGCTCACCTTACTCTTGTCAGTGCTTCTTGTGAACTGCTCCATCATTTCTGTAAAGGACAAATTCAAATTTGTAGGAGTAACCAAAGAGACATCAAAACCTGGTTGCTTCTTCAAATCTGTAAGAGCTTCAACCACACCCAAAGATTCTCCATCATGTGAGCCTTTGTCACTCACATGTATTTGTTCATCCTCCCCTTTGGAAGAATCCTCCATACCATGCCTATTGTTATCACCTTCTAAAAGAACAATCCTCTCCTCAATTGCTTGAGTTCAAGGCCTTGTGTAGAGACAGTATGTACAAGGTCTGCATTTTACTTTTGCAAGCTAATGCAGAAAACCGTCAATTCTAACATTGTATATGGTTCCAATCTGCCCTCCTCTAGAATGGGTATTTGACCTCCCAAAGTAGATTCATGGGGCATTGATGGGGTATTAATGATGTTAGGACTGGCTTGGCCTGCATCTAAGCTAGTACCAATAGTCCTAGCCCCACCCATATCACCAACCACACTAGTAGTGGTGGTTCTCTCTGCAACATGGCTAGGACCACCAGAGGAGAACACTCCAATGGCCCTTTGGCGTTTTTCCATCCTAAAGTCTGGGGGTGAACAAGATGATGTGGATTGGGTAGTAGTTTTAAGGTTAAGGGGTGTTTGGGTCTGTTGTAGAAAGGTGTCAACGTTTGGATTTAAAGTATCAACGCCAACATTTAATGTGTCAGCGTTGAAGGGATCTTGGTCAAGTTCCATATGTTGAGGTAAAGGTGATGGTTCTGGTAATGGGTCAAGTTGTGGTTGTGGGTCAGGTTGAGGTTGTGCTGCTGCAATAACAGCAAGCATGGCTTGGGTAAGGGGTAACTCTCTGTGAGATGGTGAATTACTAAAATAGCTTTCTTTTGCACAGGGATCGCATAAAAATCATCATGATCCCTGGTGCAATACCTTTGCTCATCAAAAATCATTTGTAAAAATCTTGGGTAAGCCAGAGTCATCTTGCTACCCTTGTTTTTACACATGCCATCAAAAATCAGTTTAGAAAAATTATAATTTTGCCCATTAGCAATACACACAATGGCACTACCAATAGATCTGTTAATTTCATTATGTGCAATACATTTGGGACTTAAACACTGAAGGATGACATGTATTAAGTACTTCCAAGCTGGGGGAATTTACTGTTTATTATATTTATTTAAAGTACCATCTTTAGGGAAAAGATACCCCAAAGCATGAAGTCCCTGTTCTATCTCACCAATGAGTAGAGTGGTTATACCATCTACATCATTAAGATGCAAAGCCTGGCAAACCAAGGCTTCAGTAACCACCCATGGACGGCCATGGACAATAGCAGTTAATGTAGTCACATTATTAAGCGTTGAGGAACTAACAGTGTTCCATAACTATTTAATATGAGTGACAGGAATAAGTGGAGCATGAGAAAGTGCATACCGTAGAGGAGATGCATTCAAATACGCCACCATCTGAGTATATTGAGGAAACTGAGCATTATCAGCCTCCAAATAGGCAACCATGTTATGCTGACTTCTGAATCCCAATACCAAGTCACTCGGTTTGAACTTAGGCGCCACTGATGTAGAAAGCTGTGTGAAATGTTATGAAAGATGAATATAGGAGAAAAGTTTGTTATACAAAAAAGCAAGTACCCTTTTACAAAATAAGGAGCCAAATTTATAGGAGAGGTATGTACGTGTGATTGGTCAAAAATTAGGCAGTTATTTTCAAAATATAATGATGAAAATATTGAAAAGAAAATAACTTATCTTTTTCATTAATTAAAAGTTACCAACTCCCAAAATTACGGCCCTAGTTTTCGTCAAAAATAAAAACTGGGTAGGACCCAATGAGTGTCAACGGTCAAAAATAACCCATCAACGCCCAATGGCTATATTCTTGTCAACGTTGGAAAAATCCATGTCAACGTCAAAATTGGTCCTAACAACGTTTCGAAATAAATCTGTTACCGTCCAAAAAAAAATAATAAAAATGAAAAAGGACCTTAACAAAGTGATTTATCTTAGTGTAGATAACCTATAAACTGAAAATTACTATAGGGTGGCAAGCACTGTCCAATCATGCACACTTGCTTAAGCAAGATAGACATAACAGTCCTCTAGTGTCCATTGCTAGGTAAGCCTAATAAAATTCATACCCAAGTCTCCCAACAGACCACATCCAATTCTGGGCCAAAAAGTCTTGGCAGCGTGCATAGTATATCAACTTTGCATGCTACAGTGCCTCATGAGTTAGTAAACTAATTCATACTCACCAGTGGACACAATCTAGAATTGTGATAAGAGTATTATTTGAATACCCTAAAACTCCTAAAAGGTAACTAAATCTCCCCTTAAACTATGATACATAAGTTGCCAAATAATATGCATGTAATAAAAATTTATGTCAAGATAGGAATATATATATTCCAACCATCATCCATAAATGGAAACATGCTTCAATAATGTTCCAAGAATCCATAAGCAACTCTGTATCCAATCGTACAATGCTAACAACGCCTGCATAATTAGATCAAAAACCACAAAACTAACATGTTGTTGACAACGTCAATTTAATACTTGTCAGCGTTAAAATAACCTTTGTCAGCGTTAGATAAATAAAGTGGAAAATCTAATTTTGTATAAAGACCAATAACAAATGCATATCCTGTACATACTTTTACAAGAAGTTCCCAAAACACATATTAAGTAAGATTGATCATTCCAATAGTTGTTACCAAGTATTGAAATCTTCCAGTATCAAAAGGTTTAGTTAATAAACCAGACACATTTGCTTCTGTGTCAACCCTATCTGGTTGTATTAAACCTTTTTCAATACAATCTCTTATAAAATGATGTCTAATTTCTATATTTTTTGTTTTAGAGTGATGTAAAGGATTTTTAATAATGCATAAAGTATTGTTATTGTTACAAAAATCTTGGTATGCATGAAATTATACACATATTCCAACAGCTGGTTTTGAACCCATAAGACTTGTCCGCAACAAGCAGCTACAGCAACATACTCTGCTTCAGTTGTAGAATTGGCCACCACTGTTTGTTTCTTGCATTGTGAAGATATCAATCTAGTCCCAAGGAATTGGCATCCACTAGTTGTGGATTTTCTATCAAATTTGTCACCACCATAATCACTGTCTGAATATGCAATAAGATCCAATGGGGAATCTTTTTGATACCATAATACCAAGTCTGGATAACACCTAAGGTATCTAAAAATCCTCTTGAAAGAATGAAGATGACACTCTTTGGGAGTCACTTGATGGCGTGCACATGCACACACAACAAACATAATGTCAGGTCTTGAAGCTGTGAGATACATCAATGAACCAATCATTGACCTATAATGCCTGACATCCACCTCTTTTCCATCTCCAACTTTTCCCCAAGGGTGTTCCCTATCCATAGGTGTGCTAGCCCGTTTCTCATGTGGAGAAAAGCCAAACTTCTTCAATATTTTTGCTACATATTTGTCTTGAGAGATGAAGATACCATCTTCTTTCTGCTGTACTTGTAACCCTAGAAAGAAGTTCATCTCCCCCATTGCACTCATCTTGAACTTGTCTGTCATGAGTTTAGATAAGTCTTCACTCATCTTTGGACTAGAAGAGCCAAAGATGATATCATCCACATAGACCTGTACAACTAAGAAATCCTTACCAGTCTTCTTTATAAACAAGGTCTGGTCTATGGTGGCCCTTTTGAATCCATTTTCCACCAGATAAGTGGACAATGTGCCATACCATGCTCTTGGGGCTTGATGAAGTCCATACATAGCTTTCTTCACTCTATACACCTTATCTGGATGTTCTGAATCTTCAAAACCAAGAGGCTGCATTACATAAATCTCCTCTACAATTGTGCCATAAAGAAAAGAACTATTCACATCCATTTGATAGACTATAAATCCCATGCAAGAAGCATAGGCTAGAAAAATCCTTATAGCCTCAATCCTTGCAACAGGTGAAAAGACCTCCTCATAGTCTATCCCTTCTTCTTGTGTATATCCTTATACTACTAAACGTGCCTTGTTTCTGACCACAATGCCTCTCTCATCCTTTTTGTTCCTAAGAATCCATCTTGTCCCAATAGGTCTGACATGTCTGGGACAATCAACTAACTCCCAAACATCCTGAATAGCAAATTGGTGAAGCTAATCTTGCATTGCTTCCACCCAACATGGTTCTTTGAGAGCATCAAAAATCTTCTTGGGTTCCTGTTGTGACAGAAAACAGGCAAACAAACATGCTTGAACAAGAGGGGTATCAACCTTCTTGTGAATATTGGCAATAAATCCTCCATGATTCTGATGAGACCTTCTAGTTTGCACAGGAGTCATCACATCACCAATAATTAGAGAAGGAGGATGATTTTTGATTGTAGAAGTAAGCACTCCTCCTTCAATAATTGTGTTGTCCTCAATCTCATCTTCCAAGTTACCAAGATCATCTTCAGACTCTCTTCCATCATCATCTGAATGAACCCCTCCATGACTTCTTGAAGGTTCACCTTGTTCAAAATTCTTGGAAGAGAAAAGATGGTCAAAAGATTTGTCAACGCATGAACCAAAGTTGTCAACGTTTGAGCCATCAACGCTTGAATTTGTCTGGTCAGCGCCAGAATTTTCTTTGTCAGCGCCTGAAGGATCATGCATGTTTTCAACTGTGATACTTGGGGACCACCTTTTTCCTTTCCAGCAGCAACAGCAGCAACAAATGCATCTATCCATATGGGAATGGTAACATACTCAAGTATGGGTGCTGTTTTGTCTGCTTGTGATCCAACCTCTTCATTAACCTGTTTAACTGAAATATCAACAACTGGTTCTTCCACGACATTTGAAGTCACCTTCACAATGTTTGGATTAGTAACAGGCATATAATTCAATGTCCTAGATAGAGGTTCCAAGTCAAATAACCAATTTGGACCACTTTTAGGATCACTAGGTTTATTCTCTAAAAACCTAACATGTACTTTTTCAAATATACGTTTTTCTTTCTTAAGGTAAACTCTATATCCTCTACTTTACACAGAATAACCCATGAAGTATCCTTCATCACCTTTAGCACTAAACTTACCTAAGGCATCACTAGTGTCCAACACAACTACATGACATCCAAAAGGTTTAAGAAAACCAATATTAGGTTTCCTGCCCAAAGTAACTCATAAGGTGTTTTGTTATGAATCTTGTTGACTAATGCCCTATTATGAACATAACAAGATGGATTCACAGCCTCAGCCCAAAAACCAATGGGAAAGTGAGCATCAGCCAACATAGTCCTGACTGCTTCTATGAGGGTTCTATTCTTTCTCTCAGCTACCCCATTTTGTTGTGGGGTTAAAGCTACACTAAATTGTCTACAAATCTCTTTCTTGGCACAAAAGTCATCAACAACTTATTTCTAAACTCACCACCATTATCACTTCTAAGTATCTTAACCTCATTACCAGACTTCTTTTCTATTTGGGTAATAAAGTTAATCAATGTTTTAGCAGTGTCACTTTTCAAAGCTAAAAAGAAAGTCCAAGTAAATCTAGAAAAATCATCAGTGATGACAAAACAGTAGGAGTTACCATTTAAGCTTTCTATATTAGTTGGACCAAACAAGTCCATATGCAGTAAGTGAAGTGGTTTAGAACTAGAGTGCATTGGTTTAGACTCAAATGAGACCTTGTGCTGTTTGCCTTTAAGGCATGCAACACAAGAATGGTCATTGTGGAAAGCCTTTTCAGGCAAACCATCAACTAAACCATGTCTCACAAGTCTATTTATATTTTTAAAATTAATGTGCCCTAGTCTTCTGTGCCAAAGATTACTCTCATCAACTGAAGCTTTAGCATATAGACATGACAAATTATTATTCATCCTAATTCCATTAAGATTCACATTATAAATGTCCTTATGCTTAGGTGTTCTATAATCAATGAATTTCTCATCTGGTATTTTAAAATCTTTGCTCAACACCAAGCATTCAGTATCAGTGAAAAGAACCTTATTTTTGTTATCACATACCTGTGATACACTAAATAGATTATAGTCAAGTTCTTTTACCAGAAACACGTTTTCAAAACGCAAATTATTGGTGAGAAGAGTGCCTTTGCCAGTGATTGTTCCATATCCTCCTCCAAAGTACACTTTGTCACCATCTTTAATGGGGATAAAATTTGTTAGATAATCTTCCTTCCCCGTCATGTGACTAGAGCATCCACTATCCTAATATCCATAATCATTGACCTGCTTTTGAATTCCCTGCACATAAAGAAAACAAATTAGTTTTCTTTGGGAACCCAAGCCTCAGCAGACTTGGATTCATTTGGTTGTTCAACAAGAACAGACTTAGTCCTTATGACAACCCCTTGTTCATCCCTTTTTGGATTAAACACCCAGTTAAACCCAATTGGTTTTGTTATGACCTTGAAATATAATGAAATCTGTTACAGGTTATAGAAATCCCATCTGAATTAGGGTTTTGGTCTTGCTTAGGTCTCCATGTCAAGCTAGAAGAAGCTTTAGACCCCTTTCCCTTTGGTTGCAAATATTTTCCATTTCTTGGTCTGTCAACGTTCTTGTCAACGTTTAATTTGTTCTTGTCAACGCTGAAATTACCCTTATCAGCGTTGAACCTAGGGTTTGCTACAAGAACCCATTGTTTGTTAGACCACGTATTGGTCTTCTGAAAAGGTCTTTGTCCATAAGTATTAGACCCTTTAGTAAAGAATAGGGCTGGTCTAACCACTTGTGGACTTTGCTGGACAAAAGGTTTAGGTTTGATAGTGTTTGACTTTCTATCAGCGTTGACCTTTGAAGCATTGACACACTTATAAGCTAAATGTGAAAAACTTCCACAAGTATAAAAGGCTTTTCTAGACATAGCTCTTGGTCTATAAGAAAAGAAACCTGTCCCATTATCACTAATTTGGCTTTTTGGTGACCTAGGTTTTCTATACATTTATGCATATTTAATACTAGGTTTTCTATCAACGTTTAAGCCAAGGTCAACAGTCTTGCCAGTAGTAGGATTGGTCACTTTTATGGGTGTAGACTCATTTGGGTTGTCACTAAGCATGCCACCCTTAAAAAACAAGGTAGGGTTGGCTTTCTTCCATTGGTCCAAATCAGTCAACTTCTGCTTGTATTCCTCTATTGGGGTAAGAACTCTTGGTGGAGGAATAAATTCCTCTTCTTGGAGTTCTGGAATACCAGTCCAAGACAAGTCCTTTCTAAGGACACCATAGAAGTTCCCAGCAGGTGGTGGAACACCAACATACTCTTTCATCCCAATCCCAGTCATATCCCTAGAATCTCTTTGTTCACTAACACATTTTTCTAGGGTTTGTGAAGCTTTATCAAATCTCTGAATTTTAAGATCTACATTATCTTTGTTTTTGATAGCCTCATCTAACTTAGCTTGTAAAACACCGTTGGCTCTCTCCATGATGTTTCTAACCTTAACACTAGCATTTAAATCATGAGTTAATATATTGATTTGATCTGTTAGGTCAAACTCCATTTTCTTATACTCAGCTACAATCTTTTAAGTTTGAGTAAGAGCAAGTTGATAGTTAGATAACTTGCATCTTTCATTAACCACATCTGTTGTCAATTTTAAAACTTCTTTGTTAAGTTTTTCAGTATTTAGACGACAACCCTTACTACAAAATGCATCATCATATACCTCATTGTCTGATGAAGATGAAGAGTGTGCCATGAGGGCATAGTGAACATGCTCCTCTTCTTCCTTATCTGCAATGAAAGCTTTTTTTTCTTCCTCATCCTTGGCCAAATAGCTCCAATCCCAGCCAACACCATCAATATCTTGCATAGAAACCATAGCTTTGGAATCCTGAGCCTTGATGATTTGGCTTGAGGTTTTTCCAACATCAGATCTTCTTGGAGATCTGCATTCTCTCATAAAGTGTACCATTCGATGACTATTATAACACTCAACCTTAGATTTATCAAATCCAGCAGTGTCCTTAGTATTAAAAGTCATTTTCTTCTTAAATATTCGATTCCATCTATTTTCCCTTATGCTTGCAAGAGCCATATTCCACTTTATGTCCATCTCCTCCAAATGCTCATCACTAATTTGCTCAAGGTCCTTATATGTAATCATTGAACCATTGGGCAATGAAGCAATGTATGCACACACAGAATCTAGATCAATACCAGCAAGCTTAACTCTTGGATAATCAACATTGTATGTGTCAGCATTTGAATGTGAGGCGTTAACAAAGTTTGATCCAGCATTGACACAAGGCGATCAAGTAACGGGGTGTATGTATGACTCCCTTTGATCAAATTGACCTTCACTGTGTAAGAAGAAGGCCATATTTCCATTAGTAGACTTGCTTCCTTGATCCAAAAGGACTTCATTCTCTAAAAGCCTCAGTTTATTGTAAACATCATCAAAAGTGGAACTTTTGTGAGTATTATTAGCAATCATAGACCTTGCTTCAATCTTCCATGCATCACCAAGACTTTTAAGAAAAGTGGTGATGATATCAACATTACCAAGCACTGTTCTCATAAAGGAAAGCTTGCTTGTAATGTCAAGAAGTCTACCTCTCACTTCACTTAGCTTTTCATTGGGTTGAGCTTTAAAAACAACATACTCATGTAAGAGTTGCTTCTTTTTCTCTTGTACAGTATCAGCATTACCACCAAAAGCAACTTCAAGGGCTGCCCAAAGATCTTTTGCAGACTCATAGCTTCTATATTTGTGCTGATTGGCTTGTCCCAAAGAGAGTTTGAGAATGCTTAGGGTTTTCATGTCGTTCCTTCTCTTTCTAACGTCCTCAGCTGAGACAGCTCTTCCATCTTCAGGTTTTTCTTTTCGATCCACTTATGAAGAGCCTGGAGTTGATCTTACCAAGATAGCAACTGCAATCTTGGCAGCCTTATTGAATGTGTTCCCATATTCAATAATTTCCCATAGGGTGTGGTCATGAATTTGAAGATACTGTTCAAAGTTAAACTTCGACAACTCAAAATTGTCTGGGTCTAGCATGGGAATCTTGATGTCGGGGGTTGAGGAGGAGGAGAAGTTTAACTCTGGAGTAGACATGGAGTTTTAGTTTTAGTGTTTCTTGAAAATTAGGGTTTTTGGCGATTTTGGGTTTTTGTGTTCTTTAGATCAAAGTTTCTCAACAAGCTCTGATACCACTTGTTGATCCCAAACTTAGATCGATTTAGCTTGTGTAAACGAGATTGAATCAAGTTAAACACGTAGAGAAACTTTGTTGTATATATAACAATTCAACTATTATGTGGAATTAATACTTAAACAAGAACACACAAACAAGATAAACCAAACATTCACTTTGATTGATAAATCAAACTTGCATACAATGTAAGTGTAAAACGTATGTAAACTTATATTTAACAAAACCTAAAGGCCTCCTTTTATAGATCAAGGAACCTTGTACAAGAGTCTGTATCAGCTATTCTTGGTAAAGATAAACATAAAAAATACATTGTTGAACATATCTTTACTAGAAACATACTAGAAACATAATACGTGTAGAGTAAGTCTTCTATCAGTGCTTGACTTCTTCTTATCAACGCTTGACTTCTTCCTATCAATGCTTGTCCTGTCAACGCTTGATTTTTTCTTAACAACGTCCAAATTGCTCTTGTCAGCGTCCAAGTGTATTGGCTACATTTTATTCCCAACAGTTTAATCCGTTTTTGGGTCTGAAAAAGGTGTTAGGCGCCATTTATTTAACTAATCAGAGATTAGTTAAATTGGTTATGAGTGGATTCTGAGGTGGCCAAAAGATGGATTCTGATTGGTTGTTTTAGTGAGTGGGACACGTGTAGGATGGTGAGTGGTTAAGGTATCTATCCATGTCTGCCAGTTTTGCCCCCTCTTCTTTCATTGCCTCTTCATTCTTTGTTTATTAAACCAAAAACGGATTTCCTTCTTTAATAAAGTTTTCATTTTCACACTTTTGTCCCAAATACTTTCCCAAAGTATTTTTAGGGGCATTTCTTGCCAATTGTTGATTCTTGAAGGGCTGTTTTGGCATTTTCTTCATAGATTATGGTCTTGACTTGTATTGTTGACTTTTTGGAGGACTAATATTAGCAAGTCATGATTTATGAGGGACCATTTTTGCCAATTCTTCAATATTGGAGGACCCTTCTTGCATAATATTCAAATCTTCAAGGGATTTTCTTGGAAAATCTTCATTAGGGCTTGGTTCATTGTGCGGCTTTGTTTCCCGTGTTCGTTTTTGCATCTTTCTTGTGATCTTTTGTCATTTTCTCAATATCCGTTCCTAAAATACACAAGTAGCAAACACAAGCATATATTTGGCATTTTTGATGATATTTAATGCATTTTAAGCCCATTTTGGACGATGAGACTATGTATAAAAGAAGTCACATCACTCCCCCACACTAAACCATTGTCGTGCCCTCACGCAATGGTAGAATAAAGTATCATAGCTCCTCCAAAATTCATTTTTATTCATTTTTATTGAATGATAAACTAACTACACTACTACTATTACTTCTACTTGCGTTTTAGACATAATGTATGATTTTCATCATAAAATGGGACGTTTAGGTTCATAGAACAAGAACACGTGAATGCTTCGTTAGAAATAATATCGCCATCCTTGATTTTCACCCCAATTCCATTTTAAGCGTGCAACGAGATCATTGTCATTATAAGTTTGTAATGCTAATGTAACACTCTCAATTTTCGTATCGGTACAGCGGAAGGGTCTTTCAGAGTGTTACGGGATAGCACAGTAACTCTAACCATAGACAACGAATAAAAATGGTTGTACAAGGTTCAACATACATTCATTCGATAAAAAGTTTTAAAGTGTACAACAGGTCCCAAATTATACAGGTCATTAAGTTTACAAAACATAGATCGAATGAACATTTTTAATATTTTGTGGGCCATCAGAGTCGATCTCCATCCGGATTACCTTCAAGCACCTGAGATAAAAACATGCGAAAATCATATCAGCGAATGCCGAGTGAATTCATCGAGTTTAATAAAAACCGTTATATAAAACAATCGTTAAAATCAGAACACAAGTATAATATCGGAAGTAAGTCCTCATATTGCTAGTCAGGCAATATATAAATCAAGCATACATCTTAAACCGTCCATGAGACCATAGCCTCAATATTACCATAATAGGTAATATATTCATCGTTGTTAGCGTCGTTATTGGATTACATTATGGATTATATAGGATTATTATTACCCGCATGACATTGTTACCTTACTATGAAAAGAACGGGCCGCTAACCCGACAACAATTTTCCCATCTAAGTTAGCGTGTCTTCACAAAAATCACGCTATGGAATCTTCTCATACATAAATTCGCTTACCAATCAATGTGGTACGACGGAGATCAACCGTCAAGGCGCGAACTGGGGTGATCGTCCCCAAATAGTACTATCAAATGCATAAGCGTCTACCAAATCTCGGTAGTTCACAATTCATGCTACTGGGACTTTAAGTGACATAACCTAACTACTAATAATCCTTTTTGTCTCGTTTATAGGGTCATAGCATCATTCGGGTCCATATCATTAAGCATACCATCGGGACTACTTGTGTTCTATTTTTATCAAAAATCTAGCATGTTATCTCCCTCGCGGGTTTACAAATCATTTTATAAAACATTTAAAAGAGTGCGAGGCTATGAACTCACGTTGATAATGAAAGTCGGATTATCGGCAACGGGCGTGCTTCGGTCACGGAAACCTATATAAATAATAATCGGTCATAGACTTTGGTCCAATTACTTTATCAAAATAACAATATACATATGATGATTTTGTACATATGATGATGATCAAGTGGGTTTATATATCCTTATTTACTCATTTTAGTATTTATGTATTGGTAACTTTTTACTAGTTTACTAGTTTTACCTATTTACATGTTTTAAGTCCAATAAGCTTATTATAAGTTCTTTAACTTGTATTAGTTCATTTTATACTTATATTATCAGTATTTACACTTTACGTGTTGGGCCCAAATGGGTTAAGCCCAATAAATACTTTTTATAAGTGTTTAACTTATTTAGTCCAATTATTAGTCCAATATGTTTACTTAGCTCGTTAATGTCCGTATGTCCTATAGTTCGGGTTTTATTGGTTTTTACTTGTATTAGTTACTTATATATCAGTATATGACTTTTAAAAACTTTACATTAGACGGGTTTGATCGTTTATGTTTTAATTGGCGAAAAACGTTAATTTTACGGTAATAGCCGAAAAAGTCATAAAAATCAAGTTTATAGTTTTTATAACTTATAAATATTATTCCACAACAATTTTTTTATAATTTATCTATTTATTTAACCTTTTACATATTTATATTAATAAAATTCATAAGGTAGTGGGTTTTAATTTTACATTTTATACAATATAATTTTGAGTGCTTATATAATAGTAATAAACATTAATTCTTCAAAATCTGATTTTTATTTTCATCTTCACCATTTTTATCATATATAGAGTTCTACAATGAATTAGAAGCTCATGTTTGGGTGACATGAACTTCATATTATGTGCTACATTTAACTTAGTTATAGCTACTGCTCATTTTAAGTTTATCTATCCTTAATAGTCCCTACAAAACAGCTTAATCAGATTAGCACACTCATTTTGTTTTGATCATATCTCACTCATTATAATGATTCCATTGCATGGCCAACTCTCACATGTATATGACATCTTGTACTTACTGTAAATGGATTCTACCATGCAATTTTATCAGTTCAAGTTTTGGTTACATACTGTTTTTATACAGCCAACAAATTAATCATGATTTTAGCCTTGTTTCTTATGTTTATTAACCTTTTTAAGCATATTTATCAACACTTGATCCCCACACAATATTTTTATCATCATATATTCATCATATACATATACAACAAGAAAACAAATACATTTGATCTTTTCAAAAATAACAAGAGAAAATGGAGAGGATGATCTTCTTTACCAACCAAGAGTATATCTTGTTTTTAGAAGACAAGAACTTGATGAACACCAAATGTAACTCCAAGATCATCAAACACCAAGAAAATAAGTTGAGAAATCAGCACTAGGACACAAGCAATTCACCTCCTTTGTTGTTAAAATGGCCACCAAATGATCAAGGCTTCAAGGTTACTCCATGATAGAGCTAGATAACAAGTATCTTGTGGCTAGAAAAGATCAAGAAGGGGTGTTTGTTCTTTAAAAGTGGACGGAAATGGTGGTGATGTTGAGAGGATTTTTGGTTGATTTTGCATGTGTAAATGGTGGTATGTGAAATGGTTAATTGTTTTAGCTAGTTTGGTAGCTTAAAGTGTAAGCTTAACTTACACTTGTAAGTTATAAACTAACATGATGCCACATCCTTGATGTGGTGTCATGTGTGCCGTCCCATGTGTGTAGTGGGGTGGGATAATGTATTTTGTCCCACCTCACTAATTTACGGGTACTCCTCGATTCTAGTTTTCTCGATTTGCGTGCCCTCGGGTCGTTTCACGAAAAACGTTTTTATAAATTATGAATCAACGTCACAAAATGAATCCAATAAAATTTGTCTCATCAAAAACGGAGTTCAAAAACGTAAATACGTAATCCTAAGGTTTCCGGTTTAATCGTAAAGAACGCTAAATTATGCACGTAAGCCTAAATTTAAATCCGTAAATTGTGAGTTCGTCAACCAACACAAAAATAAGTTTAAAAATATTATACGAGAAAATAATTCACTACCTGAAAATGTTAGATTGTCACAACTTTTCCTCCTAAAAGGGATCAACGTCCTCGTGATCCATTTCATTTTGATGTGCGTTTCTTATTGAAATCGAAGAGGTGCGGATATTTCTTCCACATTTCATCCTCTCGTTCCCAAGTATATTCCGGTCCATGCTTTGAATTCCATCGGATCTTGACAATAGGTATCCGACTTTGTTTCAGTTGCTTTACCTCACGATCCATAACCTCTACGGGTTCTTCGATAAAATGCAACTTCCCATCTATTCGAACCTTATCTAATGAAATTTTCTCATCACTCACTGCTAGACATTTCTTCAGATTAGATACATGGAATGTGTTGTGAACACCATGAAGTTCTGGGGGTAATTCTAGTTTATAAGCCACCGGACCTACTCTAGATAAAATCTTAAAGGGTCCAATATAACGGGGATTCAATTTTCCTCGCTTTCCAAATCTTATAACGCCTTTCCATGTCGATACTTTCAACATTACTTGGTCACCCACTTTAAACTCCATTGGCTTCCGCCGCACATCCGTGTAACTTTTCTGTCTACTACGGGCAGTCAACAACCTATTCTTAATCTGAACTATCATCTCCGTAGTCTCCCGAATCAATTCCGGTCCCGTGAGTTGGGTATCCCCAACTTCACTCCAACATACAGGAGATCTACACTTCCTACCATATAAAGCTTCAAACGGTGCAACCTTAATACTATAATGGTAACTATTGTTATACGAAAACTCTGCTAACGGCAAATGTTTATCCCAATTCTTACCAAAATATAACACACAAGCTCTCAACATATCTTCTAGTGTTTGTATCGTCCTTTAACTCTGCCCATCAGTCTGGGGGTGATAAGCAGTGCTCATGTCGAGATTCGTTCCCAAAGATCTTTGGAGAGATTTCCAAAAATTCGATGCGAATCTAGGATCTCGATCTCAAATGATCGATACAGGCACTCCATGCTTGCATACAACATTCTCAAGGTATATACGAGTCATCTTCTCCAGTGAGAACTGCTCTTTAACCGGAATGAAGTGTGCTGATTTGGTCAGTCTGTCGACAATGACCCAAATCGAGTTGTTTCCATATGATGTTCTAGGAAGCTTGGTGATAAAGTCCATCGTAATTCGCTACCACTTCCATTCAGGAATCTTAGGCTGTTGAAGTAGTCCTGATGGATTTTGATGTTCAGCTTTAACTCTAGCACAAGTCAAGCATTGAAGAACATACATAGCTATATCAGCTTTCATATTCGGCCACCAGTACAATTTCTTCAAATCATGGTACATCTTATCAGATCTCGGATGAATGGAATACCTAGATTTATGGGATTCTAACATAATCAAGTCTCTTAAGCCTCCAAACTTAGGTATCCACATACGACCTATTAAGCATTTCACTCCATCAGCTCTAACCTCTAAAGGATCTCCTTCTCCTCGGAACCCTTCATTAACAAAATTTTACTTCTTACAAGCTTCTATTTGCGCATTTCTAATTTGCTCAGGCAAAATTATTATGCACGGTCAAGTCTAGAGAACGCACCCTGATAGGCTCTCTATCTTTCCTACTTAATGCATCGGCAACAACATTGGCTTTTCCTAGGTGATATTTTATATCACAATCATAATCACTTATCAACTCTATCCATCTTCGTTGCCTCATGTTCAATTCCTTCTGATCGAGAATATACTGTAGGATTTTGTGATCGGTGAATACCGTACACTTGGTGCTATACAGATAATGTCTCCACAACCTAAGAGCAAAGACTACAGCTCCTAACTCAAGATCATGAGTAGTATAATTCTCCTCATTCTTCCTTAATTGCCTAGAAGCATAAGCTATCACTTTCTCTCGCTGCATTAAAACAACTCCATAGCCTCTAAGAGATGCATCACAATACACTACAAAATCCTCACTCCCGTCGGGTAATGATAAAATTGGCGCACTACATAATTTTTGCTTCAATGTCTGAAATGCTCCATCTTCATCACTTCCCCAAACGAAAGGTTTATTCTTCTGGGTAAGCTTAGTCAAGGGTTTAGCTATCAAAGAAAATTCTTTAATGAATCGCCTATAATAGCCAGCCAATCCTAAGAACTGTCGCACTTCCGTTGGCGTTGTCGGTGCAGACCAATTCTTAATGGCTTCAACCTTTGCAGGATCAACATGAATTCCATCTTTGTTAATCACATGACCAAGAAATTGCACAGAATCTAACCAGAAATCACACTTCGAAAACTTAGCATACAACTTTTCATCCTGCAACAAATTCAAAACAATCCTTAAATGTTCTCTATGTTCATCTTCATTCTTAGAATAGATTAGAATATCGTCAATAAACACAATCACAAATTTATCCAAGTAGGGCTTGCACACTCGATTCATTAAATCCATGAAAACCGCAGGTGCGTTAGTTAACCCAAATGGCATTACTTGAAATTCATAGTGTCCATAACGAGTTCTAAATGTAGTTATAGGAATAACTTCTTCACGGACGCGAAGTTGGTGATATCCTGACCGCAAATCTATCTTAGAATACTCACTAGATCCTTGTAGTTGATCAAGCAAATCATCAATACTAGGTAAAGGATATCGATTTTTAATTGTCAACTTATTCAGTTCCCTTTAAGCAATGCACATACGGAAAGATCCATCCTTCTTCTTAACGAACAAGACTGGAACTCCCCAAGGGGACGAGCTCGGTCGAATAAAACCTTTATCAGACAACTCCTTAAGTTGCTCAGATAACTCCTTTAATTCAGAAGGGGCTAATAGGTAAGGCGCGCGTGCCACCGATGCAGCACCAGGAATTAAATCGATTCGAAACTCTACTTGCCTTATCGGTGGAAGTCCGGGTAAATCCTTAGGAAATACCTCAGGAAATTCACAAATAATGGGTACATCTTCCAATCTTTTCTCCCTAGACTCATTCCTGGTTACTTGAGCTAAGAATAACTCACAACCGTTCCTGAAGTACTTTTGGACTTTAATACATGAAACGATTTTCAAACGGGATTCACCTCGATTACCATCCATTACTAACGTCCTATTCCTAAGAGGAATCTTAACCTTCTTTTCTCCACATAAAATAGTAGCATTATTCGACGACAACCAATCCATACCAATAATAATATCAAAACTACCTAATTCTATCAACATCAAATCAATCGGAAAGGAATAGTTTAAGAGATTTAGAGAGCATCCTTCTAATAGCTTATTAGTTTTCACTAATTTACCATCAGCCAATTCCACCTCGTAACTGGTATTTATCTCAACAGGTTCAATGTCTATAAGGGCACTAAATTTAGTGGATACAAAGCTCCTATCAGCACCCGAATAAGATAAAGCAACAGCATAATGATTGTTGAGTAAAAACGTACCGGTAACGACATTCGGATCCTCTTTCTTCACCTCAATTGTTCCAAGTTGAGAGATACCACCCTGGGGGTTTCTTCCAGGTACAATCGCTTTCAACTTGGGGCATTCTGATTTCCTATGACCTTCTTCATTACAGTTGAAGCAAATGGTTCCCTTCTTACACCTTTCAACCTTGTGTCCAAGCTTTCCGCATTTTCGGCACTTCCAGCAGTCGCCAGCATGCCTCTTGTTGCCACACTTAGGACATCTATCATCGTTTCGCGGTGTATTGTTGGTAAGAGCATTTGTATTCCCCTTTCTCTGGTTCTGACGGTGATTGAAGTTCTTCCTATTATCACCTCTATCTACACGATCATCGTCTCCCTTTCTTTTCTCACCAACACGGGCTTCATCTTCCCTATCCTGAATTATCTGTCCAATGAGTTGGTAAGCCATTCGAACAGCATCATCAATGGTCAGTGGTTTAGATATTGTCACGTCCTCGCGGATATTCCTGGTCAACCCTTTATTATATTGCTCAATTCGGATCTCTTCGGGTTTAACCAATCGAGGACATAGCAAGGCCAACTCATGGAATCGGTTTGTATAACTATCAATGTCCGCACCTTTCATTCTCAAGTGAATCAACTCTTGTTCTAACCTAATGATCACACTACGAGGACAAAACTCCAAAGTCATCCACTTCTTAATTTCAGCCCAAGGAGTAGCATTAGCAACATCAAGACCCATGAAAGCAATTCTCCCGTTCCACCAAGTCAACGCACGACCTTTAAGAGTAGCCATAGCAAAAGTCACCTTATCTTCCTCCTTACACGTACTAATCCGAAACACCGACTCAATCTTCTCAATCCACTGGCTTAATCCTACAACACCTTCAGTTTCATTAAAAGGTAGAGGTTCACACTTCATGAACGTCACATAAGTACAGCCACCAACTTCAGGTGCATTAGTTCCAAGTCCTCCTACATTTCCTCCAGCATTAGCATTCACATTATTAGCATTCACATTCACATTAGTACCACTAATTCCACTACCGCCATCTCCACTACCGCCAGCTCCACTACCGCCAGTTCCACTACCGCCAGCTCCACTACCGCCAGCTTCATTTCTAGCATTTGCCATAAATTCAGTCATAGATGCGGTAACTTCCTCCGTAATAATTCTACGTACATCATCCTCAGTCACAGCCTTCTTGGGCGGCATAATTCTATAATTTCACAATTTCAAAATATTAAGCATTTACCCAACAAGGGATTCATATAATATGGATTGAATTCATAATCAAGATACAAATAAGGCACAATATGGAATTCAAGACAAGATACATACTTCATTCGATTTGAAACAAAAGCATTGTCTTAGTTACATCCCATATCAAAGTTCTAGCACTATATATACTCAAAATTCGTGCAAAGTCTACTACTAACAAGTCGGTTCAGTCAAAGCTACAAAAGTACAAAAGATACAAAGGTCACTACTAAACACAGACTGGTCTACTGAGAACCGCCAGATGGTCCATCATCCATCGTCTTCTGTATCTTCGTCGGACGATCACTAGACACATCTTCAGCTGGGCGCTTACGGATCACTCCTCTTTCAACCATGTCAGCATAAAATCTACTATTCCAACCCACGGATATATTCAACTCCTTTTCAGCTTTCTCACGCATCGCACGAGCTACATTCAACTGAATCTCCATAGAATTCACCTTTTTCTTCATTTCCGCAAACTCACCACTTTCTAACACTGATAACCTCCTAAAAAGCCTCATTCAAACCACGCTCTACATCAGTCAAATCCAAACTAAGCAATTCCCGCTCTTTCTCACCAACCTTAGTCTTCGACTCCAAATAAGCAACTTGAGTCTGAACAACACCTAATCCTATCTCTGTCATACTACTCTTAACACGGGTAGCATCTAGATCACGTCTCAAGGCCCATGGTGCAAGACCATCAATATGAGTAGCCTCTCGAGTACTAGACGACTCTCCTATCTCACGTCTACGAGTAGCAATACCATCAGTACCATCAGGTGCATTGTCATCCTCATCCTTCTCTGATTCCGAATCAGATTCAGACGATTCATACATTTCATCCCTAGGTAGCTCAGCCTCAGAATCAGACAAATAAACTGGTGGGGGTAAAGGCTCGCCCTCTGGAACATCATAAGGATAAATAAGCTCGGCTTCCTCATCATCATCGACCTCAACGTCTATACCTACATCCTCCTCGACATCCTCATCGTCAATCTCATCATCTAAATTATCTAACCCAATCTCCTCATCATTCTCTATATCAACATTATCAATCTCATTCTCTACCATATCAACCTGAGGGGCAATCTGATCTCCTAGTCCTATCTCGGGCTCGGGATCCTCAAATGGTTCCTCCTCATCATCCATATCATAATCTACTAAGTCTAAATAAGGATCATCATCTACATTAGGTTCGGGAATAACATGGTTTTCTACAGGAATATTAGGGTCAGCCATGACAATCTGCATTTATATATATATATATATATATATATATATATATATATATATATATATATATATATATATATATATATATATATATATATATATATATATATATATATATATCTCGTATTAGGATAACATACTAGTTAAACAATTACACACTGAAATCACGATATATACATATATATAAATTAAATTATATATATCAAAATATATATCTTCTCAATAGGGCTTGTTGGTAACGTAGGAGATCTCTGGCACCGTTATAGTCAAAAGATTTTTCAAATATTTTCTCAAATGTTCATTGTCAAAAGATTTTGAAAAGTTTTGTTAAAAACCCTGGTTTTTAAAATCTTTTGTTCTCTATAACGAGAGCTTTGGTACCAAACTGTAACACTCTCAATTTTCGTATCGGTACAGCGGAAGGGTCTTTCAGAGTGTTACGGGATAGCACAATAACTCCAATCATAGACAACACATAAAAATGGTTGTACAAGGTTCAACATACATTCATTCGATAAAAAGTTTTAAAGTGTACAACAGGTCCCAAATTATACAGGTCATTAAGTTTACAAAACATAGATCGAATGAACATTATTAATATTTTGTGGGCCATCAGAGTCGATCTCCATCCGGATTACCTTCAAGCACCTGAGATAAAAACATGCGAAAATCATATCAGCGAATGCCGAGTGAATTCATAGAGTTTAATAAAAACCGTTATATAAAACAATCGTTAAAATCAGAACACAAGTATAATATCGGAAGTAAGTCCTCGTATTGATAGTCAGGCAATATATAAATCAAGCATACATCTTAAACCGTCCATGAGACCGTAGCCTCAATATTACCATAATAGGTAATATATATTCATCGTTGTTAGCGTCGTTATTGGATTACATTATGGATTATATAGGATTATTATTAGCCGCATGACATTGTTACCTTACTATGAAAAGAACGGGCCGCGAACCCGACAACAATTTGCCCATCTAAGTTAGCGTGTCGTCACAAAAATCACGCTATGGAATCTTCTCATACATAAATTCGCTTACCAATCAATGTGGTACGACAGGGATCAACCGTCAAGGCGCGAACTGGGGTGATCGTCCCCAAATAGTACTATCAGATGCATAAGCGTCTACCAAATCACGGTAGTTCACAATTCATGCTAATCGGACTTTAAGTGACATAACCTAACTACTAATAATCCTTTTTGTCTCGTTTATAGGGTCATAGCATCATTCGGGTCCATATCATTAAGCATACCATCGGGACTACTTGTGTTCTATTTTTATCAAAAATCTAGCATGTTATCTCCCTCGCGGGTTTACTAATCATTTTATAAAATATTTAAAAGAGTGCGAGGCTATGAACTCACATTGATAATGAAAGGCGGATTATCGGCTACGGGCGTGCTTCGGTCACGAAAACCTAAATAAATAATAATCGGTCTTAGACTTTGGTCCAATGACTTTATCAAAATAACAATATGCATATGATGATTTTGTACATATGATGATGATCAAGTGGGTTTATATATCCTTGTTTACTCATTTTAGTGTTTATGTATTGGTAACTTTTAACTAGTTTACTAGTTTTACCTATTTACATGTTTTAAGTCCAATAAGCTTATTATAAGTTCTTTAACTTGTATTAGTTCATTTTATACTTATATTATCAGTATTTACACTTTACATGTTGGGCCCAAATGGGTTAAGCCCAATAAGTACTTTTTATAAGTGTTTAACTTATTTAGTCCAATTATTAGTCCAATATATTTACTTAGCTCGTTAATGTACGTATGTCCTATATTTCGGGTTTTATTGGTTTTTACTTGTATTAGTTACTTATATATCAGTATATGACTTTTAAAAACTTTACATTAGACGGGTTTGATCGTCTATGTTTTAATTGGCGAAAAACGTTAATTTTACGGTAATAGTCGAAAAAGTCGTAAAAATCAAGTTTATAGTTTTTATAACTTATAAATATTATTTCACTACCATTTTTTTTATAATTTATACATTTATTTAACCTTTTACATATTTAAATAAATAAAATTGATAAGTTAGTGGGTTTTAATTTTACATTTTATACAATATAATTTTGAGTCCTTATATAATAGTAATAAACATTAATTCTTCAAAATCTGATTTTTATTTTCATCTTCACCATTTTTATCATATCTAGAGTTCTACAATGAATTAGAAGCTCGTTTTTGGGTGGCATGAACTTCATATTATTTTCTACATTTAACTTAGTTATAGCTACTGCTCATTTTAAGTTTATCTATCCTTAACAGTCCCTACAAAACAGCTTATTCAGATTAGCACACTCATTTTGTTTTGATCATATCTCACTCATTATAATGATTCCATTGCATGGCCAACTCTCACATGTGTATGACATCTTGTACTTACTGTAAATGGATTCTACCATGCAAGTTTATCAGTTCAAGTTTTGGTTACATACTGTTTTTATACAGCCAACAAATTAATCATGATTTTAGCCTTGTTTCTTATGGTTATTAACCTTTTTAAGCATATTTATCAACACTTGATCCCCACACAACATTTTTATCATCATATATTCATCATATACATATACAACAAGAAAGAAAATACATTTCATCTTTACAAAAATAACAAGAGAAAATGGAGAGGATGATCTTCTTTACCAATCAAGAGTATATCTTGTTTTTGGAAGACAAGAACTTGATGAACACCAAATATAACTCCAATATCATCGAACACCAATAAAATAAGTTGAGAAATCAGCCCTAGGACACAAGCAATTCACCTCCTTTGTTGTTAAAATGGCCACCAAATGATCAAGGCTTCAAGGTAACTCCATGATAGAGCTAGATAACAAGTATCTTGTGGCTAGAAAAGATCAAGAAGGGGTGTTTGTTCTTTAAAAGTGGACGACAATGGTGGTGATGTTGAGAGGATTTTTGGTTGATTTTGCATGTGTAAATGGTGGTATGTGAAATGGTTAATGGTTTTAGCTAGTTTGGTAGCTTAAAGTGTAAGCTTAACTTACACTTGTAAGTTATAAGCTAACATGATGCCACATCCTTGATGTGGTGTCATGTGTGCCGTCCCATGTGTGTACTGGGGTGGGATAATGTATTTTGTCCCACCTCACTAATTTACGGGTACTCCTCGATTCTAGTTTTCTCGATTTGCGTGCCCTCGGGTCGTTTCACGAAAAACATTTTTATAAATTATGAATCAACGTCACAAAACGAATCCAATAAAAAATGTCTCACCAAAAACGGAGTTCAAAAACGTAAATACGTAATCCTAAGGTTTCCGGTTTAATCGTAAAGGACGCTAAATTATGCACGTAAGCCCAAATTTAAATCCGTAAATTGTGAGTTCGTCAACCAACACAAAAATAAGTTTAAAAATACTATACGAGAAAATAATTCACTACCTGAAAATGTTAGATTGTCACAGCTAACACTACTCATATGACCTAATCACGTACTTATCCTCCGATTTTCCTAAGTCGTATCTCTTATATTTTATTTTTTCTTGAATGTTTCACGAGGATACATCGTTTGACTTATGCGATAATAGAGATTTAGGTCTAAAAATAGAGTCCTAACGGTGTAACCAAAACCATCGAATTAATAACCCCTCCTAATAGACAACGATGTCACAAAATTAAGTCAACAAGAAGGATCGAAAAACACGGTTTTATAACTGTTTTGAACATGAGACTTATTACCAAGACTTTTATACGCCCCCTAACGGAAGGGCCTTATTATCATAGGTTTACCTCCATCTTTTATTCAACTTCGCTATGAATCTTTATTATGACTTTGGTCTTGCCTTGCCTTTTATTATCCTCCTCATCGGTGGTTTTATTATGGCCAAAGACGTATATCCTCACGCTAAGGTGAATTTTGGATCTTTAAAGCTTCAAAGATTAAGGCTTGATTCACTTTAAATTTTGCATAGATTTTTCGGCCTTGTGAGCTTCAAATTGTTTGCTTGATTTTGGTGAGCACTTGAAATCTTATTATTGGGTGAAGCTTTCGATTATTCGGGTTGCCAATACATAAAAACCGTGACGCTGGTGATACCTTAATTTCTTCCCAATTTAATTACATGGATGCTACTAGAAAAGACTAGAAACCAACAATCAAGACTAAACCGCTAAGTCAATATTTATTAAGCAAAAAATATTTACAAGCGAGGGGAGAATAAGCAAACAACGAGAACACATGAGTTTTTGAAAGAATACGAGTACTCTACGTTTAGCATAGTAACTTATAATTAACTCTATAATTTCACGTCCTTATTTAAGAGACTTAGCCTAATATATAGTTAAGGTATCGAAGCTAAGTGCTCAACACGCACGGTCGAGTCAAAAATTACTCTTATTCTCGCCATCGGAAAACCCACATTCGTGTCTTCAAACACTTATAAAACATGAGAAAAATTTAAAATTTGGCCATTTTTAGCCTTATTTTGCTACAAAACAATAAACAAAAAGATAAACTTTGGAAAGCGTGAAAGTTTGGCAAGGAAAGTATCTATTCACCCCCCCCCCCCCATACTAAAGTTAAACATTGTCCTCAATGTTTCGTGTCTAAGGGTTGGAAACCCCCACACTAGAGACGTAGTAGAATGCTTAATCTAGCATGGAAAGGGTGTAACCGTAAAATTTAAAGTCGTTTATGAAATGTTCTAAAAACCTAAGGTTAGAACATAAAAGGATATATCATGGATATTGAGAAAGTCTTCAAAGAAAACGATCGAGTGCTCCCATAAAAGAACATGAGAGGCTCCAATCGTGAAGATATTAATCATCTAAAATCCACAACTCACAAACAACCACATAACGAAGGTTGGAAGGGTACAAATCCCCACACGTTACTACGTTAGAAAGCGATAATATGTACATAGGATAAGCATGGGACTCCCCCACGAGGCACCTCGTTTTTGATTACCGAGTCATGAGCTCGACTCGATCCCCTCAATACTAATTATCATTGGGGAAGGTGATTTGGTCGAGGTAGTTCAAGGATGGAACTTCCTCGCCAAAGTAGTGCTTCAACCTATTTCCATTCACCTTGAAATTTGGGCCATCATTTTGAGCTAGCTCGATGGTCCCATAAGGAAAAACTTGAGTCACGGTGAATGGACCGGACCAACGGGATTTCAACTTACCGAAAAATATTTTCAAACGAGAGTTAAAAAGCAACACTTGATCTCCAATGTTAAAAACCCAGTTTTTAATTTTTGAGTCATGAAACTTTTTAGTCTTTTCTTTGTAAATCAATGAATTTTCATAAGAAATATCCCTCAATTCATCTAATTCATTAAGTTGCATTTTCTGATGTTTTCCCGCGGTCTCCATATCATCATTACAATGCTTAAGGGCCCAATAAGTTTTGTGTTCAAGTTTAATTGACAAGTGACAATTCTTCCCATACACAAGCTTATAAGGAGTGCACCTGATGGGCGTCTTATGAGCGGTCCTAAAGGCCCATAAAGCATCGTCCAACTTATCTGACCAAGATTGTCGGTTTTCCCCAATAGATCTCTCCAAGATTCTTTTCAAAGCTCGGTTTGAAACCTCGACTTGCCCATTCGTTTGTGGGTGATAAGCCGTAGAAAGCCGATGTGTAACCTCATATTTCCTTAGGACCCTTTTGAATTGGTCGTTACAAAAATGGGTTCCACGATCGCTTATGATCACACGAGGGGTTCCAAACCGAGAAAACAAGCTTTTCAAAAACTTGACTACCACATGAGCATCGTTCGTAGGCAAAGCCTTAGCTTCCACCCATTTAGATAGGTAGTCAACGACGAAAAGTATGTACTTATTACCATGCGATGATGGGAACGGCCCCATAAAGTCAATGCCCCAAACGTCAAAGATCTCACACACTTGGATGATATTTTGTGGCATTTTATCGTATTGTGAGGCTTTTCCTTGTCGTTGGCATGAGTCACACGACTTCACAAGTGCATGTGCATCTCGGTAAATAGTAGGCCAAAAGAAACCGGCATCAAAGACCTTCTTAGCCGTGAGATTAGCACCGTGGTGACCACCCGTGGGTCCCTCGTGACAAGCTCTAAGGATGTTAGAAGCTTCGGTACCAAAGACACAACGTCGAATGATTTGATCCGCACAAGTTTGAAACAAGTAAGGGTCATTCCAAAAACAGAACTTGACGTCACGAAAGAATTTTGGTTTTTCTTGAGTCGTCATACCCTTGATGATGAAGTTCCCCGCATGGTAATTTGCGATGTCCGCAAACCATGGGGTAGAAGAATCAAGCTTAGAACTCACTTCACCAAGTGTCTCGAGCGGAAATGTTTTGGTGATTTCCTTTGGCTCGTAAACACTTTGGTGAGGATCTTCCAAACGAGAAATATGATCGGCCGCTAGATTCTCGGCTCCTTTTTTGTCAACGATTTGGTGATCAAATTCTTGAAGGAGGAGAATCCAACGAAGTAATCTTGGCTTTGCATCTTGTTTAGCCATGAGATACTTAATAGCCGAATGATCCGTATACACTATGCATTTAGTCAAGACGAGATAAGGTCAGAATTTCTCAAATGCATACACCACGGCAAGGAACTCCTTCTCTGTTGTAGTGTATTTTAGTTGAGCCTCGGTCATCGTCTTGCTAGCATAGTGAATAGGCAAGAAGTGTTTTTCATGACGTTTCCCCAAAACGACCTCAATAGCGTAGTTACTAGCATCAAACATGAGCTCAATGGGGAGGTTCTAATTGGGAGAAACAAGAATGGGAGCTTCGGTAAGTTTCCTCTTAAGGATTTCAAAGGCTTGTACACAATCTTCGTCAAAGAAAAAACGTGCATCTTTTTCGAGGAGATGTGTAATAGGTCGAGAAATCTTCAAAAAATCCTTGATGAATCGACGATAAAAACCCGCGTGTCCTAGGAAACTCCTAACTCCCTTGACGATTTTGGGATGAAGTAATTTGGCGATGACGTCTACCTTAGCTTGATCTACCTCAATCCCCGTTTTCGAAACCTTGTGCCCTATGACGATTCCACTTTTAACCATAAAATGACATTTTTCCCAATTAAGCACAATGTTGGTTTCCTCACAACGCCTTTCAGTCATCCATGAAGACTTCCATCGTCTTCTTGATCATATAATGAAAAATAGCCATCATGCACCTTTGAAAGGTTCCCGGTGCATTGCAAAGTCCAAACGTCATTCTACGATAGGCAAACGTTCCATATGGACACGTAAACGTAGTTTTTTCTTGATCACGAGGATCGATGGGGATTTGGAAGTAACCGGAAAAACCGTCTAAAAGCAATAGAAATCGTTTCCCGCAAGACGCTCCAACATTTGGTCCATGAAGGGCAAGGGAAAATGGTCTTTTCGAGTGGCGTCATTCAACTTACGATAGTTAATGCACACTCTCCATCCGGTCACGAGTCTAGTGGGAATTAACTCGTTGGCATCGTTTGGCACAACGGTCATTTCTCACTTCTTAGGGACACAATGAATAGGACTCACCTAAGGGCCATCGGAAATAGGGTAAATAATTCCCGCGTAAAGGAGTTTAAGGACTTCCTTTTTGATGACGTCGTGAATTTTGGGGTTCACCCTCCTTTGACATTGGATTGCAGGCTTGTAATCCTCCTCCATTAAGATTTTGTGGGTACAAAATTTGGGATCGATCCACTTAATTTCGGATAACTTCCACGTAATTTCCCCTTTGTGATCCTTTAGAACATCGAAAAGTGCGGTTTTTTCATCATCCAAAAGATTTTTCGCAATAATAACTAGCAACTTGTCGTCCTCCTCCAAAAATACTATTTCAAGGTGAGGAGGTAAATCTTTCAGTTCGAGGATAGGTGGTTCCTCAATTGAAGATTTGGGCTCGATACTCATAACCTCCTCGGGTGGAGGAAATGGGAAATCGTTAAGAAAATCCTTGATAATCTAGAAGTCCTCATCATTGTCGAGGTATTCGTCACAATGGAGTGAAGGTTGGTGTCGAGTTATCAAGAATGGGATCTAACATAGTGGGATTGCCACTATTCTCATCATCACCAAAACCTAGAACTTCTTGTGAAAATTCCTCGCAAACAACGTCAATCATATCAACGAGGTTTATGGTTGCAATGGAATAAACATGAGAAATTTGAGAATTTGAGTTGCGTTTATAACAAGTTCCTCTTCGTTGAAACGTAAGGTGATCTTTCTAGCATGCACATCAATTAAAGCCATAGACGTATCTAAAAACGAATGACCTAAAATGAGAGGAACTTGAGGATCCGTGGGAATATCGACAACGATAAAGTCTACCAGATAATAGAACTTTCCCACTTTCACAAAAACGTCTTCCGCCAATCCACATGCGGGAATCGTGGAATGGTCGGCCAACTCGATAGACATTAGTGAAGGAGTAAGATTAGGAAGATTGAGCGACTTAAAGATTACAAGTGGCATCAAGTTAATACTAGCACCAAGATCGGCCAAGGCATAGCATTCCTCCATATCTTGGATTGCACAAGGAATCAAGAATTTACCGGGATCACCGACTTTTTGAGTTATGCGGTTAAGATAAACCGATGAAAAACTAGACAATTGTTGCAATTTCTCCTTGTTGTTCAACATACTCTTGAAGTTAGCAGCAAATCGAGGCATCGTGACCAAAGCATCGACAAAACTCACATTAAAATGAACGTCACGAAACATTTTCATAAAAAGCTCAAATTGGTAATTATCGCGCTCTTGACGTTTCTCCTTTCTAAGTCTCGATGGATAGGGCAAAGGTGGTGTGGGTTGAGGCATAGGCATAGCCTTTGGAATCTCGGGTTCCAAATGTGGTAATGGGTCAACCGTAGGTGTGGCATGAGCGGTACTTCGTGGGATTGGGACATGCTCCTTTTCGACCACCACCTCGGGTTCTTCCTCAATTGCATCCTACGTAGGAGCAATTGGTTGAGGATTCGGTTCCTTAAGTGTCTTACCACTACGTGTGGTAATCACTTTCATCTCTCCCTTAGGGTTCGATATGGTGTTTCTAGGAAGACTTCTCGAAGACGGTTTGCACATAATAGCCTCAAACATAGATGAAATTTTATCCTCCAACATGGATTGCCTCTTCTCAGCCTTAATCATCTCTTGTTTTAGTTCATGTTGCCTTTGTTCCATTTTTGTTGGTTTTGTTGTAACCTAGTTACATTCCCTTCCATTTTGTTTGTATGGATTTTAAGCTCATTTGCTAACTCGTTTTTCAACTCCTTCTTCAAGTCGTTCTTAAACTCGGGTCTTAGGCTAATGATTTCTCTTTGAATGTCGACAAACCTAGCATCGTTTCCATTAGCATATTCAACAAATTCATTTGGAAGATCTTTCAAAGTTTGCAAACCCTTGTTGTTGTTTTGAAAATCATTGTTTTGATTTTTGTTTGAAACATGATTCTAATTAGCCCCTTGATTCCCATAGTTTCCTTTGTAATTGTTTTTAAAACCAACTTGATTTTTTCGATAGTTGTTGTTAGCATTTTGATTGGGAGAAAAACCCGGTGGAGTCAATTGATTGGAGCGGGTAACTTGACCGTTTTGGTTGTATGTTCCCGTGGCCACGTAGGCACTCGAAGTGTTACCACCATTGGTAATGCACTCGGAGAAATCATGACCTCCACCACAATACATATATGAAACCTCAACCGCTTTAGCCATAGCGGGAGAACTTTGTTCTCCAACTTTGAATTCACATAAAAGTCCTTTAAGCTTAATAAAGATTTTGTTTTCCAATTTCGCCTTAATTTGGCAAGCATCGATGGTATTGGACAAAGAAGGTGAAGCCGAAGACGAAGCCTTACGAACACTCGATGTGTTACGAGGACTACACACCTTAGATCTATTCTCAATTATCAACAAGGCTTCCTCAACCATTTTACACAAAAAAATTACCACCCGCGGCGGCATTTAGATAATCCTTTTCATGATCATTTAAACCATTGTAAAACGTGTCAATTTGATGCAAGTCAGAAAAACCGTGATGAGGACATTCATGTAACATTTCCTTAAACCTGTTCCAAGACGTTGAAAAACTCTCTTTAAATTCTTGTGAAAATTTTGAAATCTCGTTTTTCAAATGCGTAGCCTCAGAGGGCGGAAAAAATTGGTTCACAAACTTAGAATCGAGATCCTTCCACGTCAATATAGAATTGGGTGGCTCTTTCTCTAACCAAATTTTAGCGGGCCCCGCTAAGGAATACAAAAAAGCATCATCTTAATCGAGTCATTAGCAGCATCCTTAAATTTGCAAGTGGCGGTAAGACGATTGAATTGGCGGATATGGTTGTGCGGGTTGTCCTTTTCATCACCACAGAATTTGTTGTTTTGGATCATCGACAACAAACCCGTTTTCACTTCAAAATTCTCAGCAAGGATAGCGGGAATCACAATAGCCTCTCCATATCCCTCGGTGGGTGCTTGAAGTAACTCCATCATAGTTCGATTTGCCATGGTTGGTTCTTCATCTACGATAGGTTCGTCAATATGAGACTCCTCACTAGAAAGATTAGGAGTAGGTGTTGACTCCTTTCGGTTTTTTCGTTTACGTGCACGTCTTGCTTGATTACGAGTAAGCATAAACGTCATGTACAACGTGGGGATGAGCAAAGAAGACTCTTTTTGGTGTTTTTAATTTTTCCAATTTTTTGGGGTTTTTGATTGTTTTTACTTTTTTTTTGGAATTTTGTGATTGTATTAAGTAGACAAAAATCTACAAATATCCTCCTTAATCAAATCTCTTTATTAAAGAAGCATCAAGGAATGAAAACGATCACGTGAAGTGAACGCCTTCGATGACTTTAGAACGTTGGTGGAACACCAAAATGTGCAAGAGGGTTTAATCAAATGAAACCAAGAAAATATATATGATACTTAGATAATACTCTGGTTGGCAAACCCTCGATTAGCCATTTTTATCTAAACACTCACAAGCAAGCGGGGAAACGAGGCGGCGTGAAGCACTTAAGAGCCTTTTTCCTTAGGGTATATTTTATAATACCCGCCTTATACCCACCTTATAGTTTGTGTTTTTCAAAATTAAGCTTAACGAAAGTATTTATCTATTTTGCCTTTTCTTTCTTGTTTGATATTCGAATACAATGATTGAGTAATGACCTCCTAATCAAGGTTGTGTTTTCACACTTTTGGAGTACTTGTGAATTTATTGTTCTACATATACAATATAGTAATAGTATTCACACAAAAAACGAAAACCGATAATACGTATTAGTAGAGTGCTACTAATACAATTAGATATTATGGCTATATAAAAAATATTGTTCAAATCAAAACACAACACGCCTCCTCGGCAGCGGCACCAAAAAACGATGTAGTGATTTTACTACTCTTTAGGAAAAGAGCGTAAAAGTGGAAAGTATTAAGTGTCGGTTTAGGAGAACCAAAGCACTTATGACCCAAAGTGGGGATCGTTCTCAAGGACGCAAGTGCGTTGTGTTAAGAATTGATTTATGGTTTGTGATTATATTGATTAGAAATGAAAAGAAGAAAAGAGATTAGAAGAGAATGACGGTTACGATTATGAATTAAACTAAGACGAATAGTCGTGCACGTAAAACCGTAAAAAGTGACAAAATTAAAAATTTACCCTAAAATTCCTAGAAAATTGCAATAAATCCTAAAAAATGTAATTAGAGTTTAAAAAAAATCAAAAATCACTCAAACCTTTTATTTTATTAAATAATAATTTTTTAATGCTAATTAAAGCCCAAAAATCAATTTAATTAGCAAAAAGCCCAAAATGAGATTTATTCACTTGTAAACCTCTAAAATGACTTAATTAAATTTATAACTATTTTTGAAAATTTTAAAATTAATTAAAACTATTTAAAAACAATTAAAAACTATTAAAACCTAAAATAATTGTAAACATTAATCTAATGACAACAAAAATATTCTAAAAATTTTAAAATTCCTAACTTAATGTGTTTGAACTAAGAAAAATGAAAAACTTTGAAAAATCTAAATTTTAATTTTTAGTAATAAAATAATAATAAAATAATAATAAAAATCGAAAATTTATAAAAAATTCTAAAAAGTTGAAAACCTACTTATTTTAACCTAAGTAATACATAAATGAAGTTGAAATTACAAAAATACCCCTATTGGGCCTAGAAATCAGCTAAAAGTCCAAACAGTCCCTTAATGGGCTCAAATTGGCCCAATAAGAAAAATGTTGTCCAAATAAGCCCAAAAGCTCCTATCTGATTTAAAATTTGATTTTAAGAACAAAACTCTGAAGGCCTAAAAGCTGAAAATGTTTTCAGCTAGCTTATTTCAAAATAGCTTATTCTTAATGGGCTTTTTGGCCCATTAAGCTATAAGCTGATGCCATAAGCTTAAATTTGACACACAAGCTTCTTTTGAGTTACTTAAGGGATCTGTAAAAAGAAAACTAGAAAAAACACAAGAAATAAGCCTGAAATAAGCCAAGACCCTCTTCATAAAATGACAAAATAGTCGTTTTTGAGTTCTAGACCACCTCAAGTGCTGATTCAACTTTCAAAAGCTTTTAAATGACTTAAATAAGCAAAATAATCAAAAAGTTTTCAAATAAGCACAAGCAATAAGCCAGAATAAGCAGATAAGAACTTGTTTAAAAGTCAACTTAATGAATTTTCTAGTAAAAATTCAAAGTCAAAGTCAAGATCAAATAAATGGGTCAAATGAGGAAGATCTATCACAAAAAATAAGTTGTTGCAAGTTTGGATAAGCCAAATTGGCTTATGAATAAGCTGAATGATGTTTTACACTAGTAGGGGCTAGTTTTGGAGGTTGAGCAGTGGGAACTTTTCCCCCTGCTTGACCTTTTTGACTTTTTGTCTTTTTGTGTCTTTTTTGTGGATTCAAGTTAAGCAAAGGCACCCATGTGATTAGTTAATCATAAGGAGTCAATATCAATCACAAAAACACAATTTCAAACAGCCAAACATTGAAGTTAATTCAAAACATCACCAGATATGACACAGACATGAACAATAAGCAATTATGAACTCAATAAGCTATTTTAGCAAGATTCAGCCAACCAAATTGCACCAAAAGCATACACAAGCTATAATTAATTCAAATGAACAAATTTAAACAGGTTTCATGAAATGGTTCAAGTTCTAGATCAAGATTCAAGCACAAAATAGTTACTGATGAACAAGAACAAGCAGACTTTTTACTTTGCTGATATACTTGAACACCAAGCCAATTTTAAACACTCAAATCTTCAAATCAGGTTACACAAAATTTGATTTAACACCTTTTAGCCCTAAACATGCATACACTCTAGGTGTTTCCAAAATCTTAGGTCAAAAACAGTTAAATCAAGTGAGATATAGCACAATCTTTAAATTGATGTTTCAAAACTGAAAACTTGCAGGTTTTAGCATACAACCAAGTGTTCAACAGATTCCAACTCAAATAATCAACAAACATACACTCAAATCCAACTTTTGCACTTAAACAAGTAATCCCAAACACCCCTTATCATTTTCAAATCAAAATTTAAACAAGTATAAGTGTATTCCAATATTACCCAAGCCTAATCAAACACAATAACAGATGTATTATGCAGTATCAAGCAAGATCAAGCCACAAATTCAACAAGAACACAAGCAATGCACCAAATCACCAAAAATAAAGTATTAAAGAAGATTTTGGGTAAAAGGGGTCAAACCTCATGGATGTACATCCACACCCACGGATGTTTGAGCTGATGTGCTAGCAACAACAAGCACAAGCTTCCACCAACAACCTTGCTAAGATTCAACAAAGTTAGCACAATAAAATCAAAAACAGAAAGGTGACAACTTGGAAAATAAACTTGATTAATGCAACCTTGTTCCCACACTTGATTATCCCCAAGTTATAAGCCTCACAACACCTTGATAACACTTTATCAGGATGCTATGATCCACTTATAGCCCAAGAATTCCAAGGTTTAAACCAAGACTTAGCAAAATATCAAATTTTGATCCTATGAGCAATTTCTTGCACAAGGTTTAAAAACACGTTTTGAGATTCAAGATTACTTAACATATAACATAAACAAACAGAATAAAAGGTTGGCACTTGGTTTTTCTTCACAAAATTCAAACTCTATTTCATAACTTGAAAGTAGGATTTATAGAAATGTGAACTAGGAAAAATCAAGAGCAGGGCTCAATGTATGAGGCCCTATGCCTTTTATAGGCTACAATGTTTAACTAAGAACATAAAAAACGTAAACCCTAAAGTTGTAGAAGTCCCATTATGCCCTTTGAACTTTTGAATATCTTGAAGATCATGTGAAGTTTTCTTGGCTGTATGTGTGAGTTGGCATAGGTGAAATTGCATCAAGGGCTTACAAAGAGCTTAAGTTTCAAGCTAGTATCTTGGACGTTGGATGACTGGCAGTTTTTGGCATCTTCCTCACAAAACCGTGTACAAGGTTGATGGCATGTGACATGTGGTGATGTGGCATGTGTTTGAAGGTTGGGATATGATTAAGACTAGCTTAATCATAATTCTGGAAGATTTTGTGGCTTAATTACAAGGCAATTAAGAAAACTAAAATCGTGTCCATGTGTGAATAGTAGCATGTTTAATCTGTTTTTGGGTTTGAAAAAGGTGTTAGGCGTCATTTATTTAACTAATCAAAGATTAGTTAAATTTGTTACGAGTGGATTGTGAGGTGGCCAAAAGATGGATTTTGATTGGTTGTTTTAGTGAGTGGGACACGTGTAGGATGGTGAGTGGTTAAGGTATTTATCCCTGTCTGCCAGTTTTGCCCCCTCTTCTTTCATTGCCTCGTCATTCTTTGTTTATTAAACCAAAACCAGATTTCCTTCTTTAATAAAGTTTTCATTTTCACACTTTTGCCCCAAATACTTTTCCAAAGTTTCTTCAGGGGTATTTCTTGCCAATTGTTGATTCTTGAAGGGCTGTTTTGGCATTTTCTTTATAGATTATGGTCTTGACTTGTATTGTTGACTTTTTGGAGGACTAATATTGGCAAGTCATGATTTATGAGGGACCATTATTGCTAATTCTTCAAAGTGGAGGGCCCTTTCTGTAAATTTGACAAACTTTAAGGACCAAACTTGTAATTATGAATAAACAAGGGTTTAAAGTGTCAATTCTTCAATATTGGAGGACCCTTCTTGCATAATCTTCAAATCTTCAAGGGTTTTTCTTGGAAAATCTTCATTAGGGCTTTGTTCATTGTGCGTCTTCGTTTCCCGTGTTCGTTTTTGCATGTTTCTTGTGATCTTTTGTCATTTTCTTAATATCCGTACCTAAAATACACAAGCATATATTTGGCATTTTTGATGATATTTAATGCATTTAAAGCCCATTTTGGACGATGAGACTATGTACAAAAGCAGTCTCATCATAATACCACTGCACATAATCAATCATTGATTGGACGATTGAATCACAAGTCAGTGGAAATATCTGATTTGAGGGAACAAATTTGTGATAAAAATTTGACTTTGACTGAGTTAAAGGAAACACTTCATACCTTAAAAGGTAAGAATGTTGTGGATAACGCAGCCACTGTCTCAGCCTGGTCCTCTAGTGCAATCAAAATGAACCTCATCACCGTCACACCAGTTAACAAGGGCCCTAGGACTAAACCATCTCAAACATTGGTCACTAAAGATAAGGCAAAATCAAAACCAGCTTCTAATATTCCCGTGTTGCCTTCTATAGGAGTAAGCACCACTACTAAGGCTCAAAGATCTAAGCTTAAAAGAAACAAGAAGAACGATAGGATCTTTCTCCCATCTAGTAGTCAAGTGAAGAAGAAAGTAGAAGCCCATCCTAGGAATGTTATTTCTGTTTTGGATAAAAAGAATAACGTAGCTAAACCTAAAGGCTCTGCGGCTGTGCAGCGTTCTAAGCCTACTGTGAATTCTAATTTGAAATGTTGGAATTGCAATGATTGCTCAGCCTGGTCCTCTAGTGATCATGATTCTTGCCTTATTGACCATGTCAATGAGATGAATGCCCGAAAAATGGATTAGAATGGAAACCGATTGGGAAAGTGTTAACCAAAGTTGGTTGGATGTGGTGCCCCACTTGTAGAACTTTCACTATAGTAGGAAATGCGTGCCCTTTAACTAGGATCACTCCCACTAAAGCAAAGAAAGCGTGCCCTTTAACTAGGAGTACCAAGGCTACCAAAACACAAGCGTGTCCTTTAACTAAGAACACTGACACTACTGTAGGAACCAAGTGCCCTTTAAATAGGTCTACTTCCACTGTAGTGCCCGCTAATAATCAAAAACCTCTTAAAGTTGGAACAATAAAACCTATTAGTGGTAAAACTCACATTAGAAAACGCAGGAAATCTAAGGGTCACACAAATGTTAGCAATTATGATAATATTATATCTGTATTTACTAACACTCCGAAACCAATAGTTTCCAATGCATTGTCTACTGTTTTTATTGAAAACAGGTGGTCCAAATTTTTCTCTGGTTGCTCCACGCATATGACCGGAGATCGCTCTCAGCTCATAAGTTTCGTCAGCAAGTTTCTTGGTACGGTTCGATTTGGAAATGATCATATTGCAAAGATAATGGGTTATGGTGAATATCATATTAGGAATGTTATAATTTCAAGAGTGTATTATGTGGAAGGTCTCGGTCACAACTTATTTTCTGTGGGACAATTTTGTGATGCAGACCTAGAAGTTGCTTTTCGAGAGCATACATGCTTCATTCGTAATTTGGAAGGGGTTGATTTATTAAAAAGTACTCGAGGGAATAATTTGTACACTTTGTCTCTACAGGATATGATGGCCGCTTCTCCAGTATGTCTTCTCTCCAAAGCATCGAAGACTAAGTCATGGTTATGGCATCGACAGTTATCTCATCTTAACTTTGACGCTATTAATCACTTGGCGAAAAACGAACTTGTTCATGGTCTTCCTAAACTTACATTTCACAAGGATCATTTGTGTTCCGCGTGCACAATGGGGAAAAGCACTAAGAAATCATACAAACCCAAGACTGAAGACACCAACCAAGAGAAACTTTATTTGCTGCATATGGATCTTTGTGGGCCAATGTGTGTTGAAAGTCTTAGTGGTAAAAGGTACATCCTCGTCATTGTCGATGATTACTCACGGTTTACATGGGTGAAATTTCTTACAACTAAAAATGAGACACCTAAATTCATCATCGGATTTCTCAAGATGATTCAAGTGCGTCTCAACACTACTGTCCGACGCATTCGTACAAATAATGGAACCAAATTTGTGAATCAAATATTGTGTGATTATTATGAAGAAGTTGGCATATCTCACGAAACATCTGTTGTTCGCACTCCACAACAAAACTGTGTCGTTGAAAGGCGAAATCGCACACTTATGGAAAATGCTCGAACCATGTTAATTTACTCAAAGGCTCCATTGTTTTTATGGGAAGAAGCAATATCTACAACAGTTTTCACCCAAAACCGGTCACTAATTCGAAAACGCCATGGTAAAACACCTTATGAGCTTCTCCATGGAAAAGTACCAGATTTATCATATCTTCATGTATTTGGTTAGCCCAAACATGTATTTTATGTCGTAAATGTCAGAATTATGCGTGGTTTGTGTTTTTGTTTTCATTTAGGATCAAAATATGAAAAGGGAAGAAAACATGGGCTTTCACGGGCTTTTATCGAAGAAAAAGACAAAAGACGAAGTCAAAAGATCAAGAGTGCAAAAAGAACGGAAGTCCAAGGCCTATTCTGAAGATTTATCGAAGAAAAGTCAAAAGACGGAAGTTTAATAAAAGCCGAAGAACTCAAGTCTAAATTAATGAAGAAATTACAAGACGAGTTGATTAATCCCGAGAGAAAGTCGAAAAAGTCGAAGAATTTAGAAGACGAAAAGACGAGAAAGAAAGAAAGAAAGAAGGAAGCTTCCAACACATGCTTACCTCCCAAATCCCCTATAAATACCCTCCTAATATCACATTAGGAGGTGTTGGCTATTTGACACGTAGTTCTTCCACCTTTAATTACTTGCACTTTACTTAATTGTCATTTAATTTTCTTGTCTTGCACCTTAATTTCTTGCCTTTAATTTCAAGTAAGTTTAATTTTGTTGAATCTTTTCTTTTAATCAAGTTCTTATTTTTAATCTCTCATTCTACCTTTCTTGTTTTGCTTAATCTTTATGTTTATGTGCTTATTGTTATGCTTAATTGATTAATTGTTATGTTTTTATGTTTTTTATTGTGTTAGCTTATTGATTTCATAGCTTATTGTGTGTTTGATTTGATTTTAATTAAGTGTTTTTATTAGTTTATTTTATAAAAAGTTGATTTTTAATTTTTAGTTTTATTAGTGTTTTTCATGTTTTTAAATTGTGGTTTAATTAGTTTTTCTTAAAAGTGTTTTAGATTAAGTTTTAGTTAATTGCTTATTTTATTTGTGCTTATATTTAGCTTATTTCGTGAATTTTTAATGTTACTATATCTGTTTATCTGATTTTTCACTTTTTCGGATTAGGGTTTATTATTCCGAAGTTTTCTCTGAATTTGTCATTTTTTCTAAAATTATTGCTTTTCCGAATATATGACATTTTTCTGAAATCTTATTTTTTTCTGAAAAGGTAAAAAGTCTGAAAAACATTTATTCCGAAAAATCTGAAAACAAAAAGTTCCGAAAAAATAATTTTTCCGAAGAAAATTCTGAAAAGATTTATTCCGAAGAAATTTTTGAAAAGATTTATTCCGAAAAAAATAGTTGTGAAAAAGTGTTATTCCGAAGAATAAAATATTGCGAAGTAATCAAATTGCGAAAAAACCACATATTGCGAAGATTACTGTACATATTCCAAAATGTTAGCAGCCTGCTTGCTTGCTTTTTTGCCGCCAAATTGAGCAGCTAGCCTAGCTGCTTCTAGCTGCTTGCCTGCTAGCTTGTTTATTTATTAGTATTGTTCCGTAATTGTTTAGTTTTATCTGAAAGTTGTTCCGTTTTTAATTCTGAAAGTTACGTATTTTTAGTTGAATTTTTCATCAATTTTTAGTATTAGTATTTTTTCCAAAAGTTTAAGTTTTATCTTTTATTTAGTACCCGCCTTAGGTTTTGCCTCGTTTAGTTTTAAAGTTCAATTTTAGTTTTATTCTCTCCTTTTTCATTAAGCAAACTTTATTTTCGAGTCGATAGTTAATTTCGTCTTTTAGTTTTATTTTTATTAATTGTTTCGTTTTAAATTCATGTTTTATTATTTATATTGTTTTGTTTTCATTAGTTAATTGCTTTTAGCTTATTGTAATTATTTTGCGCATTTACCTTTTAAGTAGAATAGATAACCAAACCATTTTATTTTCCACCAAGAACGACTGAGTCGCGCTAATAACCAATAATCAATTCGAATTGAATCGAGACGAACAAATTTTCACATACTTGGCAAAAACCTTGTATTAAATGGCGCCGCTGCCGGCTCTTTTCGTGAAGATTAACGGTTTATTGTGAGAGACGCGTTGAATTTTGGGATCCGTTCACTCGTGAACGTTATTTTTCGTGTCAAAAACTTTCAAAAATCCATAAAAATAAAAAAAATTCAAAAATCCAAAAACATTTGCAAAATCATAAAAAGCATTTCCTTTTCGAAAGTTTTGCACCAAAAAGATTTTATTTTTACAAGTACATATATATTCTCTATTTCTTTGGTATCTTTTTCTTTTTCTTTTGCACGTGTTTAAAATGGGGAAGATCACAACCAAATCAAATGGAAGAGAATCAGCGAATATGATTAATGTGCTTGATGATTTTGTCGTCTACAACAATCCTCTTTTCGAATCTTGCCATGATAATCCACTTTTCCAAGATGATGTGGATGATTTTCTCTCCAATTTAGATCTTCCACCAATTCATGAGTCTCCACCGATCTATGATGACTATGATGATCATTCTAGTTCTGACATGGATGATTCTGATGATTTTTCTTCTAAATATAAAGACATGCCAACTTATGATGATTTTAATGATGTCGATACTCTCTCGAGCGATTCTTCTCATGATGACCTTACTCCTACTTTTGATGAAGATCCTCCACCAACCATGCTTGATCCTACTTTGGATGACTACTCATTTGAGGAAGATTTTGCTACTTTTCTCAACACTTACTTCCCAAATGAGAGTGATTCTCCTCCTTTGGACTTTGATGATTATGGTCTTTATCCTCCTTTGTATATGAAGAAACCCATTTCAAAGGATAAGAAACCGGAATACACCGATATCCGCAGTACTTATGTTTTGACACTTCTCTATCCACCTTCTGAGGATGAGATTGTGCGATTTTTGAGCGGATCTTCTTCAAGGTCTACCGAGCCCGAGTGTTATTTTCCCCTAAAGGAAAAAGGTGTTCGATCCCGGTATTGCAATGTTTAAGCCATCTCAGTATCCATCTAATGAAATAAAAGAAAAGATTTTTGGAACTTATGGATATATGCTTGCACCTCACCCTTGCTACAACCGTGCTCCATCTTAGCTTAAGGGAACCTTGCCTACTCTTCCTTGGCTTGCCTTGTTCGCCTTAAGCTTGTGCTATTTGATGGATGAAAACCATGTCTTTGATGCTGGTGGATGTGTTTCAAGCTTCTTCCTATGCTAATCAAGGTCGAGTCAGGCTCACGACTCGGTTAACAAAAACAAGGGCTTCTCGGGAGGCAACCCGCAATATCTATCTTTTTTCTCTGTTTTTTTATAATAAGTGTAGGGGAGACCCTAGTATGTGTTTGTTGTTTTATCTCTTATCATGTGCAGGGATTCGAGCTTTCAAAGATCCATTCTTGATGACTTTTGACGACCCGTGATTCCGTGCACTCGTCTTCCCGGTTCTATCCTAAACTCTTTTGATTCTCTATTTTATATTCTACCATATTAAAATAGGAATCACTTTAGGTGTCTCTTCCTTAGCAAGATTTAAACAACGTGCAGAATGTCCTAAGTGTAGGGGAGTTTACTCCCACATGCTTAAACATTGAGGACAATGTTTATATCAAGCGTAGGGGGACTTCTATCGAAGTTAAGTGGGCTTTTCCTTGTATTTGTCCTCATTTTAACCGAAAATTGATTTTTCGACATTTTTCAAAATTTTTAATCTATTTTGGCCTAGTAGTTTTACCTTTGTATAGTTATTTTCTTTCTTTGCTAGGATAAAATTTTAATAAAGTTGTTTTTATTTTCAAACGTTATGAATCTTTTGACTCAACCCGAGTTTACTTATCAGAGTTTACTCTAGCTAGTATCCTTAACGTGTTTAAGTCAAGTTTTTCTAGGCTTTTATATCGGTAACTTTAAAACGCGAAAGTCTTAACTCTTATGGGTTAAGAACAAGAACTTTTCGCAAGTTCCTATAATTGATCATAGAAAGTCGTTTATCAAGAGAACTTTAAAATGAGAATTCTAAAACATGAAAAAGTCTAAGAAGTTGCAAGATCCTATAGATGACTTGAAAACCCGAAACTTTAATTTAATTGGCTAAGCATCCACGAGTCACATTCCTAAATATTTTAAATTGTGGAGAACGAGAGATGATATAGTCAATTATAAGTTTGGTATTCTTTCATGAATTTATGTGAGTTAATTATGAGCTTTTTCTCCCATCGCTTGTTAATAAATTTAATTGCAATAAGTAAGGTTGTACGATTTTAAAGTTACTTAGCTTCTAGCCCAAGATCGTTTAAAAGTTGCTCGGTATTAATTAGAGTTCATATCCAAGGCATAACTTATTGAAGCAGGATGCGAAGATTGGCGAGTCCGAAAAGGTCCTAACAAGGCATGAGGGCTACATTTTGTTGCTAAAGATCCAAAGTGATGTGAAGAATCATTTATCAAAAGTCAATATGAAGGATCGAGACACACGATGAAAAGCAAATACTCCCCTAAAGATCATGGAGAAATCTATCCAAAAAGGCCCTAACAAGGTATGAGGATAAATAGATCCAAGTCCTAAAAGGAGGCGGATCGTTGTATATCAAAATCTCAAATAAAGATTGGAGAAAAATGAAGAAGTCGTGGTCCAAATATGAAGAATCTCTCAAAAAGTTCATGTGAAGAAATTCCTATCATGAAGAGAAGACCATTATTTCATGAACGTCTCTCAAGATTTGAAGTATGAATTCACTGCCAAATATCAGTCCGAGAAAGGTCTCAAATCGTGAAGCGAGTTCTGCCAAGATATGAACTTTATGAGGTCCCGAGAAGCAGTTTTAAAAGATTTTGTCCTTTAGCTAACTATTGATTAAATCGTCCTACTTTATTTTCGGCCTAAATAAACTATCGAAATAAGTCAACAATGCATCCTCGTGATCATTCAAGACAACAATAAAATATAAGAGATACACCTAGGAATAAGGGAGTCTAAGTAAATAATTGGCCCACATGAGTTTGTGTTAGTTTGCTAACTTATAATAACAATGATCTCGTTTTTAAGCTTGGTACGGGGAACGTGAAACTTGAGGATGAAAATAATTCATGACATTCCAAAACCCTAAGGTAAGTTGTGACAATCCGTCAATTTATGGTTTATATTTTATTCTCAAATATTATTTAAAAACATTATTTTAATGTTATATTATGAACTCACTTATTTTTGGGAAGAAATTTGGATTTACGTCTTGAAGTAGCATCGACTACGTCTAAACCGGAGGATTCTACGTTACGTGCTTACGTTTACATACACCGTCTTTGGTGATAGTCCGATATTTCAGAAAATAAATTTGTCCATGAATATTATTTTGAGATTTTAAATTTGTGTTGGTTCATAAACTCACAAATTTACGAGAAGAGATTATGACTTACGATTATAATTTAACGTCCTTTACGACTAAACCAAAAACCTTAGGATTACGTATTTACGTTTTCGAACTCCGTTTTTGATGAGACAATTTTTATTAGATTCGTTTTGTGCCGTTGATTCATAATTTATAAAAACGTTTTTTATAAAACGACCCGAGGTCACGCAAATCGAGGAAATTAGAATCGAGGAATACCCGTAAATTAGTGGGATGAGACAAAACAAGTTTTGCCCCACCCCACCAATATGGGATGGTTTAACTTAGCCAACAACACATCTCATGTGTCAAGCTTACAAAGTAAGCTAGGACACATGTCCTACTTACTTTACCAAACTAGCAACCTAACGAAACCATTCAAGACTAAACCACTAACTTCATTTTCACTCATTAAAACCACCAAAATCCTCCCTCTCTCTCTAAATTCGTCCCATTTCAACCAAAAAACACCCTCATATGATCAATTTTAACCATGAAATCATGTGTTATTCACACATATGATGAAGCCCTTTTTAAGATCTATAGATTGATGGTGATTTTAACATCCAAAGAGAAGTTTGAAAGATGAAGTAGGGCTGATTTTCAAAGACCAACATTTCCCTTGGTGATCTTGAAGATTTCATACAAGAGTTCATAAGATTTGGTGACCAAAAACCAAGTCTTGATCCTTCCAACTACTTAATCTTGGTGGTATAAAGATTGTTCTTCCTATCCTCTTGTTATTTTTGTTAAGTAATCTTGTAATTTCTTTATTTATGTATATGTATATGATAATGAATGATGATTAAAAATATTATGTGGGGATTTGGTGTTGATAGATTTGATAAACATGGGTAAAAAGATGGAAAAACCACATGTAAAAATGGTTAAATCTTGCTTAATAAGATGGCTGTATAAAAACAGTAAGTAACCAAATGACAAACTGATAAAATGGTAAAGTGGAATCAATATACAGTAAGTATTAGGTGTTATACACATGTGAGAGTTGGTCATGCAATGGAATCATAAAAATGAGTGAGATATGATCAAAACAAGTTTAGAGTGCAAATCTACATACACTGTTTTGGACGAATTTATTAAAATATTTAGAGATTGATTCATCAGTAGCTATAGAGGAATAAAATGAAGCACATATCATGTAGTTTCTGTGATAAAAATTTGAGGTCCTATCTCCATATATAACTCTAGATATAAACATTTTAGTGAACTTAAAATTTAGGACTGATTTTATGAAATTAAAGTTTAATATTATTATATAAGCACTCAAATAAATATAGTATAAAATGTGAATTAAAACCCACTAACTTATATATTACATTTATATAAATATGTATAAGGATAAATAAACGTTAATTTTATAAAAATGGTAGTTTGGTAAGTTTTATAAGTTATAAAAACTATAAACATGATTTTTACGTCTTTTCAGCTAATAACGTAAAATTAACGTTTTTTGTCAATTAAAACTTAGACGGTCGGAACCGTCTAATATAAACTTTTATAAACTCACATACTGATATATGAACTTCTATAACAAGTTAAAACCGATAAAACCCGAGCTTTACAACATATAGATATTAACGGGCCAAAGTAGCCTTATTGGACTATAAACCCGACTAGCTAGTAAAACACTTATAAACTTACATATTGGGCTTAACCCATTTGGGTCCAACATGTAAAGTATAATACTGATAATAAAAGTATAAAATGGTCTAATTTAAGGTAATTGAATTATAATAGGCTTATTGGGCCTAAAACATGTAAATAAGTAAAACTAGTAAAACTAGTAAAACTAGTATAAAAATGTTACCAACACATAAACACTATAATGAATGAGTAAAAATGTAGAATCCTACTTGATCATCATCATATGTATAAAATCATCATATGTATACATAATTGTTATTTTTATAAAGTTATTGGACAAAAGTCTAAGACGAGTATTATTTGTCTAGGTTTCCTTGATTGAAGCACGTATCGTACATCCGATTCGCCGATGACCGCCTTCCCACATCAACATGAGTTCATAGCCTCGCACTATTTTAAATGTTTTTTTGAAATGTTTTATAAACCCACGAGGGAGATAACATGTTAGTTTTTATGAAATAGGACACTAGGTGTCCCAATTGTTTGTTTATAGATTTGGACCCGAATGATTGTATGACCCGATGAATGATTATATGACCAGATGTATGAGATAAAATGGATTATTAAAGTTAGGTTATGTCACTAAAAGTCCCATTAGCATGAATTTTGAACTACCGGGATTTGGTAGACGCTTATGCATATAATAGTACTATTTGGGGACGATCACCCCAGTTCGCGCCTTGACGGTTGATCCCCGTCGTGCCACATTGATTGGTAAGCGAATTTATGTATGAGAAGATTTACACAAGCGTGATTATTGTGAAGACACGCTAATTTAGATGGGCAAATGAGTTTCGGGTTAGCTACCCGATGTTTGTTGTAGTAAGGTAACAATGTCATGCGGCTTATAATAATCCAAAATAACGAAATATTGCTACACGCACCAAATTACGATATATTGCCTGACTAGCAATACGGGGTCATATTATTGATATTATGTTTGTGGTTTGGTTTTACATAACCATATTCATATAACGGTTTTTATTTAACTCTACACGACGTTATAAAACGTATTGTATGATATTTTTACAACATTGGTTCGTATAATATTTTTGAAGGCGAAAGCCTATATTATGATTTTTGATAAGGATTTGTATAAAATGACTTTGGCTATTTTATGGCCTATAACAAAGATTGGTATAAAATGATTTTCGTTAATAATTTTATACCGATGCTATATTGATGGATTTCATTAAACTCTAAGAATTCACTCGGCGTTTTCGCTGACCTTTTCTTTTAACATGTTTTATCTTAGATATTTGAAGGTAATTCTCGGGAAGACAACAAAGAATTCATGGCCCGCAATTAAATAACAACTTCCATTCAAATCTTTTGTAAAATTGTATGAAATGACTATGACTTGGGACCTATGTAGATTTGATATTTATGAATGGAAATGCTTTATTATTAAACGACGCGATTTTTAAGCGTTGTCTATGATGTGAGTAATGTGCTATCCCGTAACACCAACGAGTCTTCCGCTGTATTGAATTGTATAAATTTGGGGGTGTTACAGTTTGGTACCAGAGCTCTCGTTATAGAGAATGAAAGATTTTTAAAACCAAGGTTTTGAATAAAACATTTCAAAATCTTTTAACTATAAACATTTTTCTCAAAATGTCAAAAAATCTTTTGACTATAACGGTGCTGAAGAATTCCCGAGTTACCGACAAGGCCAGACTGAGAAGTGTTATTTTAATATATATATATATATATATATATATATATATATATATATATATATATATATATATATATATATATATATATATATATATATATATATATATATATATATATATATATATATATATAACTTGGATTATATATATACATATGATGTAATTTGATTACATGATTGTTTGATGATTATTTTAATATTTATACGAGGTATTTATACGACGTAGATTGTCATAAGGAACCCTAAATCCCCTAGTAAATTAATCTAAGCTATTCCTGTAGGAAATCTAGCTATTCCAGATCTAAACCAAGTTGTGGATATTTATGATCCCAACAAAATGGTTGATATTCGTAGAAATTTAGATATTAGTTGATTGTGATATTGAATAAGAATTGGCGAGATTAAATATGATATCGATGTTATGACGATCTTTCTTTATAGAGTGGAGTTTGACAAAACCTTACCTCCTAGAAAGATGTCATCTGATTCGTTGTCATCCAATTCTTAAATTTGAGATCAAAAGGGTGAATGTTGCACTTGAGGCTGTCATTGGAACCATTACCCAAAAGCCTCATGCCACTAGTACCTTTCCGAGAAGTCTAATTGAATGTGTGAGTCATTTAATACTAGTGACTCATTTGATATTTATTGTTGTAAGAGCTATAGGATTGGAAATTAAGTGTTTTTCATATCGAGCTTTTATTGCCCTATTAAGGCCTAAGAATAAAGTTAAAGTATTGGGAAATGAGGTATGATATCGAATTGAGTATGAAATTAGTTGAAACTTGAATAAAGTAAAATTTAACTTGTATGGAATAAGAAATTGTTAAGAGGAAGTTGTTGAGTCCTGTGATTGAATTATAAGGTTTTAAATGATTGTTAGTTCGTGTTAAGGGTTGTTCCTATACCATTTTCCAATAATGAGGATGCCTAGTGTCCAGGAAATAAATTGAAGAAATCTTCTTCTGAATAGGGACCGATGGATCTTCCGGGACAGGTGAACCTCCATGACTCTTGTAGATTAGTATTCGTTGTGGTATCTTTTAAAAATAATCCCTAACCTAACTGAGACATCAGTTGGTAGGATGAGTTCTTGGAATTGTGTGACATAGTGACACGTAATGTGTTACGGTGCAATTCGACTTGTTTGTGATTAATGAAAAGACTACCTTTGATTGCTAAATTCTACATGTATTGATGTTATCTATCTTTTATTGCTTCATCCTAATGCTCGCATTAGTGATGCAACCATTGAACAAGTACTCATCTCGATTTGAGTTACATTGTGGATTATTCTTTTTAGTGCCATAAAGGTGATGAACCTCATGATTATTTGGCTAAGCTGATTTCCTAGCATATTGTAGTTAGTTCTTGGTGAACAACTTTTCATCACTCTTTTGCAGATCACTAATTGTTTTTATAAGTTAAAACAATATCCTTTAAGGAAAATTGGGTTTTCATCACCATATGGATTATTTAAAGTGAGACTTATCAATAATCGTTATCAAAATGAAGTTGTTTATAAAACACCTTGGAAAACTTAATTGTTTTCATAACAAAGAAAATCTTTGTAAATTTATTTTTGATTCTTATTTAAGAATTAAGCATGAAATGTTTTTATTATAAACATGATGTCGGTTTCGGGTACAGGTACCCTTTTGTTGAAGGCCGTTCGAGCTTTTCCTGGGAGTATTGCATTGTTTATTTCAGCGCCGTAGCGCCTGGTACTCGAACATTGGCTCGAGGCATTTTCTCGAAGTTGACGGCCGGATTCAAGCAAAAAATGGGAGAACCTGAGAAGGAGAGGTCTCCTTTCTATATGAAAGACGAAGATCTGGCTTTGAAGCCTCCTTGAGTCCGGCTTAGCTTCAGGTACGAGTCAAGAACAGAAGAAGGGGATCGCCACAATCAAGAAGCAAGCTAAAAGCTGTTGTTTAGATGACTTTATGTTATGAAAGAACCCAGAAAAAAGTCATTATTGGAGTAGCCCGCCCAGTAGAGGCTTTCTTAGCGAAAAACGTATATTCATTGATGGATTAGGGGAAAGAGTCTTCACCTCCCACCAATCCTCGGCTCTGCTAGTTGGCTTTGCTATCAAGGCCTAGCATTCTATGGACTCTTCCTCCACGTCCAGAAATGCTATGCCAACACCTTTCTCCTTAGCCAACTCTGATGGCAATAACCGCGTTTGCTGTTAAAAGTCAACCGGTGTTCTCCCTACGCCTAACCCAACCCGGGAACGGACCGGAGGGAACTGCAGCATGGGGAATGTCCGCGTCTCGTCGCAAGGCTCATTTTGAGTTGTGGGTCATAGGGCGGGCAGCTTTTTCTGATCAGGGGCCGGGGCACAAGGGTCCTAGTACTATCCAGGTGCGAAGAAGCCCGGAGGTGACTGCAATAAGCAGAAATCTCACTCACCGGCCTAAACGACGAGCAAACACTCGAACGTGAGAGCAAGGGATCACCCAACGAATGGACGAGCTCAAAGGGGGGAGGAAAGAGGGGGGGCAAGAACCATGTTTTCAGAGAAGTGGCGGTCCGAATCTTATCTGATCATAGGTGAAATCCAACCCCTTCTCTGCTCCTTTCCTGACCCTTTCCTTCGCTACTAGGAGAGTCGCTAGCTTGCTTCATTATATTCTATAAGCGGAGCGACTTGTCGAGTCTACGAAGCTTCGTAGTTGCTTCCCCCCCCCACTTTCTTTTGCCCCGCCATGCCACTAGATCCATAATGACCGGCGAGTCGGAATATGTATGAATATAACCACGCGGAGCGCCGTACCGGCCTATCGAAGCGAAGAAAGAGATCATTTCGTTATTCCCCTTTCGGTCTAGTTAATAGCTCTAGGCAACTACCTAACGGACTAAGAAGAAGCCCCAAGAAAGAGTCTTCTTACAGGTTAGTTGATAGCTTTCCAGTGTGACCTCTGATCTTCCTTGCTCCTCAAGGAGGAAATCGATAGCCTTTAAGATAAGAGGCTAGCTCCTGTCTTGGTTGGGACAGCTAGCTTATTGGTCCACTGCCTCCCCTTTGAAATAAGCTAAGCAAGAACGCAAGAAAGCCTTCTCGCAAGCAAGCAAGAAGGAAGGCTTTTAAGATGGAAAGCCCCTATTGAGTAAGATTGCTCGCTAGTTGCCATCAGTTCAATCACTGAAATCAGTGAAATCTAGAAATCAGTCTCATTTCACCATTAGGGAGAATCCACTTTATCCATTTCAATCTCTGTAAAAGGGCGCCTGACCAATTAGAAACAAAAATAAATAGAAACATAGTTCCAATAAAAGGAACCCAAGGACCATATTCCTCTCCAATTTGAGTTTTACTCACATCTCGAATAAATTCAAGGACATATTCGAAGAAATTCTGACCACCGGTAGGAATGGTTTGTGGGTTCCGCACGGCAAGAGCGGTTGAACCTAATAAGATAGCAATTACAACCCAAGAAGTAATAAGTACTTGGCCGTGCACTTGGAAACCCCCGATTTTCCAATAAAAATTTTGGCCTACTTCCACACCGGATAGATCATATAACCCGTTTAGTGTGTTGATGGAACATGATAGAACATTCATGAATATCTTTATAATACTCTATTCCTTGGGATTTACTAAAGTGCCATTACCCCAGTCTAAAGAAGACTTCAGAATCCCCTCTAGTAACTAGAGACAGACATATGTTATTATCTCTAAAGGGTCATTCAATGGTAGGTGTACTTTCTCCAGAAGAGAAGAAGGTAAGCTTTCAAGCCGTAGCTTGCTGGTTTTTCCATCATCCCCAGAAAGAGAATGAAACCTGGCGAAAAAGAAATGAACACTTTGCTGAGGAACGAAGCTTCGTCTTTGTTTTTCTTCAAAGCCCTATAAAATTTTGACGAACTGATTATTGCATCGTTAATATTGAAATTGTATATAGTTGCACGCCTACATACAATTTGGAATGGACCATGCAAGACTGATTAGTAGTCACCATAAAACTAATGAATAAACACTACATTTTCTTTGAAGATTGTGAAAGATTAAATTTTATGAGATCTGCAAGAAGTGAAAAATAGGGACATAGTGTTAGGGACACCTACATATGTACCTGTAGCATCTATTCTTCTGAGTCGAATTTACTCATCTGTGGAAATTGTCTTATTTGACAATTGACAATTCTTTCTTGTCCAATTCTCTCGTAGTGAGATTCTTAGGAAAAGTATCTGATTACCGAGTGTTGATACCCGATTGGATGTATTGACGTTCTTATCATTTCTCTTGATTAGATTTCATTTGAATGACCTGGGTAACGATCCGAGGAGCTTTCGAATGCGTACTCAATTTATGAAAACATGGGATATATTCATATTCGTTAAATCTTTTCGTCTGTATCTGATTTGAAATTCTCTCGCATAGATTATGCGTTGACTTTACTCTTGTAGTGTTAACAATGTCTCCAGATATCCTTGAATTGTGAAGGATTATGAGTTATTATTAGACTTTTGAGAAGTTCACATCTTATCAACGGTGATGAAACTGGAAAGGTGATAGTGCCAGTAGAATGAATTGATTGATTATGACATGACGACATTGTCTTAATTGATGGGAACTCGAGTAGAATTCCCCTAAAAGATAAGATGTTGATTATCAACAGTGATCTAAATAATTCTTGATGGATGACCATATCCTGCATTTAGACTTGAAATTTTACCGTCAATGGTTGTGAATTAGTCATAGATATTATAATCTAGAAAGAACTTAAAGAAAATTTATTAAAAGATGTACCTGCTATTTGAAACTTTAGGAGGTATTTTACCTAGACTTTCACCATTAAGGCAAGTTGAATTTGGTATTGATTATATTCCTGGTGCTGCATCTGTGGCATGTGCACTATACGTCAGGACCATCTGAATTAAAAGAATTACCGTACAACTGAGAGAGTTATCGGAGTAAGCTTTTATTCTACCAAGTCTGTCATCATGAAGAGCTATGGTGTTATCATTTCTTATGTTTATCGATTACCGTAAACTAGGTAAATTGACGATTAAAATCTATATCCACTACCCAAGATGATAGATTGTTCGATCAATTACAAGGTTCTAGCGTATATTCGAAGATTTGATCCACGACATGGTTATCATCAACTTCGCATCCGTGAAAAAGATTATCTATTCCAATCACTATATCCAGAACTTGTAGTGAACATTATGAGTTTCACGTGATGTCGTTTGGATTAACTAATACACCTGTAGCATTCATAAATTTGGTGAATCCCGTGTGTAGGCTGTAATTTGATAAATTCATGCTCGTGATCATTAAGGACTATTTGTTTGTTTATAAGAATAAGAAGGAGTTAATAATTATTTATAGATTGCCCTGAATTGACCGAACAATGAAAACATGTCCCGTGAATATTTAACATGTGATTAACGGCTTAATCCTTTACATGATTTGACCGTGTGATTAATAAGATAATGGGATCTATATTGACATTTCAAAAATTAGAGCCATTAAGGCTTAAGGTTATACCAAAAAGAAAAGTGCAAATATGTTTTGACAAATGTTTTATCAAAAAGAACTTTTGAGGGATTATTCCCTTATACCCACAACATTTAACTAAACTTCTGTTTAGGGGTAAATGTTTGTGTATACCTCAAGACAACCTAAGAGGGATTGAGGAAACCATTTAAACCATGACTTGAAATTTGAAACAACACTTTTTGCTTTTCAACTAAGAAAACTTTGACCAAAGTATAAACAAAGATTTTTCGAACGTTTACGAATCTTACTAATTATTTTCGATAAATCAACAAAAATCGTGTTATTTAAATTCAAATTTATTTTGAACATTTTTATATAATTGGACAAACTGAGAAAATTTAAAATTTTTACGCTTGCGTTTCATAAAATTAATTATTTATTATTTAATTACTAGTAAAAATTATCGACGCTTTAGACGTCGGATTGAGTAAAACGGATAAAAATAATAGTTGAGATAGAACTAAGACTTAGAAAATATGAAGGAATAATTTCTGAATAAACACGGTCATGATATTTATTTCATCGAGGAAGTTGAATATAATTACTGACACATTATGTAGAAAAGATAAAGAACCAATTAGGACATGTTCCTTAATAATGAAGGTGCAAAATAAATTGCCGAACAATATAAAAATAAACAATGCTTGTAAGAAGGATAATATAGATAATAAAAAGGGGTTCGCGGCTAATATGAACCATTATAATTAAGGAGACAATGGCGTTAAATGTATAAAAGGCCACTTGTGGTTGCCTAAATATGGAAATTTTGAGATGTAGTCATGTTGGAATCTTGTAAGTATAAGTATTCTATTCCTGTCATTTCCAATTTAATGTATCTTTATCTGAAGAAGTTGTACTGATGGCAAATTATGAAGGCAGACATTGCCTCATACATTAGTAAACGTCTAGCTATTGCAAAGGTCATCATTTGAATTTGATTCGATTTTGGTCATTATCGACAGACTGACCAAATCTACTAATATCATTCCTGTTAATGATAGATTCTTGATGAAGAAATTGACTCTTTTGTATTTAAAGGAGTTGTGTAAACATGGTGTGCCTGTATCGCTCATCTCTATCAAGATCCTCGCTTCGCATTGAATTTCTAGAGATTTGCTCAGAAGTCATCGAGAACGAATCTTGATGAGAGTACTGTGTACCACCCCAATCGAAGGGACGAGGTAAAGTAACGATACAAAATACTATAAGTGTTGTTCTATGTTTGAATGATTGACCTTTGGTAATAAACTGTAAAATCGTTTTCCTTTGGAGAGATTATCATTGATAATTATCGTGTTAGGATCGAGATCGAATCTTGTTAAGATTTAAATATTAGAGCATCTGTAAGCAGGAGTTGGGAGGAAGACACCCGACATACACCCATTGTGAGTTGGACATGTATTTTAGGTTTAAGGTTTCCTATGATGACAAACCTAACCTTGCAAAATACCCGACCCGTGAAACCTGAAATGATTGTTGAAATTTGGATCTGATTATTGACTGTCGGTAGTGGGCAGGAGGTTATGTGAATATGAAATGTAGATCTTGAAGTGCCAGATGGGTAGCGAAGTTATGACAAAAATTTTAAACATGGAAAAATGAATTGATGATCAGAAAGATCATGGGATATAAGTCCCCGTTCTATGGGACCATTGAGATAATGTAAAATATTGGTTTGAAAGGCATATAAGCTGGATCTACCCTAGGACTTCAAGAGCTGCATGAATTATGTTTCCTATATCAAACTTGATAAAATGTCTATCAAGTGAAAATCTGACTATTCCTTAATGAAGTTTAGATCGGTGAAAAGTTGCATTCATAAAAAACCCGTGAACATCATGGATAGAGAAAGTAAGTCAACAATAAGCCTGATCTTATTCCCGTAGTTATGTTTGATGAAACTCGCGTATTGTAATGAATTACACTTGTGAGGAAAGACCGAATGTGGAGGAAATACCCACATGGCTTTAACTCTATAAGAAACGAGTAGTAAGATAAGATGATCTTTGAGGACAAAGATCCTGTTTAGGGGTAAATGTTGTGACAATCCGTCAATTTATGGTTTATATTTTATTCTCAAATATTATTTAAAGACATTATTTTAATGTTATATTCTGAACTCACTTATTTTTGGGAAGAAATTTGGATTTACGTCTTGAAGTAGCATCGACTACGTCTAAACCGGAGGATTCTACGTTACGTGCTTACGTATACATGCACCGTCTTTGGTGATAGTCTGATATTTCAGAAAATAAATTTGTCCGTGAATATTATTTTGAGATTTTAAATTTGTGTTGGTTCATAAACTCACAAATTTACGAGAAGAGATTAGGAGTTACGATTATAATTTAACATCCTTTACGACTAAACCAGAAACCTTAGGATTACGTATTTACGTTTTCGAAGTCCGTTTTTGATGAGACAAATTTTATTAGATTCGTTTTGTGCCGTTGATTCATAATTTATAAAAACATTTTTCGTAAAACGACCCGAGGGCACGCAAATCGAGGAAATTAGAATCGAGGAATACCCGTAAATTGTGGGATGAGACAAAACAAGTTTTTCCCCACCCCACCAATATGGGATGGTTTAACTTAGCCAAGAACACATCTCATGTGTCAAGCTTACAAAGTAAGCTAGGACACATGTCCTACTTACTTTACCAAACTAGCAACGTAACAAAACCATTCAAGACTAAACCACTAACTTCATTTTCACTCATGCAAACCACCAAAATCCTCCCTCTCTCTCTAAATTCGTCCCATTTCAACCAAAAACACCCTCATAGATCAATTTTAACCATGAAATCGAAACGACATTTTCGAGTTAAACGGAGTTGTTTTAAGTGTCGAAATGGTTACTAAATGGTATGTATAAATGTTGGACTTGTTTTGTAAAAGCGTGTTAGCTCGAAATGTGAATACTTGTTGTACTATTGAAAGTTTGAACGTTGGAAGTTGAAACGGTTACGATTGTGAAAAATGAATTGTTGAATTGTTGGCGATTGAGAAATTGTTGAAAATAGGGGTTTTAGGACGAGATTTGAGTACTTACTAAAAATGGAAAATTTTTATGTGACGCCAAAAGGCTGCCGAATTTTCGTTAGAAATCGTATAGGAAAATTTGTTAAGATAAATTTTGGTAAATTAAAATTTACGTCGAAAGGCTGTCGAAATTTCGTCGAGTCAAAAATAAATATTTTTGCCTAAGTATATATATATACTATAATGTTTAAAACGATGTAACATTTACAAGTCACGATTTTAACAACAAAATATATACTCGATCGATGAGTAACGTACGTGATGAACTATTGTGACTTATTTGCTAGCGCCTAAACTATAGTATTATATTTAGGTTGTTGCTAGAGTTGCTCGCTACTATTTGATCTTACTTGTGCGGTTTGAATCGTTGCTTGAGGTGAGTTTATAGATCCCTATTAAACTGCTTTCTATGTTTAATGTTTTGGGATGTGATAAATGTTTTGATGACTTGCTTCTGGACGTAAGTAAAACTTGATTTCTGTGAACGCTTTGTGAACACTATTTATGAGATAGCTTAAGTTGCTTTAGTCATAGTCCCCATTATCGTGAATCGTTAGTTACTCTACTGAAGTAAGCTCTTATGTTACGGATAGATCTATTGAGGGTTGACAACCTCCACTCGGGCATTCTGACACCGGACGAGTGTGTACCATTTGTATGAACGGAGTTATCTTGGCTAGGTACTCCATTGGGGCAAAATTTATGTATGCAATCTATTGTATGCACTGGATCACTAGTTTCGATGTCACGAGCTTAGCGCTATCATAAATATTGTGAACACCCAATTTATCCCACAGTTGGCACTATATCTCCTATAGTTGCACGTGTACATGAAATGAAATCTGAAATTGAATGACTATGAATTTTTACTTGAAACCTATATCCTCACCAACTTTATGTTGACCCAATTTAGCATTTATCTCAGGTATTTGATGATATGTTGTACCTGTTGTGTGAAGTACTTGGAGTCCGCATGCATTTCTTGGCTATCTTCGGACATTTATCTACTTATGCTTTTGAACTATTATCTCGTTGATGTTTAAAACTTTTACATTCCGCTGCACTATCTTTTGAAACTGAGACCTTTCGTATTGTGATGCTTTTAATTTAATTTCAACGAGGTATTTTTATAAAACGTCTCATTTAGAGTCGTTCTCTTGTACCTTGAACTATGATGCTATGACGTAACAGCCCCCGAGCTTCACCGCTTCCGCATATCACATTTTGGGGTGTTACAGAATTGTGTTATTCACACATATGATGAAGCCCTTTTTAAGCTCTATAGATTGATGGTGATTTTAACATCCAGAGAGAAGTTTGCAAGATGAAGTAGGGCTGATTTTCAAAGACCAACATCACTCTTAGTGATCTTGAAGATTTCATTCAAGAGTTCATAAGATTTGGTGACCCAAAACCAAGTCTTGATCCTTCCAACTACTTAATCTTGGTGGTATAAAGATTGTTCTTCCTATCCTCTTGTTATTTTGGTTAAGTAATCTTGTAATTTCTTTATTTATGTATATGTATATGATGATGAATGATGATTAAAAATATTATGTTGGGATTTGGTGTTGATAGATTTGATAAACATGGGTAAAAAGATGGAAAAACCACATGTAAAAATGGTTAAATCTTGCTTAATAAGATGGCTGTATAAAAACAGTAAGTAACCAAATGACAAACTGATAAAATGGTAAAGTGGAATCAATATACAGTAAGTATTAGGTGTTATACACATGTGAGAGTTGGCCATGCAATGAAATCATAAAAATGAGTGAGATATGATCAAAACAAGTTTAGAGTGCAAATATGCATACACTGTTTTGGACGAATTTATTAAAATATTTAGAGGTTGATTCATCAGTAGCTATAAGGAATAAAATGAAGCACATATCATGTAGTTTCTATGATAAAAATTTGAGGTCCTATCTCCATATAGAACTCTAGATATGAATATTTTAGTGAACTTAAAATTTAGGACTGATTTTGTGAAATTAAAGTTTAATATTATTATATAAGCACTCAAATAAATATAGTATAAAATGTGAATTAAAACCCACTAACTTATATATTACATTTATATAAATATGTATAAAGATAAATAAATGAACATTTTATAAAAATGGTAGTTTGGTAAGTTTTATAAGTTATAAAAACTATAAACATGATTTTTACGTCTTTTCGGCTAATACCGTAAAATTAACGTTTTTCGTCAATTAAAACTTAGACGGTCGGACCCATCTAATATAAACTTTTATAAACTCACATACTGATATATGAAATTATATAACAAGTTAAAACCGATAAAACCCGAGCTTTACAACATATAGACATTAACGGGCCAAATAGTACATGTACGGTAATTTGAAAGAATGCATACGAATGTAACATGGCATATTATAATACAAGTAAAATTCATACGACTAACAAAGAATCTAACAAAGAAAGGAAAATGATTTGCACGAAACAGGTCGTGGAGCTGCTAGGCACCACGGCATTTTATTAGAACGTTTACACTTTTGTTTGAATAATGACGACAAGTCCTAGAAAACAAGAAAGGAAACTAAACAAACATCAGAAAAACAAATAAACCGCATGGTTCTTTATGAAGACCGCCTATAGTGAAGTACCCATGCGGAAGCCGTAGCTTTCAAAGATAGCACCTTTTGAGATTGGAGATGTTCCATGTGCGCTCTAGGTCGCGGCCATCCATGTCACGTAGCTTGTACGCGCCTCGCCCCAAGGCTTCAGTGACCTCATACGGTCCTTCCCACTTGGGGCCCAGCTTTCCTGTGTTCTCCGCTTGACTTGCTTCCTTAGCACGATAGACGTAGTCTCCCGGCCGAAAGGAAACACCCTTGACCTTGGCGTCATAATAAGCCTTCATCTTAGCCTTGGACTTAGCCTCATTGATAGCTGCTATTTCCCTTTTTTCTTCCAACAAATCCAGGTTTATTCGCAACTGTTCGTCGTTCGTGACGACGTTAACCTCTGCTGTTCGGATGGTAGGCATTCCTATTTCTGCTGGAATAACAGCCTCAGTTCTGTAGGCCAATGCAAACGGAGTATCCCCGTTGGCTGTTTTGATCATAGTTCTATGCGCCCATAGCACATGTGATAACTCATCGACCCATTTGCCACTTCGTTCATCCAGACGCGCCTTGATGCCATTCCCCAAGCTTCTATTTGCTCGTTCGACGAGGCCGTTTGTTTGTGGATGCTTAACAGATGCGAAGCGCCGTTTGATGTTCAATGATGCCCACCAATCTTTGAACGGGTTGTCCGTGAACTGCTTGCCGTTGTCCGAGATGATTTCTCCTGGCAGACCAAAACGCCACACAATGTGTTCCCACACAAAGTTCTTGACCTGCTTACCTGTGATAGACTTGACTGCCTTGGCTTCTATCCATCGTGTGAAGTAGTCCATTGCAACAATCAAGAATTTAAACCCCCCCCCCCCCCCCCCCCCCCGCAGCTACAGGAAATGGTCCTGCAATGTCAATTCCCCACATATAAAATGGCCATGGGGACGTGATAGGTGTAAGCTCCTGTTGCGGGTGCCGCGGTACTGGCCTATGCACTTGGCAATTATTGCACTTGCGAATCATGTCGCGCGCGTCTCTGTGCATGGTGGGCCAATAATAACCTGTTCGTAAGGCTCTAGCTACCACGGATCTTGGGCCTGCATGCATGCCGCACAACCCTTCGTGTATGTCACTGATGACGTAAGCCGCCTGGTGTAACACCCCCAATTTCATGTCATAGCAGCGGAAGGGTCATTGGGTGTTACTATCATGGTTCAACCTCAATATCATAGAAAACGCCTCAAAATGAGTCGTTTTAACAAAACATACGTCCATTCATTTGTTTAAAGATAAAACAGTTTACACACGGTCCCAAATAGTTTTAAGTTTACACAACCAACCAAATAAGAAAAGTTTCATAGAATAGACATAGTTTAGAAAAAGCGGGCCAAAACATTTTAATTTAGCAAGCTGCGTGAAACCGCCTTCCTTGAGTGCCTTCTTCATGGACCTGAGATAAAACATGCTATAAAGTCAACAAAAATGTTGAGTGAATCTATAGAGTTTAAATTTAAATAAATGAACACAAGTATTCTGAATAAACCTTCCGGTTGACAATCATGTGGATCAGACATAATTATCGTTGTTATTTCATAAGTCTCGTGAAATTGAACGTTAACATATATTATTTCAGCCCAACACACCTAGCCAAGTGCGTATATTTCTCTTATACAATTGCATCCGATGTTTCATTACTGGTGCATCACAACACCACGCGATAGCTAGTCGCGACCGGACTGGGCGTCACCCCGATAGATCTATCCATAGTATTAGCGTTCTTTTCGATTAACAATTCACGATTCATGGGTCTTTAAGGCTAAACAAACTTATATAACAACTTTCATCTAAGCATACAATCGGGTCCTTTGTGTTCAATTTTAAAAGAATGAGGGTTTACCACAACTTCTCGTTGTACCCTACATTTATTTAATGTTTTTCCAATAATAAGGGTTTCCACAACTTCTCGTTGTACCCCTCTTATTTAATAAAACAAGCATGTTATCCCCCTCGCGGGTTTTATAAAACAAGTAAACATGTAAAGCGAGGCCATAGACTCACCTTGGTATGATAGTAGTGACGTGACGATCGCCGACGATTTGTGATGCCCTTTTAAACACGAAGACCGCAACCTACCAATTAAGGCGCGTTCGTTAATAAACGACTCAAGTATAAATAATACTTAAATAATGTGAAAGTCAATTTCGAATGACCATAAAAATCCCGAAAAATAACAAAATATAAGTGTACTTCTATACCCTTTTATTCAACACTTATTCATTTAAATCACTTGCACCCTCGACATTGACCCGTCATAAGGCGCCAAGTCAACGCAAGTCAAACCATCATTTTTACTTCCCTCGGACCAGTAGCTAAGTCATTTATATAATGACTTAACACTCGAGTAAGTCACTATGTCCAATAGTGAATACTCAACTCACGCCATACAAGTATTGAACTACGTGTCCAAAATACCACTCAGCATGTACACTCCAAATGTACACACCAATCTAACCTATCTAGACATGTCCGATTTCGACGAAACTTGGTGACAAACTCACACATAATATGAATAAAACTCAGTTTAAATTTCATTCAAAAATATTACTTCTAAGACCTTCTGCCCGACACACCTTCGTGTTGCAAAAACCGGACAGTTTTACGCCTTTGATTTGTAAAACCATTTTGACTTATCTAAACATTTCCGTTTGCAAAACCGACGCTCGGGTTTGAAAATAGACTCATGACCTGAGGTTTATCAACTTACAACAGCCCTTGAACATTTTTAAAACTCATTTTATAGTCCCCGAGATTCGTTCCAAATATCGACAACAATTTTCGGATTGTGCCGATACCCGTCTCCCGGTACACAAATACTAAAAGTAGCATAACTTTTCGCTCGTAATGAGTTAGAAGCTCTACTTTAGCTCAAATCGAAGCTAACGAAATTCTCTACGACCCTATCTTATTAGTTTACCAAGTTTACCACAGTAACAATTTCAAAAACGGACTTAAAGTTACTGCCCAAAATAGCCTATCTAAAAATCATACCAAATCAAATTTTCAACCCATTCCAACAATTCCTATAGTCCTAATATGATCCTAATATCATAATAACACATCTAATTAACTCATAACACCCTCAAATTTAATCTTACAAAAATTAAATATATAAAAATCTTGCATGCAACCAAAACCCACTATGAATATAATAATATTAACACCATATATCACCATAAAAATGGATCAAACATGGTGTTCATCATCAAAAATTGAAATAAAAATTTTGTGAATGCATGTAGAAGAAAATTATACCAATAGAAAGCCCTTGAAATTTCTAGGATGGGACTTGTTTTAGTTTTTGAAGATTCAAGCTAGAAAATCAAAAATTTGGGTGGATTGGGGTTGAGGGTTGGACGGCAAAATGGGGAGGAGGAGAGAGAGATGTGTGTTTTTGGATGAATCAAAGTAGAAGTTGAAAAAATTTGATGAATGTGGCTATGGGGGTGGACGGCTAAGAGAAAGAAAAGAAGAAGGTGGGTGAAAATTTTGTAAGAAATGAGTTTTTAATAAAAAAAAGTTAGTGGAATTTGTTTAAATAGTGGGGTGAGGGTAATTTTTGCCAAATTTGCATTCTTTTGGTCCCAAAGTGCAAGTAATTAGTTTACAAGGTAGAAAATGTAAATTGTACATTTTAAAAATATTTACGGGGCTCGGGTTTCGTAAAAATACTTTTCGTAAGTTAAAACGCTTCATAAAAATAATAATAAAGCTTCGACACGACTTAAAACGTAATTAAATCGAAAACGTCGAAAATATACAATATCGAGACAATCGATAATAAAACGTAAATTTTTGGGCATCCGTCGGTATCGCGATCACTACTAGTTATCGTCATTCGTTAAAACGTAAAATACGAGAAATAAAGATTAAATACAATAAAAATCATTTTCATGATTATTTGAGAATATAATATCGATACCTAACATATTCCTTGTCGGTTTTCATCTAATCGACATTTTTACGCTAGTTTCAAGTCATAACCTTCTCGGTTAGTCGATAAATTAAAATTCTCATTAAAGTAAACACGTAATACGTAATAGTCGAGATTAAAATAACGACCTGAAATTGACGGGTTGTCACATCATCCCCACCAAATTAGGATCTTCGCCCTCGAAGATCAACTTGCGTTCTTGCCCGATCGCTTGTTGAAATCAAAGAGATGGGGGTAATTCTTCCACATTTGGTCTTCTCGTTCCCAAGTAAACTCCGGTCCTCTTCGAGAGTTCCATCGAACTTTGACGATAGGTATTCGGCTTTGCTTCAGTTGCTTGACCTCACGATCCATGATCTCGACCGGTTCTTCAATAAAATGCAACTTCTTATCAACCTTAACCTCGTCTAACGGTATAATGAGTTCTTCGTCGGATAAACACTTCTTCAGATTCGACACGTGAAAAGTGTTATGAATCCCATACAGTTCTTGTGGTAGTTCGAGTTGGTATGCCACAGGTCCTACTCTAGATGTAACCTTGAATGGTCCGATATAACGAGGACTTAACTTCCCACGTTTTCCAAATCGTACAACACCTTTCCATGGTGATACCTTTAGCATAACCTTATCTCCCACGTTAAACTCCAATGGTTTTCTTCTTACATCCGCATAACTCTTCTGTCGGCTTCGCGCAGACAACAACCTATTCTTAATTTGCACAATCATATCCGTCGTCTCCCTAATCAAATCTGGTCCAGTGAGTTGGGCATCACCAACCTCACTCCAGCTAACGGGTGATCTACATTTTCTCCCATACAGTGCTTCAAAAGGTGCAGCTTTAATACTCGCGTGATAACTGTTATTGTACGAGAATTCGGCCAAATGTAAGTGCTTATCCCAGCTACTTCCAAAGTCTATCACACAAGCACGTAGCATATCCTCCAAAGTTTGGATTGTTCTTTCGCTTTGCCCATCGGTTTGTGGATGATAGGCTGTGCTCATATCCAAATTGGTTCCTAACGACTTTTGAAGTGATCTCCAAAATCCAGAAGCAAAACGACTATCTCTATCGGAAATGATTGAAATAGGAACACCATGCTTGCACACGATTTCCTTCAGATAAATATCGGCGAGTTTCTCCAATCCGAATCTCTCGTTGATTGGAATAAAATGAGCGGATTTAGTTAAACGATCGACTATAACCCAAATCGCGTCGAACCCAGACGGTGTCCTTGGGAGTTTTGTGATGAAGTCCATCGTAATTCGCTCCCATTTCCAGACTGGAATTTCAGGTTGGACAAGTAATCCTGACGGCTTCTGATATTCAGCTTTCACTTTTGCACATGTTAGGCATTTCGCGACGTATGTTGCAATATTAGCTTTCATATTCGGCCACCAGTATAACTTTTTCAAGTCTTGGTACATTTTGTCCGATCCAGGATGAATAGAATACTTGGACTTATGAGATTCTAACATAATCAAATCTCTCAGTCCACCATATAATGGTAACCAAATTCGACCTATCAAACACCTGATACCATCGGGTCGCGTCTCAAATGTTTCACCGTCTCCTCTAAATCTTTCGGCAGCAATATTTTCCTTCTTGCATGCTTCAACTTGTGCGTTCCGAATCTGCTCAGGTAAGTTATTATGAACTGTCACTACTAAAGCACGCACTCGAATTGGTTTCTCCCTTTCCTTTCGACTTAACGTGTCAGCTACCACGTTCGCCTTTCCTGGATGATAACGAATTTCGCAGTCGTAATCACTTAAGAGTTCAACCCATCGACGTTGCCTCATATTCAGCTCCTTTTGATCCAGTATGTATTGTAGGCTTTTATGATCAGTGAATACGGTACACTTCGTACCATACAGATAATGTCTCCAAAGTCGCAGAGCAAAAACCACAGCGCCCAATTCCAAGTCGTGGGTAGTGTAGTTCTCCTCATTCTTCCTTAATTGTCTAGAGGCATATGCGATCACCTTTTCGCGTTGCATGAGAACAGCACCGTATCCTCTGAGAGATGCATCGCAATAAACAACAAAATCTTCACTTCCTTCAGGTAACGATAAAATCGGCGCACTACAGAGTTTCATCTTCAGGGTTTGGAAAGCTTCTTCTTCATCATCGCCCCACACATACGGTTTATTCTTCTGAGTCAGCTTCGTTAATGGTTTCGATATCAAGGAGAATCCTTCAATAAACCTTCGGTAATAGCCAGCCAGACCTAGAAATTGTCGCACTTCAGTTGGAGTAGTCGGAGCATTCCAATTCTTGATGGCTTCGATCTTTGCAGGATCAACATGTACTCCACTTTTATCGACCACGTGTCCGAGAAATTGTACAGAATTAAGCCAAAAATCGCACTTCGAGAACTTAGCGTACAACTTTTCGTTCTTCAATAAGTTCAAGATAATCCTTAAGTGTTCGGCATGCTCTTCATTGCTCTTGGAGTAGATTAGAATATCATCTATGAAAACGATCACGAATTTATCAAGATACGGCTTACAAATGCGATTCATTAAGTCCATGAATACAGCAGGTGCATTAGTCAAACCAAAAGGCATAACCAGAAACTCATAATGACCATAACGAGTTCTAAACGCCGTAATAGGAATATCTTCCTCACGTATGCGAAGTTGATGGTAACCAGAACGAAGATCAATCTTGGAGAAAACACGAGAACCTTGAAGTTGATCGAATAAATCATCAATTCTTGGAAGCGGATAACGATTCTTGATCGTTAGCTTATTCAACTCTCGGTAATCAATGCACATACGAAACGAACCATCTTTCTTCTTAACGAATAAGACAGGAGCTCCCCAAGGTGACGAACTCGGTCGTATAAAACCTTTATCAGATAGCTCTTGCAATTGCACAGATAACTCCTTCAGCTCGGATGGGGCTAAACGATATGGCGCACGAGCCACGGGTGCAGCACCAGGAATTAGGTCAATTTGGAATTCTACTTGCCTTGGAGGAGGAAGTCCAGGCAAATCTTCCGGAAAAACTTCAGGAAAGTCGCGGATAACAGGTACATCTTCAGCACGTTTCTCCTTCGATTCTTTCTCCACTACTTTAGCTAGGAATAACTCACAGCCTCTTTCGATATACTTACGAGCCTTAATGCACGAAACGATTTTCAGTCGTGAATTACATTGATCACCTTCGATAACCATGGTCTTGTCGTCTAAAGGAATCCTAACTTTCTTTTCTCCACACAAGATAGACGCGTTATACTTGGATAACCAATCCATTCCGATAATAATATCAAAACTTCCCAATTCGACAATCATCAAGTCTATCTTAAAAATACGGTTCAAGAGATTTAGAGAACATCCTAGGAGCGCACGATTGGTTCTCACTAATTTACCATCAGCTAGTTCTACCTCATAACTTGCGTCTAATTCGACCGGTTTGATATCAATTAAGGTACTAAAACTTGTAGACACAAAGCTTTTGTCCGCACCAGAATCAAATAAAGCTGTAGCATAACGGTTGTTTAGTAAAAACGTACCAGTGACAACTTTCGGGTTTTGCTTCGCTTCAGCTTCTCCCAACTGATAAGCTTTTCCTTGGTTATCTCCACCACGTGCATTCTTCGGAGGTTGAGGGCATTGGTTCCTCATGTGACCTTTACCTTGGCAGTTATAACACGTCACTCCCTTCTTTCCTTGTCCCCAACAGTCTTCAGTCTTGTGACCTAACTTGTTGCACTTTCCACACTTAGTACATTCACCAGTATGAGACTTCTTGCATCGTTGACATCTGGTTCCTTTATCAGCAGTTGCAGCTTCAGTCATTGCATTAGCGTTGCCCCTCCTTCGGTTTTGATTTCTGTTGTGAGATTGACGGTTATCACCACGATCATCATTGTCGTTTTCAGCTCTTCTTTTGTTGCCTTCAGAAACACCATCAGCCTTGTCTTGGATGATTTGACCCATTAGTTGGTAGGCCATACGAACAGCTTCATCAATATTGGCAGGTTTAGATGAGGTCACATCTCCACGGATGTTGGTCGGTAAGCCTCGAATATACTGCTCTACCTTCAAGTATTCAGGGTTAACCTTGTTGGGACAAAGTAGAGCAAGTTCATGGAATCTGTTGGTGTATCCATCGATGTCAGTACCCTTCAGTCTCAGCTGATATAATTCCTGTTCTAACCTTTGAATAACACTCCTTGGACAAAATTCCTCAGTCATCCATCTTCTTACCTCAGCCCAAGGGATAGCATACGCAACATCCATACCCAATGATGCCATTCTTCCATTCCACCAAGTTAATGCTCGCCCTTGAAGAGTAGCAGAGGCAAACATCACTTTATCTCCTTCCTCGCTTCCACTAAATCGAAACACGGATTCAAATCTCTCAAACCATTGCATTAACCCAACAGCGCCTTCAGTACCCTTAAACGTTGGAGGTTTGCATTTCATGAACGAGGTATAATTGCACTTCTTGTTTTCAGGAATCACTGGTCTATCCGCATCACCAGTTCCAGCACCAGTATTGCCAGCCCCAGTAGCGCCAGCTCCAGTAGCGCCAGCTCCAGTAGCGCCAGCTCCAGTAGCGCCAGCTCCAGTAGCGCCAGCTCCAGTAGCGCCAGCTCCAGTAGCGCCAGCTCCAGTAGCGCCAGCTCCAGTATCGCCAGCTCCACCAGATCCACCAGCTCCACCGGATCCACCAGCTCCACCGGATCCACTAGCTCCACCAGATCCACCGGCTCCATTATTCAAGTTTGCCATAAATGCATTCATAGATATCTGAAATTGATCAGCTACTATAGCACGTAACTGAGTCTCAGTCAACTGTTTAGGCGGCATGATCCTGTTACACAATTCACATCAAAATGAGTATTCATTCGACACTTGTGATAACAAAACATGAATAACACAGAATAAGAATAGATAGAACGAAGAATAGAATTTTAGACAAGGAACGAAGATTCACGAGGGATGAGTCAAAAGACAGGGATTTCTATTGTGACAACCAGCGTCGTTTGTAAATCACGTATTAGTATTATAATAATCAAATAATAAACATTTATAAATAAATGTAATCCATTATGCTTCAAGCATAAATAATAATTAAATATGTATAACATATATATATACTTTGCTTGTTCTCGTCCATTGGCAACTCGGAGGTTTCGCTTGCAGATGTTATAGTCAAAAGATTTCAAAAATTTATTTTTGGAAGATCTTTTCGTTCTCTATAACTTGAGCTCTGATACCAATCTGTAACACCCCCAATTTCATGTCATAGCAGCGGAAGGGTCATTGGGTGTTACTATCATGGTTCAACCTCAATATCATAGAAAACGCCTCAAAATGAGTCGTTTTAACAAAACATACGTCCATTCATTTGTTTAAAGATAAAACAGTTTACACACGGTCCCAAATAGTTTTAAGTTTACACAACCAACCAAATAAGAAAAGTTTCATAGAATAGACATAGTTTAGAAAAAGCGGGCCAAAACATTTTAATTTAGCAAGCTGCGTGAAACCGCCTTCCTTGAGTGCCTTCTTCATGGACCTGAGATAAAACATGCTATAAAGTCAACAAAAATGTTGAGTGAATCTATAGAGTTTAAATTTAAATAAATGAACACAAGTATTCTGAATAAACCTTCCGGTTGACAATCATGTGGATCAGACATAATTATCGTTGTTATTTCATAAGTCTCGTGAAATTGAACGTTAACATATATTATTTCAGCCCAACACACCTAGCCAAGTGCGTATATTTCTCTTATACAATTGCATCCGATGTTTCATTACTGGTGCATCACAACACCACGCGATAGCTAGTCGCGACCGGACTGGGCGTCACCCCGATAGATCTATCCATAGTATTAGCGTTCTTTTCGATTAACAATTCACGATTCATGGGTCTTTAAGGCTAAACAAACTTATATAACAACTTTCATCTAAGCATACAATCGGGTCCTTTGTGTTCAATTTTAAAAGAATGAGGGTTTACCACAACTTCTCGTTGTACCCTACATTTATTTAATGTTTTTCCAATAATAAGGGTTTCCACAACTTCTCGTTGTACCCCTCTTATTTAATAAAACAAGCATGTTATCCCCCTCGCGGGTTTTATAAAACAAGTAAACATGTAAAGCGAGGCCATTGACTCACCTTGGTATGATAGTAGTGACGTGACGATCGCCGACGATTTGTGATGCCCTTTTAAACACGAAGACCGCAACCTACCAATTAAGGCGCGTTCGTTAATAAACGACTCAAGTATAAATAATACTTAAATAATGTGAAAGTCAATTTCGAATGACCATAAAAATCCCGAAAAATAACAAAATATAAGTGTACTTCTATACCCTTTTATTCAACACTTATTCATTTAAATCACTTGCACCCTCGACATTGACCCGTCATAAGGCGCCAAGTCAACGCAAGTCAAACCATCATTTTTACTTCCCTCGGACCAGTAGCTAAGTCATTTATATAATGACTTAACACTCGAGTAAGTCACTATGTCCAATAGTGAATACTCAACTCACGCCATACAAGTATTGAACTACGTGTCCAAAATACCACTCAGCATGTACACTCCAAATGCACACACCAATCTAACCTATCTAGACATGTCCGATTTCGACGAAACTTGGTGACAAACTCACACATAATATGAATAAAACTCAGTTTAAATTTCATTCAAAAATATTACTTCTAAGACCCTTCCGCTGCTATGACATGAAATTGGGGGTGTTACACCTGGCGTGGTCCAACACACCGCAGCCACGGCTGCAAGAAAGAGCGCTTGTAAAGGACGCCTTCTCGAAGTTCAAAATGTTGTGACTTCCTTTTAATGCGCCTTGCTGCTTTTTCCTCGTCTGGAAGGGTTTCATTAGTCAAATAGTTGATGATTGGAGTCATCCACGTAGGTCCCTCCTCCTCAACTATAGCGGCTACCTCCCCTTCCGTGATAGATTTCTCCTTAAGTATTTCCACCAAAACTTGTTTAGACAAATGAGCGAAGCTCGTGGATGCGGTCTTGCTAAGAGCGTCCGCTTTCTTGTTCTCGCCCCTTGGCACCTGCTTGATGGAAAACTTACTGAAAGTCGCGATTAACGACTTGACTTTTTCCAAGTACCTGACCATGTTGTCCTCCTTAGCCACATACCCACCTAGAATATGGTTCGCGACAAGCCGTGAGTCCACGTAGGGCTCAAGGTTGCGGACTCCCATTCTAGCGGCAATTTTTAAACCCGCAATTAAAGCTTCATATTCCGCTTCGTTATTGGTGGCCGTGAACTCAAAACGGAGGGCGTATGTGAATTCCATTCCTTCTGGATTCGTGAGGATGAGACCTGCCCCGGACCCGTCTTTACATGAGGATCCGTCCATGAATAGCACCCAAGGTTCTGTTGGGATCTCGTCTTGCTTAATGATTGGTTCTTCCTCATCCGGCTTCTCGATCAGGAAATCTGCCAAGATCTGGCCTTTAACAGCCGTCCTTGGTCTGTAAGATATATTGTGCCCTCCCAATAGGATGATCCATTTCTCTAGCCTCCCTGCCACGTCTGGTCCAGAAATAACCTGCTTGATTGGCTGATCCGTAATCACCACAATTGGGTGCGCCTGAAAGTACCGGCGCAACCGCTTTGTAGCAAATACTAGTGCTAACACCAATTTTTCCATGGAGGAATAATTCAGCTCCGCCCCTTGTAGTGTTCTACTTATAAAGTAGACCGGAGTTTGTATTGTATCTCTATCCGTCATATGTACCGCGCTTATTGCACCGTGACTAGCTGAGAGATATATAATGAGTTCCTCCTTTGGCCGGGGAGCTACTAGCATAGGGAGAGATGCGAGATGCTGCTTGAGTTGGCCGAAAGCTTCCTCGGCTTCCTTCGTCCAACAGAAGTCTCCCTTTCTAATACACTTCTTGAGTGTCTTAAATAGAGGTAGTGACTTCTCTGCGGATTTAGATAGGAATCTATTTAGCCCGGCTAACTTCCCATTCAGGGACTGCACCTCCTTCCGTGTCTGAGGGGACGGTAGTCGTATCACCGCGTCCGTCTTCTCTGGACAAGGTTTGATGCCGTTTGGGTAAATCAAATATCCCAGGAACATTCCCTCAGTTGCTCCAAACGTACATTTCTTTGGATTTAACTTCATGTTAATCCTTCTCAGCGTGTCAAATGTCTCCTGGACATCCCGGAGAAGTGCCTCCTCCGTGTGGCTTTTTATCACCAAGTCATCAACATATACTTCCAGGTTGCGTCCTATTTGTGATTCAAAAGCTTTATCCACCAACCGCTGATATGTAGCGCCGGCGTTCTTCAATCCAAACGGCATTTTCGTATAGCAATATACGCCCTGGCTCGTGTGGAACGCTGTTTTTTCTGCATCCTCCTCCCCATCTGGATTTGGTGATAGCCTTTATATGCATCCAAGAAGCATTTGAAAGGATATCCACACAAGGATTCCACCTTCCAGTCGATTTCTGGTAACGGGTAACAGTCCTGGGGGCAGGCCTTGTTTAGATCCGTGAAATCCACACACATGCGCCAACTTCCGTCATGTTTCTTGACCATGACCGGATTAGATAACCACTCGTGGTAGTATACCTCGTGCATGATGCCTGCGTCCACTAGCTTCCGTACTTCCTCCAGTATCACTTGACTGCGCTCGGGCGCCTGGCCGCGCTTCTTCTGCTTGATGGGTGGGTACCCTTGGCGGATCTGGAGCTTATGCTCTGCTATCGCACGTGGCACACCCGTCATATGTTTTGGCTCCCATGCGAATATGTCTAGGTTTTCACTTAAAAGAGAGCACATGGCCCTTTTGCCGCTATCCGAGAGCGCCCCTCCTATGGATACTTCCTGTTCCGGATAGTCAGGGTGAATGGCCACCTTCCAATTGGGGGGTGGTGACCCATCGTTGGGTGGGACAGGTGGAGCCGGTGTTGTCACGGTGTGACACTCGGATGTTGGTACGACTGTGTTGTAAATAGTAACGATTCCCCCCTCAACGGGGAATTTGATCATTCCGTGTGCCGTAGAGGGTACTGCCCGGATAGCCAAAATGCCTGGTCTGCCTATGATCCCATTATACGGAGAGTGTGAACGTATCACCATGAAGTTCATCCACGTCGCAGTGGAATGTTCCTCATTCCCAATGGTGACAAGCAAACGCAATTGCCCTATCGGCCAGATAGTGTCTCCACTAAAGCCAGTGAGCGGCGACGTGGCCGGTACTAATTGGCTTCTTATTTTTGGGCATAACTGCACAAAGCAGTGTTCATACAATACCTCTGCTGACGATCCTCCATCCACATACATGCGACGAACATTGTGTGTTCCAATGCTTATCTCAATAGTGAGAGGCGCATCAATCACATCGCTTGCTGTGATGGGAGGGAATGAGATTTCCCTACCGCGTGAAAATTTTTGGCCAATTTTCTGTCTCGTGCGGCGCTGCCTGGATTGGATCATGTATATGGTCGAAGGCTTGTCCTTTTGTGGATCCTTCTTATCATACTTCTTGTTGTTATCTTTTCCGCCCTTCCAATCCTTAACTAGGTGCTTGAGTTTGCCTGATTTGATCAGCGACTCGATATGCTTCTTGAGCTGGATACACTCCTCTGTGGCGTGGCTTTTGTCATTATGGAACTCGCAGAAACGATTTCCTTGCCGACGTTCCGGGGGAGTGGTCATTCGGGGAGGCCTCGGAAAGTTCGCCCCTTCTGTCAGCAAGATCTCCCGGTAGGACATCTTTAAGGGGGTGAACTTATCGTCCGACCGACCTCCTTTGCTCTGGCTCTTATAGTCTGAGCCCTTGTTATTGTTCTGATTACCTTGACCGCCCGACTGCCTCCTGGACTGATCATTTGACCGGTACCCATTTCATCGTGATGGGTAGGCCGCGGCAACAGCTGTTTCTCCTTCTATGAAATTTCTGACCCTTTCCATGAGGTCATCATATTTCTCTGGACGCTTGTCATTGAGGCGCCTAATCACTTCTCTGTCTGTTATGGCATGCATGTAGTCAGAGATCTTCAGGAGCTCCGGCATGGTTCTCGTGCGCGTGCACTCATCATTGAAGCGTTCAGTGAAGGCTTCTGTGGATTCCCCTGGTCGTTGCTTGACAGTTGCCAATGAGACCGGATCCCTATTATACTTCTTCCTTTGAGTATAATTATTCTCAAAGGCCATGCGTAGTTCCGTGAAACTATCAATACTCCGTGGAGGGAGTGCTTCAAACCAGTCGCGGGCATTTCCGATCAAGGTGGAATTGAACATCTGGCACCATATGGGCATGGGCCATCGCTCAATTTTAGCCTGTGTATCAAATATTTTAAGGTGATCCACCGGATCACCGGACCCATCATAAGTCTTGATACACGCCGGCATGCGACGCTTGGTGTCCTCAGAATAGTTCCTTATGCGGAGGGTGAATGGGTCTTCCCTGGGATCCGCCCACGGCCGGGTAAGCCTAGGGTCATCCCATGGTTCACACCATGGACGCGAAAGATCCTCCACTTCCGCATCTCGATAGTAAGGACTATCATAATACCCATCATTGTTTGGTGGTGGTGGAGGGGTGCGCCTAGGTCGGCGACGCTTAGGCGGATGGTCATCTGAGTCCTCTCCGAATGGATCCGGGGATGGCGGCGGTGCCCCATCCTTTGCATAGGGGCCACTTTTTTGGGATGAACCAGGAGCCTTTTCCCAGTGGTCATTCTATCCCACACACTCGGGCGGCGTGTGGTTCTGGTCAGCTCTCGATCTGGTCGCTCGGGTGAGCCATCCGACCTTTCTCCTTCTTGAGACTGCGTCAATTCCTGTATAAGGCGATCTCCTATGAGCTCAAACACATTCCAAGGTTGAGGGGTTTCCTCAAAGGTCCCCTGCTCCTGAGGCCGAGCTCTCCTTTTTCTCTGGTTTTGGGAGGGGGTGGTTGGTCCAGTGTCACCAAAGTTGAGTCTGGCTTGGAGGTTCCTCCCCAGATTCAACCTTGATGCGATCCCTGGGACGATCCTTTCGAAGTTCTGCGTGAGAACTCGAGTAAGATCCTCCTCACTGAGTGGTAGGACTTCCACTTCTTCCTCCGCCGAGGGTCTGCGCGGTTCCTTATTAGGAGGGTTCGGCGCACTCCCCATATCAGGGTTGTCCAGGGTTGAAGTAGGCGGGGGTGTCACCGAGATCGTGCTCGTCACCCCCGCGGGCTGAAAACCGCTACGGTTACCCAGCCCGCCTGCAAGGCGGCTAGGTGATTGGTTGGGAATAAGAATCCCTTCCCCTTGGGACTTCCGATTCCCAGGATTCACATTCCTGGGGTTAGCTGGCGGATGCCCCTTCGTCATTGGAAATTCGAGATGAGGTTTTGTTCTAGCTTAGTGTTATGGGTCCCACGGATGGCGTCAACTTGTTGATGCAAAAGTTGGTTGATCCTTGCTAGACCCGAATTAGGCTTAATTCGGGTTGGCTGGGCTCCGGCTCCTGCACCAAGTGAATCGTTTGGTTGGGATCCTACACACTAAACAGCACGCGTTAGGCTTACCGTGGGAATGTTTCCCACGATTAGACTCCGGCGTGAGAGTAAGTAATCGAATTAGGGTTTATGTGACTTTAGAGTACAAGTCGTAATACCTTTGTGGAACCCTTGGGGGTTCCTTTTATAAGCAGTGAAACCCTAGTGGGCTTCCACTGATGCTTCGGCCCCAAGGAAGAGATAATCACTAGAATTTAGAATGATTGTTATCTGCTAATCTTGGTAGTGAATATCCTCTCTTATTGGGATAAAGATACTCCAGACAGAATATGATTCTGTCTAATCTTATGTCGACCGCCTTAGGCCGTGGGCCGCACACATGTGCGGTTACTGTTCACTCAAACCCATAGGTCTGAATGACATTTATCCACCCATCTGTGATGGGCCGGATACGGGTAGTACCCGTGGGGCCGGGCTCATGACCCGGTTGGGGACTATACGTCATCAGTAGCCTTATTGGACTATAAACCCGACTAGCTAGTAAAACACTTATAAACTTACATATTGGGCTTAACCCATTTGGACCCAACATGTAAAGTTTAATACTGATAATAAAATTATAAAATGGTCTAATTTAAGGTAATGGACTTATAATAGGCTTATTGGGCCTAAAACATGTAAATAAGTAAAACTAGTAAAGCTAGTATAAAAATGTTACCAACACATAAACACTATAATGAATGAGTAAAAATGTACAATCCCACCTTATCATCATCATATGAATAAAATCATCATATGTATACATAATTGTTATTTTTATAAAGTCATTGGACAAAAGTCTAAGACGAGTATTATTTGTCTAGGTTTCCGTGATTGAAGCACGTACCGTACATCCGAATCGCCGATAACCGCCTTCCCACATCAACGTGAGTTCATAGCCTCGCACTCTTTTAAATGTTTTTATGAAATGTTTTATAAACCCGCGAGGGAGATAACATGTTAGTTTTTATGAAATAGGACACTAGTTGTCCCAATTGCTTGTTTATAGATTTGGACCCGAATGATTGTATGACCCGATGAATGATTATATGACCCGATGTATGAGATAAAATGGATTATTAAAGTTAGGTTATGTCACTAAAAGTCCCATTAGCATGAATTGTGAACTACCGGGATTTGGTAGACGCTTATGCATATAATAGTACTATTTGGGGACGATCACCCCAGTTCGCGCCTTGACGGTTGATCCCCGTCGTGCCACATTGATTGGTAAGCGAATTTATGTATGAGAAGATTTACACAAGTGTGATTATTGTGACGACACGCTAATTTAGATGGGCAAATGAGTTTCGGGTTAGCTACCCGATGTTTGTTGTATTAAGGTAACAATGTCATGCGGCTTATAATAATCCAAAATAACGAAATACTACTATACGCACCGAATTACGATATATTGCCTGACTAGCAATACGGGGTCATATTATTGATATTATGTTTGTGTTTTGGTTTTACATAACCATATTCATATAACGGTTTTTATTTAACTCTACACGACGTTATAAAACGTATTGTATGATATTTTTACGACATTGGTTCGTATAATGGTTTTGAAGGCGAAATCCTATATTATGATTTTTGATAAGGATTTGTATAAAATGACTTTGGCTATTTTATGGCCTATAACAAAGATTGGTACAAAATGATTTTCGGTAATAATTTTATACCGATGTTATATTGATGGATTTCATTAAACTCTATGAATTCACTCGGCGTTTTCGCTGACCTTTTCTTTTAACATGTTTTATCTCAGGTACTTGTAGGTAATTCTCGGGAAGACAACAAAGAATTCATGGCCCGCACTTAAATAACAATTTCCATTCAAATCTTTTGTAAAATTGTATGAAATGACTATGACTTGAGACCTATGTAAATTTGATATTTATGAATGGAAATGCTTTATTATTAAACGACGCGATTTTTAAGTGTTGTCTATGATGTGAGTAATGTGCTATCCCGTAACACCAACGAGTCTTTCGCTGTATTGAATTGTATAAATTTGGGGGTGTTACATAAGTTTTTGATCTTTTCACTTGTTTTCTTCTTTTAAATATTTTGTCTCTTTAATAAAAGCCAAGGTGGATTGATTATGATGGAAAATGTAAAACTTGCTTTGTAACTAATGCATTGCATGAGGACATTTCAATGTTCAAGTGTAGGGGATTTAATATGCGTGAAAACACTTATCCTTTTACCACTTAATTATAATAATCACCAAGCCAAAACGTGTATTTTATGTCGTAAATGTCGGAATTATGCGTGGTTTGTGTTTTTGTTGTGATTTAGGATCAAAATGTGTAGAGGGAAGAAAACATGGGCTTTCACGGGCTTTTATCAAAGAAAAAGACAAAAGACGAAGTCAAAAGATCAAGAGAGCAAAAAGAACGGAAGTCCAAGGCCTATTCTGAAGATTTATCGAAGAAAAGTCTAAAGACGGAAGTTTAATAAAAGCCGAAGAACTCAAGTCTAAATTAATGAAGAAATTACAAGACGAGTTTATTAATCTGGAGACAAAGTCGAAGAATTTAGAAGACGAAAAGACGTGAAAGAAAGAAAGAAAGAAGGAAGCTTCCAACACATGCTTACCTCCCTAATCCCCTATAAATACCCTCCTAATATCACATTAGGAGGTGTTGGCTATTTGACACATAGTTCTTCCACATTTAATTAGTTGCACTTTACTTAATTGTCATTTAATTTTCTTGTCTTGCACCTTAATTTCTTGCCTTTAATTTCAAGTAAGTTTAATTTTGTTGACTCTTTTCTTTTAATCAAGTTCTTATTTTTATTCTCTCATTCTACCTTTCTTGTTTTGCTTAATCTTTATGTTTATGTGCTTATTGTTATGCTTAATAGATTAATTGTTATGTTTTTATGTTTTTGATTGTGTTAGCTTATTGATTTGATAGCTTATTGTCTGTTTGATTTGATTTTAATTAAGTGTTTTTATTAGTTTATTTTATAAAAACTTTATTTTTAATTTTTAGTTTTATTAGTGTTTTTCAAGTTTTTAAATTGTGGTTTAATTAGTTTTTCTTAAAAGTGCTTTAGATTAAGTTTTAGTTAATTGCTTATTTGATTTGTGCTTATTTTTAGCTTATTTCTTGAATTTTTAATGTTACTATATTTGTCTATCTGATTTTTCACTTTTTCGGATTAGGGTTTATTATTCCGAAGTTTTCTCTGAATTTGTCATTTTTCTGAAATTATTGGTTTTCTGAATATATGCCATTTCTCTGAAATTTTATTTTTTTCTGAAAAGTAAAAAGTCTGAAAATCATTTATTCCGAAAAAATCTGAAAACAAAAAGTTTTGAAAAAATCATTTTTTCCGAAGAAAGTTCTGAAAAGATTTATTCCGAAGGAAGTTCTGAAAAGATTTATTCTGAAAAAAATAGTTGTAAAAAAGTATTATTCCGAAGAATAAGATATTGCGAAGAAATCAAATTCCGAAAAAACCACATATGTACATATTCCGAAAAGTTAGCAGACTGCTTGCTTGCTTAGTAATTATGGCGCCAAATTGAGCAGCTAGCCTGGCTGCTTCCAGCTGCTTGCCTGCTAGCTTGTTTATTTATTAGTATTGTTCCGTAATTGTTTAGTTTTATCTGAAAGTTGTTCCGTTTTTAATTCTGAAAGTTACGTATTTTTAATTGAATTTTTCATCAATTTTTAGTATTAGTATTTTTCCAAAAGTTTAAGTTTTATCTTTTATTTAGTACCCGCCTTAGGTTTTGCCTCGTTTAGTTTTAAAGTATCATTTTAGTTTTATTCTCTCCTTTTTCATTAAGCAAACTTTATTTTCGAGTCGATAGTTAACTTCGTCTTTTAGTTTTATTTTTATTAATTGTTTCGTTTTAAATTCACGTTTTATTATTTATATTGTTTTGTTTTTATTAGTTAATTGCATTTAGCTTATTGTAATTATTTTGCGCATTTACCTTTTAAGTAGAATAGATAACCAAACCATTTTATTTTCCACCAAGAACGACTGAGTCGCACTAATAACCAATAATCAATTCGAATTGAATCGAGACGAACAAATTTTCACATACTTGGCAAAAACCTTGTATTAGTGACAATTTGGGAAAACTTCAACCAAAGGCTGATATTGGTATTTTCATTGGTTATGCACCCACAAAGAAGGCATACCGAATCTATAATCGTAATTCTCGTAAGATCCTCGAAACTATGAATGTTGATTTTGATGAGCTGACAGCAATGGCTTTTGAGCAAAGCAGCTCTGAACCCGCACCTCATGAAATGGGACCCAATAACATTAGCTCTGGTCTTGTCCTAAATAACCCTTCTTCATCATCATTTACACCACCTTCTAGGAATGAATGGGATACGTTGTTTCAACCGTTCTTTGATGAATTCTTTACTCCTCCAAGTATTGTTGCTCCAGAACCTGAAGTAATAGCTCCGGTCAACGAAGTTGTCGCTCCAACAACCGAAGCACAATCAGATACGTCTACACCTACAAGTGGTCAAGATATACCTTCAACGAGTAATTCTCAACCAACACATGTATCAACTACCCATGTCACACCTACTAATGATGAAGAGGATGATGATGATCAGAATTTGGAATTCGCTCAAATGCGTTAACTTCCATTCTTTGGGGTACCAATTACCGACTCTAATCAAGCCGGTTCATCAACCTCAGAGGAAGCTCCTACTACGGTCTACTCCAATCCACGGATTTGTGAACATGACAGTAAGTGGACAAAGGGTCATCCTCTAGATTCTATTATTGCTGACCCTAATCGTCCGGTATCCACACGAAATCAGTTACAAGAAAGTGCAATGTTCTGTCATTTTGATGCCTTTCTCAGTGAAGTTGAACCTAAGACGTTGCAACAAGCATTCAACCAATCTTGTTGGGATAGAAGCTATGCAAGAAGAACTTAATGAATTTATACGCCTTGATGTATGGAAACTTGTCCCATGCCCGGATAAAGTGCAGTTACTCACATTGAAATGGGTTTACAAGGTGAAACTCGACGAGTTAGGCGGAATATTGAAGAACAAAGCTCGACTAGTAGCTCGTGGATACAAGCAATTATTGGGCATCAACTTTAAGGAATCCTTTTCACCCGTTGCCCGTTTGGAGGCTATTAGACTATTCCTCGCTTATGCAACCCACATGAATATGATCGTCTATCAGATGGATGTGAAGACGGCATTTTTTAATGGTGAAATCAAGGAAGAGGTCTATGTTCAACAACCGGATTGTTTTGTGAATTCTAAATATCCTAATCATGTGTAAAAGCTTAAGAAGGATCTCTATGGGTTGAAGCAAGCTCCACGCGCATGGTATGATCTATTGTTACAATTCCTCATTACGCAAGGCTTCGCTAAAGGCAAGGTGGATCCCACGTTGTTCATTCAGAAACGAGGTAAAGATATGATTATGGTACAAATATATGTTGATGATATTATCTTTGCTACCTCGACTCAAACCATATCCAATGAGTTTAGGACACTCATGTCTTCCAAGTTTAAGATGTCAATGATGGGCAACGTATCATTCTTCTTAGGAATTCAGATATCTCTGAGTCCTAGAGGCATCTTTACAAACCAATCCAAGTATGCCCTTGAATCTCTTAAGAAATATAAGATGAAATCTTGCGACCCCGTGGATACTCTAATGGTGGAACGAACTAAGCTTGATGCAGATCCACATGGAGTCGTCGTTGATCCAACACTTTATCGTGGAATGATTGGTACCCTTCTGTATATCACAGTTAGTCGACCTAATCTTCATTTTGCTATATGTATGTGTGCTCGGTATCAAACTATACCTAATGAGTTACACTTAGCTACTGTTAAACAGATCTTTTGGTATCTTAAAGGAACCATTAATCAGGGACTTTAGTATTCGAAGGACTCTTCGATTGCACTTATGGCATATGCAGATGCGGATCACGCGGGTTGTCAAGATACAAGGCGTAGCACGCGTAGAACTTTGCAACTACTAGGAGAATGACTAATCAGTTGGGCATCTAAAAGGCAGAAAAGCCCTACAATTTCAAGTACGGAAGCAGAATACATAGCTATGTCCGGTTGTTGTGCTCAAATTCTTTGGATGAGATCGCAATTAACCGACTATGGTCTAGGTTTTAACAAAATTCCGATGTACTGCGACAAACAAGAGTGCAATTGCTTTATGCTGCAACAACGTTCAATTCTCTCGGTCGAAGCATATTAACATTCGCTACCACTTTATCAAGGAGCAAGTGAAAAATGGAGTGATCGAACTTTACTTTGTCCGATCTGAGTATCAATTGGAGAATATTTTCACGAAGGCTTTAGATCGCGCTCGAATGGAATTTTTGGCCGAAAAGCTAGGTTTGAGAACTTTCTCGTCCGAGACTCTAAAGGAATTGGCAGATGAAGCGAAAGAATAGTGGTGGTAAACTATTCTCCGTATCCTTGGTGATCATTTGTATATATTGTTTATATTTTTATCCACAAAAGCAAAATACAAAAATATAAAACCATATAAAAACCAAAAAAATTGAAAAATTTAGAAAAATCCAAAAATATTTTTACTTTATTTTTCAAAGGCATGTCTTTTGGTACGATAATATATACGGCCTTAGAAATGTCGATTAATATTGATAAGGAGCCATAAATAGGTTCGTACAAAAGTTGTAAATATTTCATAAAACATGCCTATATGGCTTGTGGTTATTTCAGACAGCAACCCGTTTTTCACATTAAAGTCAAGTATTTCTTATGAAAGCTTTGGCTCTCAACGAGAATTAATTTTCTCGGACAAAGTTTACTTTAAAACCTTGTAAGGGATCAAGTTTACTTTATAACTTGGTCTAACACAAATCTATGTACGCATCATTGCATTTATTTGTTAAAACAAAAGAAATCTTGTTTTTATGAAGCTATCGTCTCTACAACCATAGCAATCTACAATTAGTATCTACATACTCGACGATGTGCCTACTCAAACGATTACTATAGTTCTTTCAATAGAACACGGGTCAACAATTTAGGGGGAGCAATTGTCAAGCATTCAAAATCTTTGATACCGACAGTGCCAAGTTCACTAATTGGTGTCAAGACAACAATACGAATCGTACATGTGGTGTCAAGAGATGACTTCAGACGTGACGAGGCGACCAACATTTGCCGACAAGAACCATTTGATCTTATCATATGATGTTCTCATCAATCAGGTCCAACCTTATCAATTCATTCTTATATGGTGAATATGTGATCATATTACAAACCGGTATCATATCTCACAAACTGGTCTCATGAAGATTAAACGGACTTGCATGTTTCTTCCCAATACCTTTGTTAGAACTTCATTAAATCAGTTGATATTAAAAACGTCGATTGCATTAATATTTTTAATATGGGGGAGAAAATGTGAGTTAATATGGTAAATTATCACAAATGGTTTGACTTAACTTGATGGCTCATCCCGACATACGCGAAATGTTTTCGAATATCGTGGCATATGTTAATCGGGAGCAAAATAGATTTCATGGTGACATATACTTAACCTAAAACCATTTATTTCACGACGATGAAGATTATGGTGACATAAGGATGATAGGATAGGTTAATTCCAATGATTCTTCCAAAACTGGAGGAATCTTCCCAAGGACATTCCATAGCTAGAAATAGTAGTCCTTAGGAAAGATGGGGAAAGATTGTGAACATAGCTGAATGCCGACCAAGTAATTAAGTTAGCACTAGAACAATCACAACAAGGTTCTAGTTAAGACGTATTCGTAAGCATTGAAGGGGTTGAAGAATGAAAAAGAATTGTAAAGATAAAGGTTGAAAAGAAAGAAACCCTCCTTACAACCTTAGGTAGAAACCGAGTCAATACATATGCTATTGAGATCATTTTTAATGATGCTTGATATTGAAGATAAGACATCATCGACCCAGTGATGCAATGCACAACCCATCCCAGCTAACTCAGATATCTCTTAAAAGATATTTGTTTAATCACACGGAGACAACGCATTATCTATTGATTTATTCACTCCGAATAAATTGGTATTGAAATGGTGGCACTCCTCTCTAGCCTCCGTTCACTAAAAATCGAAAAAGCACGATCGAGTCTAGAGCCATTTGAGATCATCAAATATCTCATTAGGACACACTTTCATAATTTCTTGCTTCTTCACACACTATGAAAATGAAGAAAGTTCTTAAGAGTCCTACGCAAAATCTTCATGATCTTTCTTGAACATCCGAGTAATATCAAAGTATTTACAATGAAGATGGAAATCCTTCTTGAGCGATTATCAAAAAGCTCATGGTCGGTGACTTGTGAGATTCTTTATGAATCAAGCTTGTGATAACTAGAAAGCAACAGTGGTTTAATTTTTAACTGAACTTAAACACGTTCCAGGCCTCAACGCAATATCTTAGTGATCTTGCCAGATCACTCAGAGTGACACTCTATAGTGTTCACAGTGATGAGTGGAAATCTTTATAGTGTTAACCTCAAACAGCACTTGGTAGGTAACTTGCAAGATTCAATATGAATCGAGCTCGTGACAATTGGAAAGCACCAATGGTGCGATTCTTTAATGAATCAAACTTGTTCCAGGAATCGGAATTGACGGCTTCAATCATACGGATAATTTTATTCAAATGATTCACTCTTTACGTTCGTAGTCAGCTTTGGACGGTCGAGTAAAGAGAACGGGTTTACCCACGAAATCTTGTCAAGGAGATTTTTAATTAAATCTACCTGCCACAAGTACGGTATTTAATATCATCCAACGGTCTTCACCGACCGGAGGTAAAATGCTACCGAAATAAAATGAAATGTTCAAAGCCATTTCGTTCGTGTCTACTTATTTTGCGGCATTTGAAGACGGTGGCGTTACGGAATCTAAGAAGAAGTCGTCCCCGCATGCTTATACTCTACGCACTTAATACTTTATTTAATTCTAGAAAGCCTAATAGTCAAGTCTTCCACTGTATCAAACTCTGAAGCTTTCAAGAATTACGAAGGTAAAAGTATGTGGGACATGCGGTCACGAGGAGGCCAAAATCACAAGTGATGGATGCAAAAGATCAAGGCAAGAGATTAATGCTAAAGATTGATATCAAAGATCACATCAGCATGTTCACCAGAAAAGAAAAAGAAAAGAAAGACAAATACTATGAGCTCAAGACAAGCATAGTATGCTAGGTTTATTTTCTTATTGTAACTTGGGTAACACCCTTGTTTGGAGTGACCTCCCTTAGGGGGAGATTGTTGGAAATACGTTCTACGTATTAGAAAGGATCGGTCACTCCAACAATAGTCTAAGTAATAGCTCGTAGTTTAGTTTACTAATATTAAACAACTAAGGCCATGCCAAGCCTACAACATGTGTAGGCTGACCCAACTTGTAAGCCCAATCCCATCTCATGGGCTTGGGTATATAAACCCTCTCCTTAGATGGAGAGGGTGTGGTTTCAGTCATATTTTCACATAGTTTCTTACTTTCTCTCTCTAAAGTGTGTGAGAAATCTACCATCTTTCTATCTCTTTCTCTCTCTAAGATATACATAGATTTACAATATCCTACATTAGTAGTACAGATATGATATTATCAGAATTACTAACATTTGTGTTATTCTTAGATTTCCTGCGTTTTCTAATGTGAGTTTTATCATTAACCGGTTTTATTGTTCCAACTTTCTAAGGTTTTGGAGTATTAGTGGGCACTATAGTGGGAGTAGACCTATTTAAAGGGCACTTGGTTCCTACAGTGGTGTGGGTGTTCCTAGTTAAAGGACACGCTTGTGTTTTGGTATCCTTGGTAATCCTAGTTAAAGGGCACGCTTTCTTCGCTTTAGTGGGATTGATCCTAGTTAAAGGGCACGCATTTCCTACTATAGTGAAAGTTCTACCAGTGGGGTGCCACATCCAACCAACTTGGGTTGACACTTTCCCAGTCGGTTTCCATTCTAAACCATTTTTCCGGGCATTCATCTCATTCACATGGTCAATAAGGCAAGAATCATGACGACTAGAAAACACACATTCATTTCAATTCCAACATTTCAAATTTGAATTCATAGTAGGCTTAAAACGCTGCACAACCGCAGAGCCTTTAAGTTTAGCTACATGATTCTTTTTATTCAAAACATAAATAACATTGCTAGGGTGGGCTTCTACTTTCTTCTTCACCTGACTACTAGATGGGGGCAAGATCCAATCATTCTTCTTGTTTCTTTTAAGCTTAGATCTTTGAACCTTAGTAGTGGTGCTTACTCCTGTAGAAGGCAACACGGGAATATTAGAAGCTAGTTTGGATTTTGCCTTACTTTTAGTGACAAATGTTTGAGATGGTTTAGTCCTAGGGCCCTTGTTAAGTGGTGTGACAGCGATGAGGTTCCTTTTGATTGCATTAGAGGACGAAGCTGAGACAGTGGTTACGTTATCCACAACATTCTTACCTTTTAGGGTACGAAGTATTTCCTTTAACTCAGTCAAAGCCAAAAAATTTCACAAATATGTTCCCTCAAATCAGATATTTCCACCGACTTTCGATTCAATCGTTCAATCAATGATTGATCTGTGTAGTGGTATTAGCACATGCGGGCTTTACTGAATCGATGAGCTGTGTATTTTTCTGTTTTAAGTTATCAACTTTGGACAAAATCTTGGAAACTCGATTATCTAGATCAAGTTTAATATTCTCAGCGACCTCAAGTATCTTCACATAGTTAAGCTCTTTAGATTTCTCTATGTCTATCGGCAATGATTTAGCAGCCTTGTCACTTGGCTAACGCTGTTTTGATTGTAAATCCAATCGAAAATTCTTTTGAAAATTTGCATCATCTATATTAACACCTTCGAAAGACGTTTCAAAAAGCTCTTGAATAAATTGTTGTTTGCATTCAAGCGAAATAGAATGTTTTTGAATTTCATCAAAACGTTTTGAAAGCGAAGTATAAGAATCTCGGAGCTTTAAATAATCAGCGTCAGATATGTGACAAGTACTATCTACGACATTATCCACAGAGTCAACATTATGTATAATAGAATCATTATCAACACTTTTATTCACACAGACGGAAACAATGTCATACGACATCACTTGCTTCAAAAGCTGATCATTTTGGCGTAAAATTCGTTCTATTTCAAGTAAACTGTTTTCATAATCATTGAAAACACGTCTGACTTCTTCTATTTCCAAAAGCAAATCTTGATCAATAGCGCTAAGACAAGCTTTAACATTGTTTACAAACGGAACAATTTCGTCTCGAAGCGCATCTCTAGTGTGCTCAAAATTCCATTCACCTTCCGTTATGGCCATAGCCGTCATACGTTCCGTAATGAGCTTGTCAAAATCGGCAAAGTGTTGGTGCACCGCATTTAAGCTATCTAAAACCTTACTTACCGGTGGAATTAACTTAGTTAAATCCTTTTTGACAAGTGTAGGAGACGTACTAGGAAGGTTTTCCGTTGACAAACTTCGGGGCACAAAAACTGATAATTGAGCTAATTCCTTTTGTAAGCGAATGCGGGTCTTTTTAGTAAATTGATATTTATTATGCTTATCATAATCAAGCTTATGGAATTTTGAAAGCATTTTAGATCGAGTTTCTTCCGCAAGCGACATTGTCTCCTCAGTACTACGAACATCAGGTGCTTCTTTCGATTTACCAATCAGGGTCACATCATAAAGACAAGGAATATATTCCTGATCTTGTTTTGCATAACCAAGATTGGGTGGTAAATCTTGAAGACACTTAAGTTCGAGTTCTTTAAACGATTTAGTTAAAAGATGAACCTTTTCTTTGGAAGCGTATTGTTTTAAAAGCTGTTGTTCCTTGAATTTAAGAAGTTTGGTAGCATTAATTTCCGATTCTAACTTTTTAGACTCGAGAGTTTCAAAATCTATTTTAAGTTTCTGAAAATCATTTACAATCGACTCTTTTTCTTTTAATTTATTAGAAAGATTAGCTTTTAATGATTCTATTTCTATTAAGTGTTTAATCTTTTCAAAACGAAATTGGTCAAATTCAAAATAAGTTATTTCTTCTGCTTGAGGGACTATTTCAAAAGTTTTGACCTTTTCCTTATACATCGCAAGCTCAGCGGTTAGGTTGGCATTCATATTACGGTTTGTCGAACAACCACATTCATGTTATCAATAATATGTTTAGGAACCATTACCAGATCAGGTTGATCATAAGATTTCATACCCGTCGTAGCATTTGGTTGAGGTTCACTCATATGTGTTGGATTGGATACCACTTCATTTGAGTTACTAGTTCCTGAATGCTGTTCGAGGTTGTCATTTTCATGCTCAACTTGATGTGGATTATCATGAACAATATTGGATGTGATAGGTACCTCACTGACGACATCAGAACCGTAGTGAGAGAGATTAGCAACGAGAGCAGCTTGGGCTGAGTGAATGTCATCACAATCCGAATCATATACATCAAGATCATTTGCTTGATATGTTGTATTAGAAGTAGAGACGACTGCAATGCCTTCATTATCTGCTGCCCCTAGGTCTACAAGAAATGCTAATTCCTTTGAATCCAAGATCTTTCCCTTAGACTGAGCATCGACCAAAAACATCTTCTCACGAAACCACGTTGCATCCCTTCTCCTTTTTGGCTGAGTGCATTCCCTAGCCATATGACCTTGTCCTCGGCAATTGTAGTAAGCCACAACCTTTTGAGGACAAATAGTGCTTCCATTACCACTAGCTTGAGAATTCACAGCTTGAGCGTTCACGGTCCTTGTAGTAGGTCCATATGAATTTTGTCTTCCCTGAATGGATTGCACCGTCACTTGACCATCTTGAATAGTGGCTTGTTGTCGAGGATTTGAAGAAGTTCGAAGCTGATTGTTCGTTGGTGGAAAACCTCTAGTTGCAACAAGTTTTGACAAGTAGGCAGTGAGATGGTTTAAGACATCAGTAGGTGTATCATTTGGAGTAAAGACCGCTGCTTGAATTGGAGGAAGTTCATTATAGTAGAAGACCGGTGCTTAAAGTGGTGGAAGTTCATTTGAGTAGAAGGCTTGTGCTTGTGGTGCTTCAATTGGAAAATATCCTTGCTGAGGAGTATAGCCCATTGGAGAAGTGATAGCTTGTGATGGTGATGACTGATGTGTTGGTTGCTGTGGAAGAACACATTGTTGATATGCTTGTTGTGGCATCATCTATGGTTGATAAGATGGTTGTTGTGGTTGCTGATAGGTGTGTTGTGGTGACTGCTGCAAGTATGATGTTTGTTGATAAGTGTAAACCATGTTTGGTTGGGGGGTCTGATAACTAGGATTTTACCTAATTAAAAAGAATAAAGTTCGTATTCTCGGTATCTTAACGAATTGATCTAGGCTCTCTATGTGACTCTGTTGTTATTTTGGTGGAACAAAGCTGTGTCGTTGTAGTGTTTAAAATAAAGGGTGCGGGACAATTAAAGTAAAGGTGCGTTAAAGTAAATCTAAGTCTAATTAAAGTAAGGTGCAAGTAATTAAAAGCGTGACTGAAATTAAAAGGCACTAAAATAAATGACGCAAACTTAAATCTATCTAAGGCAAACTTAAAACGCGACTAAAACTAAGGCAAGTCTAAAATAAAAATAAGGCAAATAAACTTAAAGCGCAATTAAAATAAAGGCGGGAAAAATATAGCTTGAAAATAAAAATCAAAGACAAAAGCTAATAAGAACCTGAATACAGTTCATTCGGAATTATCCTTCGTTTGGAACAATCACTCGTCCGGAATGTCACCTTTGGTTGGAATGATTCTTCTTCGCTCGGAATATTACCAAAATCCTTGATCCGGAACAAATTGATCTGAATATGTCACTTATCCAAAACAATCCTTTGTTCGGAACTTCTAAAATTTGCCTTGATTCGGAACTTTTTGGTTACCCTTGATTCGGAAGATTCCGAATGAAGCCTCCTTGATTCGGAAGTTTCAGACTTCCGAATGAAGCCTCTTGATTCGGAACTTGCCCTTGATTCGGAACTTATCCTTCGTTCGGAACTTCGTTCGGAAGTTTCGTTCGGAAGTTCGTCCGGAACTTCGTTCGGAAGTTCGTTCAGAACTTTCGTTCGGAAGTTTAGTGTTGATCCGGAACTTTTGAGTTCCGAATGAAGTAAATTGACCCGGAACTTTTGAGTTCCGAATGAACAAAAGCTTGACTCAGAAGTTCTCCTTCGTCCGGAACTTTGAATGTTCCGGATGAACAATCTTGGCTCGGAACTTTTTACCTGGAAAGATCAGAAACAAGAACAACCTTTCCGAAGAACAAGAAAAACAGTAACAGCAGATCTAAAACTAATTTAACCAAAATAAACACAAACGATTTAATAAAACTATCCACGAATCCACAGTAAACATAAACGAACAATTTAAAACAAGAAATCAAACAACTTTAACCACAATAATCAAAAATCACTTGGATCAAAATAAAAGCATGAACATGAACATAAACATAAACACATAAATCAAAGATTAAGAAAGGTAGATAAGAGATTGACAAGATAAAGTAAAGATTGACAATAATTAAATGAAAACTTACTTGAAATTAAATGAATTTAAGGTGCAAGACAAGGTATTTAAATTTGACAAGAAATTAAATTGACATGAATTTAAAGGTGCAAGGTAAATAAATGGAAGAACTAATTGTCACTATTAGCCAACAAGAGAAAATGATTACAACTAATCTCTATATATAGGGGAGGATTAAGGAAGCTTCCTCCCCTCTTTCCTTTTCTCTTAATTGCGTCATTAATCCCTCCTTCTTTTAATCTTCATTAATTGCATACTTAGTCCTTTTCTTCTAATCTTCTTTAAACTTGGACTTAAGGGACTTTTGGCTTCGGGATTTCTTTGAACTCGTCTTTAAATTCTTTCAATTAAATAGACTTGAATTCTTCGGCTTTTGATAAACTTGCGTCTTTTGACTTTTTCTTCGATAAATCTTCAGAATTGGTCTTGGACTTCCGTTCTTTTTGCACTCTTGACTTCTTGACTTCTTGACTTCGTCTTTCATCTTTTTCTTCAATAAAAGTCCGTAAATGCCCGTGAATTCCCGTGTTTTCTCCACTTTTCACCTTTTCGTCCTAAATCACAACAAAAACACAAACCACGCATAATTCCGACATAAAAGACATAGAATACACGTTTTGGTCCGGTTATTATTCTAATTAAGTGGTAGAAAAGATGGGTGTTTACACACCTATCAAATCCCCTACACTTGACCATTGGAATGTCCTCATGCAATGCATTAGTTACAAAGCAAGATTACACTTTTCATCATAATTAATCCACGTTGGCCTTTATTAAAGAGATAGAAAATTAAAAACATACAAAATAAAGAAATCAAAAGCATACCTTGGGTTTTGGAAATGTTATGAACAATCATCATTCTCAAGTTTTCACTTTCTCCAAACCAAGCTTAAAAACGAGATCATTGTTATTATAAGTTAATAGACTAACACGAACTCATGTGGGCCAATTACTCACTTAGACTCCCTTATTCCTAGGGGTATCTCTTATATTTTATTTTTGTCTTGAATGATCACGAGGATGCATTTTTGACTTATTTCGATAGTTATTAAGTCTGAAAATAAAGTGAACGATTAAATCAATAGTTAGCTAAAGGATAAAATCTTTTAAAACTGCTTCTCGGGACCTCATAAAATTCATATCTTGGCATAACTCGTTTCGCGATTTGAGACCTTTCTCGGACCGATATTTGGCAGCGACTTCATACTTCAAATCTTGAGAGACGTTCATGAAATTATGGTCTTCTCTTCATAATGGAATTTCTTCACTTGAAGTTTTGAGAGATTTATACTTGGACCACGACTTCTTCATTTTTCTCCAATCTTTATTTTGGACTTTGATATACAACGATCACCCTCCTTTTATGACTTGGATCTATTTATCCTCATACCTTGTTAGGGTCTTTTCGGATACACTTCTCCATGACTTTTGGGGTGTATTTGCTTTTCGTCGTGTGTCTCGATCCTTCATATTGATTTTCGATAAATGATTCTTCACATCACTTTGGATCTTTAGCAACAAAATATAGCCCTCATGCCTTGTTAGGGCCTTTTCAGACTCGCCAATCTTCGCATCCTGCTTCAATAAGTTATGCCTTGGCTATGAACTCTAATCCATACCGAGCAACTTTTAAACGATCTTGGGCTAGAAGCTAAGTAACTTTTCAAATCGTACAACCTTATTTATTAGCAGATAAATTTATTAGCAAGCGATGGGATAATAGGCTCATAATTAACTCACATAAATTCACGAAAGAATACCGAACTTATAATTGGCTCTATCATCTCTCGTTCTCCACAGTTTAAAATCTCAAGTAATGAGATTCGTGGATACCTTAGCCTATTAAATCAAAGTTTTGGGTTTTCGAGTCGCCTATAGGATCTTGCAAATTCTTGGACTTTTTCAAGTTTAGAAATCGCATTTTAAAGTTCCCTTGACAAACTATTCTCTAGGATCAATTATAGGAACTTGCGAAAAGTTCTTGTTCTTAACCCGTGAAAGTTAAGACTTTCGCGTTTTATAGCTCCCTACATAATAGCCTAGCAAAACTTGACTCAAACACGTTAAGGGTACTAGCTAGAGTAACTTAGATAAGTAAACTCGGGTTGAGTCAAAAGATTCACAACGTTTGAAAATTAAAACCACTTATTCAACATTTATTCTAGTAAAGAAAGAAAATAACTATACAAAAGGAACAACTAATAGGCCAAAATAGATCAAAAATTTTCAAAAATGTCAAAAAATTGATTTTCCGGTTAAAATGAGGACAAATTGATTTTCCGGTTAAAAGAAGTCCCCCCTACACTTAAGATAAACATTATCCTCAATGTTTAAGCATGTGGGAGTAAACTCCCCTACACTTAGGACATTATGCACTTTGTTTAAATCTCGCTAAGGAAAAGACAACTAAAGAGATTTTTATTTTAATATTGAGAGAAAATATATAAAATAGTGAATCGAAAAGAGTTTAGGATAGAACCGGGAAGAAGTAGAACACGGAATCACGGGTTATCAAGAATCATCAAGAGTGGATCATTGAAGCTCGAATCCCTGATTAAGAAGTGAGGAGAGGAAATAGCAAACCAAAGGGTCTCCCCTACACTTATGGTAAAGAAAGCGAAAAGATAGATGCATGGGTTGCCTCCCAAGAAGCGCTTGGTTTTTTATTACCGAGTCGTGAGCCTGACTCGACCTTGATCATCAACGGAAGAAGCATGAAACATATCCACCAGGATCAAAGACATAGTTTTCATCGAGCAAATAAGACAAGCTTAAGGCGAACAAGGCAAGCCAGAGAAGAAGTGGCAGGGTTCCCTTAAGCAGTGATGGAGCATGGTGGGAGCAAGTATGGTGAGGTGCAAGCATGTCTTTAATAGTTCCAAAGATTTTTCCTTTTATTTCATCAGGTGGATACTGAGATGGCTTAAAGACTTCAATACCGGGGTCGAACACCTTTTCCTTTAAGGGAAAATAGCACTCAGGCTCAGCCGAGTGTGAAGAAGATCCGCAAAGAAGCACAACCTCGTCCTCAGGAGGGGGACAAAGAGGTGTCAAATCATATGTGCAACGAATTTCGGTGTCGAAGGTTTCTTCTCCTTTGACAGAATGCTCTTCAAATCCAAAGTAGGATCAAGACGATAATCTTCAAAGTCATAAGGAGGAGCATCACTCTCATGAGGGAAGTAAGTGTTGAGAAATTCAGAGAAATCTTCATCAAATGAGTAATCGTCCAAAGTAGGATCGAGTGATGGCGGAGGATCTTCATCATGTGAAGAAACGCTCGAGAGAGTATCGGCCTCATCAAAATCATCGAAAGTGGGCAACTCGGGATACTCAGAAGTACAATCAAAATCATCCAAATATAAGCTAGAATCATCATCATAAGCGTCAAAGACCGGTTGAGAATCATAAATGGGAAAAGCGTCCAAAGTGGAGCGAGAATCATCCACATCGTCTTCAAAGAGTGGATTATCGATGGAAGAATCGAATAGAGGATTGTCATAGATGGTAAAGTCATCGAGCACATTTATCATATTCACTGATTCTCGGCTTCCAAAGGGTTTGCCTGTAAGCTTCCCCATTTTAAAAACTTTTGAATCATCCCCGACTCGTAAGATTAACTCACCTTCGGCCACATCTACTAAAGCTCGTCCGGTTCTTAAGAATGGCCGACCAAGTATTAAAGGAATACGAGGGTCTATTTCATAATCAACTACGACAAAATCGACCGGGAAAGTAAATGTGCCAACTTTGATAAACACGTCTTCGGCTATACCAACGGGGTAAGCGAGAGTGCGATTAGCAAGTTCGAGAGTCATCTTTGTTGGAGTGAGGTCGGGTAATGATAGTGTTTTCCAAACACTTAGTGGCATCAAATTAATACTAGCCCCGAGATCAGCAAGGGCAGTAAATTCTTCAGTTTTGTTGAACACGCAAGGCAACACAAAACGACCGGGATCTCCAAGCTTTTCCGGTAATTCTTTAAGAATAACTGCAGAGCAGTTTTCATTTAAGCGTGTGTTGGCGAGTTCAATCAGCTTCTCCTTCTTGTTAAGCAATTCCTTAAATGCTTTAACAAATTTGGGCATGTGGACAAGTGCTTCAAGAAAGCTAATGTTGAAATTCATTTGAGAAATCATCTTGATGTAGCTAGTCACTTGAGCGTCCTCTTTGTTTAGCATTTTGTTCTTGCCCAAGCGAGAAGGATAAGGGATATTAGGTTTGGGTGGTGAGGGTGCAGGTGTAGGTGGTAAAGGTTGAGATGTTGAAGGGTCATTGGTGGGAACTTCATCACGTCGAGGCGGAGATGGTAATGGTGTACTAATACTAGGTGTAGGAGGAGTAGGGATAAATGGTGGTGGAGGAGGTGTAGATGATGGTGGTGGGATTGTTGGTCCTACGATGGTGACTCCACTACGAGTAGTAATAGCACTCACATTGGCTCGCGGATTGGTGACGGTATTTGAAGGTAGAGAACTTGAAGAAGAAGGTTGAGCGGCGGGCAAGAAACTAGCAAGCATATTCTTCAAATCATTGGTTTGATTGCTGAAGGAGGATTGAATGTTATCTCGAAGCTCGGATCTTATCTCATTTCCTTGCTTTGTGATATCTCCTTTCAGATTGATAATTTGGCTCTGCAAATTCTTGATTTGCTCACCTTGAGTTCTCATGATGGCTTCAACATCGGGGTTAATGGGTGAGGTTTGTTAGGCGGGTGGGTTATAAGGATTAGAAGCTCTTGGTGGGATTTGGTTGCTTCTATTGTAGTTGTTGGTGGGGTTTTGGTTTTGAGGAGAAAAACCGGGTGAAAGGTAATTGTTGGATCGGTAACTCAGCAGATTTTTATCCCCTTGTTGTCTAGCTTGGTAATTTTCCGGTGAATAATTACCGTAAGCTGCATACACATTTTCCGGATTACCTTGTGTCGAAGGACAATCGGTGTATGTATGAGGACTGCCACATGTTTCACAAGGATTAGCAACCGCTTTAACTTGTTGTTGTTGTTGTTGGTTTGAAGCGAGAAGCATAATACTTTTTCTCATTTCGGCCATCATGCGGGTGAGTTCGGTCATCTCAGGGTTTGCTGAGGTAGAGGAAACATTGACTCTCGGGTTGTTCCTTGAAGAAGCAGAGGAATCCCAGTTTTTGTGGTGAGTAGTCATGTTCTCAATTAACTCTCTACACTCCTCGGGTCTCCTTTTCATGAATGTGCCACCGGAGGCTGCATTAATCGTATCACGATCTCGAAAAGTCAAACCGTTGTAGAAAGTATCAATCAATGTGACGGGAAGCATGTTGTGGTTTGGACAACGGTCGATCAAGACATTATATCTCTCCCAGGCGTCAAAAAGAGATTCATCAGGGTCTTGCATGAAACCGTTGATCTGATTGCGAAGGCTCGTGACCATGGATGGTGGAAAGTAGCGCGACAAAAAAGCGTTGAGTCATATCATCCCAAGTGTGAATAGAATTCTTCGGGAGACGATCAAACCATTTCTCGACATGATGGGATAGAGTATGTGGGAGAGTTGTAAGCGAAGAACATCCATTATGGCACTAGGCAACTTCATGCTTTGGGTGATTGTAATGAACTTGTCGAGGTGTTTGTTGGCATCATCATCAGGCAATCCTCTAAATGGGTTTGTTTGCACTTGCTGAATCATGTGGTGCTTCAACGAAAACTCAGGAGCGTTGATTTGCATCGGCGCAATCGGTCCTCCTCGTCCAAACATTGTTGGTTGACAAAGTTCCTCCATGGTCCGAAGATCGGGCTGTGGAAGAGCATTGTTGTTATTATTATTATTGAGGTGCGGTGGAATGTTGTTGTTAACACCTGCCATATCTAAATCTTCTTGAGGCTCGGGATCTTGATAATTAAAAGATCTAGTACGCATACACCTGAAAATGCAAAAGAAAACAAAACCAAACACAAAAACAATATATATACACAATAAAGATAAAATCTTTTTGGATTTTTGAAATGTTTAATTTTTATGGATTTTTATCAATTTTTAATTTTTATGATTTTTTGAATTTTTATGCAAGAAAAATAACGCTCACAAGTGAACGGATCCCAAAAAGCAACGCGTCTCTCACAGAAAACCGTTAATCTTTACGAAAAGAGCCGGCAGTGGCGCCATTTGATAACTAGGATTTTACCTAATTAAAAAGATTAAAGTTCGTATTCTCGGTATCTTAACGAATTGATCTAGGCTCTCTATGTGACTCTGTTGTTATTTTGGTGGAACAAAGATGTGTCGTTGTAGTGTTTAAAATAAAGGGTGCGGGACAATTAAAGTAAAGGTGCGTTAAAGTAAATCTAAGTCTAATTAAAGTAAGGTGCAAGTAATTAAAAGCGTGACTGAAATTAAAAGGCACTAAAATAAATGACGCAAACTTAAATCTATCTAAGGCAAACTTAAAACGCGACTAAAACTAAGGCAAGTCTAAAATAAAACTAAGGCAAATAAACTTAAAGTGCAATTAAAATAAAGGCGGGAAAAATAAAGCTTGAAAATAAAAATCAAAGACAAAAGCTAATAAGAACCTGAATACAGCTCATTCGGAATTATCCTTCGTTTGGAACAATCACTCGTCCGGAATGTCACCTTTGGTTGGAATGATTCTTCTTCGCTTGGAATATTACCAAAATCCTTGATCCGGAACAAATTGATCTGAATATGTCACTTATCCAAAACAATCCTTTGTTCGGAACTTTACTGATTCGGAACTTCTAAAATTTGCCTTGATTCGGAACTTTTTGGTTACCCCTGATTCGGAAGATTCCGAATGAAGCCTCCTTGATTCGGAAGTTTCAGATTTCCGAATGAAGCCTTCTAATTCGGAACTTGCCCTTGATTCGGAACTTATCCTTCGTTCGGAAGTTTCGTTCGGAAGTTCGTCCGGAACTTCGTTCGGAAGTTCGTTCGGAACTTTCGTTCGGAACTTCGTTCGGAAGTTTAGTGTTGATCCGGAACTTTTGAGTTTCGAATGAATCTCCTTGACCCGGAACTTTTGAGTTCCGAATGAAGTAAATTGACCCGGAACTTTTGAGTTCCGAATGAACAAAAGCTTGACTCGGAAGTTCTCCTTCGTCCGGAACTTTGAATGTTCCGGATGAACAATCTTGGCTCGGAACTTTTTACCTGGAAAGATCAGAAACAAGAACAACCTTTCCGAAGAACAAGGAAAACAGTAACAGCAGATCTAAAACTAATTTAACCAAAATAAACACAAACGATTTAATAAAACTATCCACGAATCAACAGTAAACATAAACGAACAATTTAAAACAAGAAATCAAACAACTTTAACCACAATAATAAAAAATCACTTGGATCAAAATAAAAGCATGAACATGAACATAAACATAAACACATAAATCAAAGATTAAGAAAGGTAGATAAGAGATTGACAAGATAAAGTAAAGATTGACAATAATTAAATGAAAACTTAGTTGAAATTAAATGAATTTAAGGTGCAAGACAAGGTATTTAAATTTGCCAAGAAATTAAATTGACATGAATTTAAAGGTGCAAGGTAAATAAATGGAAGAACTAATTGTCACTATTAGCCAACAAGAGAAAATGATTACAACTAATCTCTATATATAGGGGAGGATTAAGGAAGCTTCCTCCCCTCTTTCCTTTTCTCTTAATTGCGTCATTAATTCTCTCCTTCTTTTAATCTTCATTAATTGCATACTTAGTCCTCTTCTTCTAATCTTCTTTAAACTTGGACTTAAGGGACTTTTGTCTTCGGGATTTCTTTGAACTCATCTTTAAATTCTTTCAATAAAATAGACTTGAATTCTTCGGCTTTTGATAAACTTCCGTCTTTTGACTTTTTCTTCGATAAATCTTCAGAATTGGTCTTGGACTTCCGTTCTTTTTGCACTCTTGACTTCTTGACTTCGTCTTTCATCGTTTTCTTCAATAAAGGTCCGTAAATGCCCGTGAATTCCCGTGTTTTCTCCACTTTTCACCTTTTCGTCCTAAATCACAACAAAAACACAAACCACGCATAATTCCGACATAAAAGACATAGAATACACGTTTTGGTCCGGTTATTATTGTAATTAAGTGGTAGAAAAGATGGGTGTTTACACACCTATCAGGGTCATTTATTGAGAAGCATACATAGCAAGTGGATCACGAACTTGTGGTGTAGACAACCGAGCCTCGATCACATGGCATTCGTGTTGTTGAAGAAAAGCCTGAAGTTGATCCACATTGGTGCTATGCAAGTCCTTAGCCAATTTAACAGTTGTCACGTACATACGCCATTCGGAAGGAAGAGTGTTCAAATACTTGGTGTTTAATTGAAACGTAGGAATTCCATGCCATAGATATTGAGCTCATTCAACAATAGAGTAAATCTCAAATATTAAACGTTGAGAGTCTCCCCGGGGACATAGGCAGACTTATCAAATGTATCAGAAAGCTTACACACTCGTTTGTTTAGTTACCGAGGTGTCTTGCATTAGAACACGAATTCTATCCGATAACTCTTTGGCAACTTTATGTTTACTCACAAGTTTGTAGACATCTGGAGGAAGGGCATGGAGAATGATTGTTGTAGCATACTTATCACATTTGTCTTGAATCTTCATATCTTCGGTCAATTCACCCGTTATGTGAGGACGAGTAACTGCACCTTCCGTCACAGTACCATAATCTAATCTTCCATTGAGAACCGATGCCCAAATGAGATGTCCATTCTCTTTGTTCAACATGTAAAGTTCTATGCGGGAAGTCCAAACCTCGTACATAGTCTTCTCTAAAATTGGTGGACGATTATCCGTACCCGACAGGATGGACTTATCCGTAAGAGATGTGTACTTCATTTCGATAAGTTAAGATTTACAAACGTTGATCGAACAATGAAAGAAATTAAATGTGTTTGTTGTTGCGTGTAGAAATCGAGAAATAATGTTGAAATCCCCTAAATTATGTTCTCTATGAACCAAAAAATTACAAGGCAAACAAAAACTCACGAATATTTTCAAAAAAACGTTTTTGAAAAATCTTGGAATACTTGTCACTGTATCGCAATACCAAAATTTAATCCATCACAATACCCATCAGAATGTGATCGCAATACTCATCGCAATGTGATTGCAATACTAATCGCAATGTGATCTCAATACTTGATCGCAATGTGATCGCAATACCTGATCACAATGTGATCACAATATCTGATCGCAATGTTATCGCAATATGTGATCGCAATGCTTGATCGTAATGTGATCGCAATATGTGATCGCAATGTGATCGCAATATGTGATCGCAATGCTTGATCGCAATGTGATCGCGATATGTGATCGCAATGCTTGATTGCAATCCTTGATTGCAATGTGCGATCGGAATACATGAGCACAAGTACCACTTTTCTCGGACAAAACACAACCAAGTCGAGATTTTAATCCAACAAATGATCCAAACACCTAAAATTTTTGTGTTTTAACCAAAGTAACAATACCGAATCACTACCACTAGTATGTAAATAACTTGTATTAAGATTAAACCATAAAAACACAAAAAAAAATTGGTACGTATGATTTAGATCAAAATAAGCATAAAAATCAAGAACACAAACACATAAACAATACAATCATCCCATGGCTCTGATACCATTTGTAGGATATTGTAAATCTTGCTTATGTTATAGAGAAAGAAAGAGATAGAGAGATGGTAAGAACACACACACTTAGTGAGAGAAAGTATATAGAAAACACTTTCTACTATTTGAATATGATGTGAACCAACACCCTCTCCAACTAAGGAGAGGGTTTATATACCCAAGCCCATGAGATGGGCTTGGGCTTACAATGGGCCACCGACCTACACAAGTTGTAGGCTTGGCTTGGCCTTGTTTGTTTAATATTATGATAACTAAACTACGAGATACTACTTAGACTATTGTTGGAGTGACCGATCCTTTCTAATACGTAAAACGTATTTCCAACAGACATAAGGTACGGATATTCCGTCCTTCAGTATGGACATTCCTTCGTATGTTTGATTAGGATTCTCCGTTTGCAGCCATCTGTTTTCCCCAGTTATTTTATATGTTTTGAATGCTTATGTTATATTTTAAATGCCTGAGCTATATATACATGCATGCCAGTTCATCTAGTTATGGAGGTACCATAACCATAACACTAGAGGCACCAGTGTTATGACTTCCCCACTACGGGGTGATTGCTCGTGGCGTCCCTTTCAGTTTTAGCCATTTAATTATATTATCATCTGGGGCGTATGGGGGCATCCTAGTTACATGTTTTAAGTCAAGATTTTCTTGGTGAATGTGGTGTGTGCTTTGCATCCTTTACAAGGAGTTGATCCTCATACCTAGACCAGTATAATTAGAGGCAACCCCTCATGACCTATATGGGCTACTGGCTAAATTTAAAATACATTTTTTCATAAGTTAATCATAAGCTTTTCAAACTATAAAACCAGTTTTATAAACATGTTCCAAGTTTTCCAGGACTTATACATTTCTGCTGCTAATTTAGTCTTTATTATGCTTATGTCATTCATACTATGTTATGTATCCGTTCACTGGGCGTTTTGCTCAGCCGTTTCCTTTCCGTGTTCTCAAATGGCAGGTACTCAGGGACGCACTTAGGATCTTGAGAGTAGGTGCATTTGGATGGAAGTGATCTAGTCTTCTTTACCTTATGAATTTCCATACATTATTTCTGTTGTACATTGTTTAGTCCTTTCCTTTCAGTACTTATATTTCATGTGTGTGAGCTTATGTTGGACTACCGATGCTTGATTCTGTTATTTGTCATTATGGTCATTTAATGTTTTAAGACATTTACCTTGCATGCTTAGATGATACGCCATAATTATCATGTGATATTCCATTTATCAAAATGGGGTGTTACAAGATAATTTTGAGCTTTTCAAGCTAAGCTCGAGCTTTGCTCGAATCCTAATCAAGCTGAGATCAAGCCTTAAAGGAAAAGCTCGATGAGCTATTGAGCCGAGCTTGAGCCTAATATTTATGTTTCAATCTGAGCTTGATCCTTGTTGGGTTTGGGCTCAGCTCGGCTCGTTTGCACCCCTTATCTCAAATACGGATGCGAAAACCTAAAAACTATAAGACATCAGGACACAACGTCTGAATAGATATCACAAGGTAATATAAAACAACAAGAAGGCATAATTGCATATAGAAGAAAGTTATTGATCCCTTTTATTGGATCTATATTCTGTTAAGAACTAGTATAGTAGTTTGTAATCAAACTAAAACATTTTGAGAACTCTTACTCAAGCTAAATAAGTTATGCGGAGTCTAACTTATAAAGCACAAAAGAACATAATTACTTTTAACTATTCGATTCTCTTATTAATCGGCTTGAATGAGGTACATGAATGACATCGTACCTATGTTCCTTTTATAGAGTAAGGAACCCTAGAAACCTTAGAATATTCTATAAAGATAAATATATCACAGACGATATATTATCAATATTCTAACTATTAAGTATATCACATAAGATATACTATAACTATAACTATGACATATCTTATACAAAGATATATTCATCCTAATCAATATAGTTGTACTTACTTTATAAGTAGCAGTACTTACTATGTACCACGTTAACACTAACGGTACTTGAAAGATACTAACAGTACTTAAAATACACTAACGGTACTTGACACTTAACAATAATTCCCAACAATCCTCCCCTAAACAAGAATGATAACTCATTGTCTTCTTGTTTCTCTTTGTACTGAATATATTTAGAATACATGTTTTTAGTTCTCTCTTTAACCTTGGATTGAACTTGGTAATTTGTATTTGTATCCATCTGAATGTAGCCAAACACTTCAATGTAGATCTTCTTCTGATAAGATAACCTTCAAGTCTCATGAACATCATCTTTGTCTTCAAACTATGATCTTATTGTGTCTTGTAAACATTCATTTGATTTTGTAGCAACATTAATTGTCTTCTTGAGCTAAGTGTATAAACTCTGAATCACGAACTTCTGTCTTGATTTGATGAGACAAAACCTTCTAAGTATCTTTTAATACTTCTTTTCTTACAACTTCATACCTGAAATAAAACAATTAACAACAAAAACTAATCTATATTGGCTTCATGATTTTTAGCAAATCATTAGCTATCAACCGATTTGATTTATTCTTTACTAGTTAGCCGTACCCTCTGGAATAGCCAATACTTTATTCATAAAGAATAAGGTAAACTGATAATCCTACAATTTTTAGTAAACTGTCAACCATCAACGTATTTAATTATGTCTGTACCTAGTACCGTTTGTCTAGGACTAGCCAACTCTTTGTCTCGAAACAAGATGAGTTAGAACCATATAGTTTTTAGCAAACTACCAGCTTTCAATGGATTTGTGAAGTCTTTACCACAAACCGTTTGCTTATGGACTAGCCAGTTCTTATGTGTGTTAGACATGGTGAACTGAGAACCATTTGTGAAGTGTGACTGAAATTCAAACACTTAAGTCACTTTCTCAGCTTTTTCCTCTTGCTCCAAATCCTTGATTTGTTGTTTAGCCATTCTGATCAACTCCAAAGCACAAACAGACTCTTCTATGATTTCCAATTGTTGTTCCAACATTCTTTCCAACAATCTTCTCTCAAATGGATATCTCTTCTCTTGTAGCATTTAGTAAGTAACATCATCTATATCTAAAATATGCAACCTACATGACCTATAATACCTACAGTAACTAGGAACCTAATTCTCTAATACCTTTAACATTTTCTGATCACAGTTGTGTGGTTTGTACATGAAGAGAAATTCATTATACAATAGTGATACCTCAGTTTTACCTCCACTGGCTTCTTGAACTAACTTAAAAAGATCTTGAATATCTTGTCTGTCAAGAATATGAAGAATATCTTCCAAAAGTCTGAACATTCTTGTTGTGCCATCAGTTCTTTGTATTCCATGAGCTTCCAGTCCTTGATCCATAGTGTATATCCATCTAGCAATGGATGACTTCTTTCCTAACATCTCTGTATTAATACATTGATCTTTAAAATTGACTATCTTCAAGTACTTTCTTAAGTTCTCATCATGATCAATATCATCTGTTGTTGATTTAGGCTTTTTCTTGGCTTTCCACTTCTTCTTTGTTGATCTTTTCCTCTTAACACCCTTGGAGGTTCCTTCAATTTCCATTGAACCTTCTTCCAAGTTTGTATGTACCGTTTCTTTAGTATGTACTGTTGACTGTGTATGTACTGCTTGTACATTTTCAGTCTTATCAACACCTTGAGCTTTATCTCCTTCATTCATTCTTTGAGCAGTCTATGTCCCTATTAAACTTTACCTTCTCCTTTCTATTTTTCCTCACATATGTAGTCTTGATAGGTGGAGATGTTTTTGTATGTTTATTAGTACTTGACTCAAATCTAGGAGCATTTCCAAATACTCTTTGTTGTTGTAGATGTCTTCTATATTCTTCAACAGCTATCCTATCTCCTTCAGATCCAATCTCAACAAAATCCAATTCAGCTCTTTTGTGTTGTTCATAAAAAGCCTTTATTTCCACAAAATTCTTCTTGACCAATTGAGCATGAGTGAAATGCTTAACTTTCTTGAGAAAAGTCATCATTTGATTCCTTATCTGCATGGTAGTTGGAGGCTTAATCCTTTCTCTTCTTCTTTTCTCAGTAAAGAATCTTTGTTGCTCCCTTACCAGATCATCAATCAATTTTGATTTATGTTCTTCATCATAAACATCCCTTTCTTCAGCTATTAATGAGTCTGCAAGAAGCTCACTTGCTTGTAGTTCATCTTGAATCCTATCATAATCTTGTATATTTCATTCTTGTTGCACTCTCCTAGCTTCAAGCAATTGCTGCTTTGTTGCAAGTTCCTCTTGTAATTATTTTCATGAATTTGTGCTTGCACTCTGAAAGCATATTCCTCATCATGGTCTAATTGATTAAATCTATACATGACTTTGCTGATATCATCATCTGAATGACTTTCATTTTTAGATTCTGATTGTAACTACTTCTTTCCTTATCCTTTGGATTAATTTTTGGTAACTTTTTCTTCAGCTTGGAAGATCTTTCCTCATCCTCATTATCTTGTTGTTGAATAACAATACCTTTATTGGGATGTAAAGCTTGAACTTTCTTACCTTTAGTTTTATCCTTTTTGGCAAGAACTTCTTGTTGTGTCTTTTTCTCATTCTCTGCTTGTCTTGCTCTTTCAGCTAAACTCTTTTCTCTCAGATCAAGCAATACTTGAGCTAAAGTCTCATACTCTCCAAAAGGAGTTTGACTTTCTAGTGAAGGCTGATCACCAGTAGTACTTGCAGTCGGCTTAGTTGGCTTAGCCGTACTTGGGTCTTCAAGAATGTTAGTAGTACTTGCAGTTGGCTTAGTTAGCCTAGAAGTACTTGGATCTTCAACAATGTTGACTTCACCTGTCTAAAACACACTTGTTTCTTCAATCACAAGAGTATCTCCAGATACCTTTTCTTCCACTGAAGCTATCTTCTCAACTTGTAACTCCTTAGTCTTGTCTGATCCATAGCTCACTCTTGATCTTGACAGTAGTTGGAAAGACTGTTTCTTGTGAAACTAGAATTGCCTTTGTGGTGGAGTGGAAGATATAGGAAATTAGATATTAATCTCCTCTAGCTTCTCATAGAAACTACTCCAATCAACTTGAAGTTGTGGTGATTGAGGTTGTGGCTCTGGCTGAGTTACCAACATTTCTTCAATTTGTGGTTCCTCATGAGTAGGTTGTGGTTCTTCTTGTAGAAGCTCCATGTTAGTAGGCTCTTCTACACCAGTCTCTAAACCATTGCCATCTTCATAATTCCCAATGACATCATCATCAACTTTAAAGTTGATGTCATTTCCAGAAACCCTTGTTTGAATATCAGAAGAAGGTAGTGGTTCTTCATAATTCCTTTCATGTTTGGTTGCATTCAGTTGCCTTTTCTTGAAGTTTCTGAATCTTTGCTTCTTAAGAGTAGCTTTCTGAATAGACATGTTCTACCTCATCTAAGGGGATACCTTATTCCTTAACTTGATTAGCCTGGCCTCTAATTCAGCAATTTTCTTGTCTTGAACAAGCTTTTCCTTTTCCAACACATGTACCTATTTGGACAAGATAGTGCACAAAGCAGGTAAATTTGCAACATCCACCACCTCTGGTGCCTGTGCTTGTGGTGCACCACTAGCAGCAATGGAAGCACTAGGTGTATGGATCATCTCATTTGAATTTGGTTGATTACCAATATTGTGAGAAGAAGAGAATCTTTTGAGGGATGGGAACTCTGGTTAGAAGGAGTTTGCTGAGAACCACTAGTAGTGCTAGGTTCCTCACCTTCTTGGTTGGCAGGTTGGGATAACATATGAGGAAATAAGAGTGTGACAGTTCTTGTGAAGGCTTTGTCTTGTTTGTTCAAGAAAGAGAAAGTTCTCTTTGTGAATGTAGGAACATCGCATGTATTTGTTAATTCTGGTAGGTTAGGGATTTGGTCATTAACTAAAGTCTGAATGAATCTAGGATAAAATAAAAACTTCTTAACTCCTTCCAAATTCCTAGTTATTCCTTCAAAAATAAATTTTGAAAAATTAAAAACTCTGTTATTTGCTAGACAAATACCAGCTGATGCCAATGCAGTAGGGATTTGATCAAAAGAAGTACTTTTGGAGCTTAAACAGTGAATAATGGCATGAAAAAGTAATTTCCATTGTGGTGAAAACAAAGCTTTAGAGAAAGTAAGACTTTCCCTACCACCCTCATAACCTATGACTGCAAGGCCATCATGTATCTATGTATTGTTAAGCATACTAAGTCCATTTTCATCATTTAATCTCAAACTAGCCCTTAGCAGTACCTTAGTTACATACACATTTCTATGATTTACCCTAGCCTTAATGCAAGGTTGATCAAAACGAGTACCTAACACAGTAGTATTCCAAATTGTTCAACAATAGGAATAAAGACAATAGGACTTACAGTTAGCGCGAAACGAATATGACTTCGAGATAAAAATCCAAGTATCTCATGGAAACCAAGAGAGTCATCATTCAGAGCAAGGTTCGCAACTAAGTTGTGCTTAAAGATCACTTGTAAAGCAGCCATTAGTATTTTTGATGATAAAAAAATTAGAGAGAAGGTTATAGATTTAAGAGATAAAAATAAAAGATTAGGTGAATCAATTGTGTAACTGGAGTAAGTATTTACATAAATAAAAAATCCAAGCGTGAAGAAACCGCCAAATTTACAAAAGAGACCCTTAACTGTACAACGGACATGTAACGGTACATGGAACATACTCGGTACTTAAATTTGTGCTAGCGGTACTTGGATTCATAACGTTACCTCACAAATATGACCAGTTCATGCATTTCACTATCATTATAACCTCTTTTATCTTGTTCTATCAACCTACAATCACATCAAAAACACAAAAAACATACACTATACAATAAAAAATAAAAATTGTACAGTTATTACCTCCCCTTAACATATGCAGCAGTGTATTGGTTGAGCATACCAATATGTGTTACCAAGAATTCAGATCTCTTTGCCTCAAATGCCTTGGTCAACAAATCAGCTACATTGTTGTCTGTATGAATCTTCAAGACTTGAATAAGCTTCTTGTCATAGGCATCTCTTATGAAGTGATGTCTTATTTCAATATGCTTGGTCTTGAACGGAAATACTAGATTCTTGACAATGCATATAGTACTTTCATTATCAATGTAAATCTTGGTGTTCATGAAGTTGAACCCATAATCTAACAACTAATTTTGAATCCAAAGTACTTGTCCACATCAATGAGCAGCAACTACATATTCAGGTTAAGTTGTAGAAGTAGCAACAATGGTTTGCTTCTTACACTGCCATGATATGAGTCTTCTGCCTAGGAATTGACAACCTCGTGTTGTGGATTCCCTATCATGATTAGCTCCAGCATAATTACTGTCTAAGTAAGCTTCCAATTCAAAGGTTGAATCTCTAGGATACCATAATCCTAAATTAGGCTGACTTTTTAGATACTTAAAAATCCTCTTCACAGCATGTAGATGTGACACCTTTGGATTAACTTGGAACCTTGAACAGGCACACACAGCAAACATAATGTCTGTTCTTGAAGCTGTAAGATACATCAATGAACCAATCATTGACCTGCATAGATGAATATCAACATTTTCACCATGTTCATCTTTTGATAAAGACTTATTGGCTTCAAAAGGTGTGCTTGTACTCCTTGAATCCATACATGAAAACTTCTTCAAGATTTCCGCAACATATTTATCTTAGGTGATAAATATTCCATCTTTCCTCTATTTGACTTGTAGTCCCAAAAAGAAAGTAAGTTCTCCCATAGAACTCATCTGAAATCTTCCTTTCATCAAAGCCTCAAACTCTTCACACCATGATTTCTAGGTTGAACCAAAAATAATGTCATCAACATAGACTTGTACTAGAATAATATCCTTAGCATTATTTTTGATGAATAGAGTTTTGTCAATGGTTCCTCTCCTATATCCATGTTCTAATAGAAAATTGGATAAAGTTACATACCAAGCCTTTGGAGCTTGATGTAGACCATAAAGTGCTTTGATAACTTTGTAGACTCTAGTGCGGAATTTAGGATCTACAAAACCTAGAGGTTGTGATACATATACCTCCTCTGAAATAGTACCATAAAGAAATGCACTTTTCACATCCATCTGATAGACTATAAAACCCATAAATGATGCAAATGCCAAAAATAACCTAATGGCTTCTATCCTGCCATTGGTGCAAAAACCTCATCATAGTCTATCCCTTCTTCATGTCTATAGCCTTGAGCAACAAGCCTTGCCTTGTTCCTCACAATAACTCCTCTTTCATCCTTCTTTTTTCTGAAAACCCATCTAGTACCAATATCCCTCTTACCAGAGGGAAGATTCACAAGAATCCAAACCTTTTGTATCTCAAATTGTGTTAATTCTTCTAGCATGGCATTAATACAAGGTTTTTACCAAGTATGAAAATTTGTTCGTCTCGATTCAATTCGAATTGATTATTGGTTATTAGCGTGACTCAGTCGTTCTTGGTGAATAAAAAGAAAATGTCGTTGATTATCTATAACTAATTAAAAAGTAAAATGCGAAAAGTAAAAAGAATAAACTAAAGACGAATGACAAATTATTAAGAAACGTAAAACAAGACGAATATTAAAAACTAAAAATTAAAACGATATTAAAACGAATTTTAAAACAAACATTAAAAGAAACAATTAATAAAAGTAAAAGCGAAAATAAAAGAATAAAAATAAACTTTTCGAATTAAAAATAAAACTTACTTAATTAAAAATGAAAGCAATTGGTTTATAAAACTATTTTAAAAAGAAACGAAACAAATAATAAAAACGTAAATTTAAACAAAACAATTAATAAAAATAACTCTAAAAGACGAAATTAACTATCGACTCGAAAATAAAGTTTACTAAATGAAAAAGGAGAGAATAAAACTAATTGGGTACTTTAAAGCTAAACGAGGCAAAACCTAAAGCGGGTACTAAATAAAAGATAAAACTTGAACTTTACGAAAAAATATTTATTTTAAAAATAGACGAAAAATTTAACTAGAAATACGTAACTTTCAAAATTAAAAACGGAACAACTTTCAGATAAAACTAAACAATTATGGAACAATACTAATAAATAAATAAGCTAGCAGGCAAGCAGCTCGAAGCAGCCAGGCTAGTTGTTGAAAATGGCGCCAAAATAGAAGCAAGCTTCCAAGAGCCATATAAAATTTATATCAATCTTCGGATTATCTACAGTCCATTTCGCAATTGCTACAGTGTATTCCATAACTTAAAAATTCTTCGCAATAAAATTTTTCGGAGATTTAATTTTAATAAGTGTGAAAACACTTATCCTTTAACCACTTAATTATAATAATAACCAAGCCAAAACGTGTATTTTATGACGTAAATCTTAGAGTTATGCGTGGTTTATCTTTTTGTTGTGATTTAGGACCAAAATATGAAAAGGGAAGAAAACACGGGCTTTCACGGGCTTTTATCGAAAAAAAGACAAAAGACGAAGTCAAGAGATCAACAATGCAAAAAAAAAGAACGGAAGTCCAAGACCTTTTCTGAAGATTTATCGAAGAACAAGTCTAAAGACGAAAGTTTAATAAAGCCGAAGAACTCAAGTCTAATAAATGAAGAAATTATAAGACGAGTTTAATTAATCCCGAGACAAAGTCGATAAAGTCGAAGAACTTAAAAGACGGAAAGACGTGAAGAAAGAAAGAGGAGGCAACACATGCACCTCCCCATTTCCTATAAATACCCTCCTAAACACATTTAGGAGGGTTGGTTAGTTTTTAGTTAGTAGTAGTTTTCGTTTTCATTTTGTAGGTAATTTTAGAGAGAGAAAGTGACAGTTTCTCTCACTAGGATCTTAATCTTTTATCTTCCTTTCTTGTTTTTAATCAAATCTTTACTTTTGATAGCTTAATTCTTCTTTTAATCTTAATGTTATTCTACCTTTCTTAGTTTTTATATATTTTTAATCCAAATTTTTATGCTTTTTGTTTAATCTTGATGTTTGATTGATAAAAAAGTTTATCTTTTTATCAATCCTAAAGTTTTCATACGGAATAAGCTATAAGTTTGACAATCTTATTAGCTTATTTTGTGTTTAGCTTATTTTGTGTTTAGCTTATTTGTTTTTTCTAGTTTTTCTCAAAAAAGGTTTCATCCTTTTAATGTTTATCTTATTAAGTTTGCTTATTATGTGTTTTTAAAAGTCTTTAAATTCTAGCTTATAAGCTTTTTCTTATACGTGTTATTATTGAGTTTTTGGTTGTGTTCTTATTTGAGTAATAGCTTATAGATTTAGCTTATTTGCCTTTTTCCTTACTGTATTCCGATCAGCTCTTATCGGAAAAGGGTTTTGGATTCCTTTTACATTCCTTTTGCATTCCGACCAGCATTCCAATTGCTTGGTCGGAAAAGGGTTTTACATTCCTTTTACATTCCTTTTGCATTCCTTTTACATTCCTTTTACATTCCTTTTACATTCCTTTTACATTCCTTTTAAATTCCTTTTGCATTCCGACCAGCATTCCAATTGCTTGGTCGAAAAAGGGTTTTACATTCCTTTTACATTCCTTTTGCGTTCCTTTTACATTCCTTTTACATTCCGACCAGCATTCCAATTAGCTTTGTTTTTAATATTTTGTTTTAGTTTTATTTTTAAGTTTACATTGTTTTAAGATTTCAACTTTTTTACGCTTCCTGAAATCTCTGTTTTTACCAAGTGTTTTATATTTTTCTTAGAGAGAAAAAGTGACAGTTTTTCTCGATTTGCTTTTAGTTTATTTTAATTACGTTTCGCATTTTCTTTTTAATTAGTTTTCATTTTTATTAAGTTCTAAAATTTACCTTTTCTTCATTTATTTTTATTACTAATTTTTAGTTTTAAATTTCAATCTTCCACTTTTACTTATCGCAATTTACATTTTCATTTTACTTAGTTATAGAAGCGACAACCTTTTTATTTTCCACCAAGAACGACTGAGTCGCACTAATTAACGGTGATCAATTCAAAAAAAATCGGACGATAAAATCTTTTATACTTGGCCTAAAAACCAGTTATTAAATGGCGCCGATGCCGGCTCTTTTCGTTAAGATTAAAGGTTTTTAGTGAGAGACGCGTTGGATTTTGGGATCCGTTCATCTTTGAACGTTATTTTTCTTGCTTAAAATTTTCAAAAATCCTAAAAAATATAAAATTTTCAAAAATTTTCAAAAATCCAAAAAAAAAAAATAAAAATAGAAAAACCATAAAAACCAAAAATATTTCTTGTATATCTTTCTTTTCGTTTGTAGGTGTGTATGCGTACCCATGCTCGTAAGAAGAAAGCAATTCAAGCCGAAGTCATTACTCAACCTATTGTCACCATGGACAATCGACCAATGATTGAGCTTTTGCAATCTCACGTTGAGGGCAACACCGATGCTATTGTCTTACCCGAGATTGGAGCCAACAATTTTGAGCTCAAATCCGGCTTCATTCAAATAGTCTCTGCTCAACCATTCTTGGGGCGTACACTTGATGATCCTCATGACTATATCAAAAGGTTTCTTCAACTCACTAATATGGTCATGTTTAATGGGGTTTCACAAGAGGTCATTCGCTTGCAACTTTTTCCTTTCTCCTTAGAGGGACAAGCCCGGCATTGGCTTGATAAGGAACCGCCACAAATTATTCTTACGTGGTCGGATTTAGAGACCAAATTCATCAACTACTTTTTCCCAACCTCACGTACTACCGCTTTTCGGAATGAAATCATTAATTTTGAACAACAGTACGGTGAGACATTTAGTGAATCTTGGGACCGTTTTAAGGCACTTTTAAGAAAGTGTCCACAATATGGTTTCACAAAAGTGCATCAACTTAACACGTTTTACAATGGTTTAAGCATGAATGACCAAGATTCACTAAATAGTGCCTTGGGGGGTAATATTTTGGTTAAGTCTTCTAATGCCTCATGGGATATTATTGAGAATAAATCTAAAGTGCAAACCAAAAGTGTTCGGGCTAATGTGGCTAGTGCTAGCACTAGTGACACTGAAATGAGACTTGATAAGCTTACTACGGTTGTTGAGGCACTAGCTTTACAAGCCGTTAACAATGCCAAATACAACAATGCTATTAATATAACTTGTGAAACTTGTGGTGGGCCACACTCTTATGCTAACTGTGATAAAGATTATGATTAATCTCACGCGGAAGTGTATGCTTACAACACCACCGAGAAAGTTCATTTCAAGCCTAATGTCGATATTAATCACTTGTATTACAACTCGACAAATTATTTGGCTCCACCCGGTTTTCAACAAAGACCACCACAACCTAACCAAAACAACCAAGGGCCGCCAAGAGCTAATTTTCAAGGTAATGCCAATGTGAGGGGCTCAAATGGAAACCAAGGTAATTATCCGATGCAAAACCAAGGTTTTCAACACCAAGGTTTCAATCCTCAAGGTTTTCCACCTTATAACCAATAACCAAATCAAGGTTTTCAACAACAAGGGTTCAATTTACCTCCTCCACCTATGGACTTGGTTTTTCAAACGTTGAATGAACATGAGAAAATCATGCTAGCAATGCAAGAATCTACTAGACAAATTCAAGAGTCCACGGATAGGAAATTTTCTCAAATGTTACAAACCTTCGTCCACAAGGTGCTCTTCATTCTAACACCGAAACAAACCCTAGGGCGAATGTGAGTGCTATTACTACCCGAAGTGGTGCAACTCTAGTAGGACCTTCTACCCCTCCTTCCGTTACTCCATCTACACCTCCTCTACCCCCCATTTATCCCTCCTACTCCCACACCTAGTACTAGTTCTCCATTACCGTCTCCACCTCGTAATGAATAAGTACCCAAGAAAAACCCTCCACCAACCCCACCTACCACCTCTAAACCTTCTACTTCTCAACCCTCAACATCTCAACCTGTACTTGCTACACCTACACCTGCTACACCCACACCACTTAAACCGAACATTCCTTACCCTTCCCGGCTAGACAAAGGTAGAATTCTTACTAAGGATGACGTTCAAGTCTCCAACCTTTTGAACAAGATTACCGGCATAAACATCACCTTTAGCCTTGTTGAAGCTCTTGCACAAATGCCTAAATTTGTCAAGATGTTTAATGAACTGCTTAATAAGAAGGAGAAGATGACCGAGTTTGTTAATACTCGATTGAATGAAAATTGTTTTGCAGTCCTTCTTAAAGAAATTCTGGAAAAACTTGGAGATCCCGGTCGTTTTGTGTTGCCTTGCATTTTTAACAAAACCGAAGAATTTACTGCCTTAGCCGATCTCGGGGCAAGTATTAATTTGATACCTTTAAGTGTTTGGAAAACACTATCATTACCCGACCTTACACCAACGAAGATGACTCTAGAGCTAGCAAATCGCACTCTCGCTTACCCCGTTGGTATTGCCGAAGATGTGTTCATTAAAGTTGGCACCTTCACTTTTCCGGTCGACTTTGTTGTTGTTGATTATGAAATGGACCCTCGTATTCCGTTAATACTTGGTCGGCCATTCTTGAGAACCGGAAAAGCACTAGTCGATTTTGCCGAAGGTGAGCTCATCTTAAGGGTCGGGAATGATGCACAAGTATTCAAAATGGGGAAGATCACAAACAAAACAAATGGACGAGAATCAACGAATATGATTAATGTGCTCTATGATTTTGTCATCTACAACAATCCTCTGTTCGATTCTTGCTATGATAATCCACTGTTCGATGATGATGTGGATGATTCTCTTTCCAATTCTGATCCTCCACAAATTTATGATTCTCCACCGATATATGATGCTTATGATGATGATTCTAGTTCCGGTGGGGATGATTATGATAATTTTACTTCTGAGTATCCAGACATGCCCACTTATGATGATTTTGATGAGGCTGATACTCTTTCGAGCGATTCTTCACATGATGAAGATCCTCCGCCGACAACACTTGATCCTACTTTGGATGACTACTCATTTGAGGAAGACTTTGCTACTTTTCTCAACACATACTTCCCAAATGAGAGTGATGCTCCTCCTTTGGACTTTGATGATTATGGTCTTTATCCTACTTTGGATATGAATAAACTCGCTTCAAAGGAGAAGAAGCCGACCGACACCGATATCAGCAGCACTTGTGTCTTAACTCCTCTCTACCCTCCGTCTGAGGATGAGATTGCAAGATTTATTATCGGATCTTCTTCAAGATCTGCTGAGCCTGAGTGTTATTTTCCCCTGAAGGAAAAGGTGTTCGATCCCGGTATTGCACTTTTTAAGCTATCTCAGTATCCATCTGATGAAATAAAAGGAAAGATCTTTGGAACTTATGGAGATATGCTTGCACTTCAACCTTGCTACCACCGTGCTTAATCGCTGCTTAAGGGAACCTTGCCTACTCTTCTTTGGCTTACCTTGTTCTCCTTAAGCTTGTGCTACTTGCTGGATGAAAACCATGTCTTTGATCCCGGTGGATTTGTTTTAAGCTTCTTCCTATGCTAATCAAGGTCGAGTCAGGCTCACGACTCGGTTAACAAAAACAAGCGCTTCTCGCGAGGCAACCCGCAGTATCTATCCTTTTTCTCTTGTTTTTATAATAAGTGTAGGGGAGACCCTAGTATGTGTTTGTTGTTTTCTTTTTATGACGTGGAGGGATTCGAGCTTACAGAGATCCATTCTTGATGACTTTTGACGACCCGTGATTCTGTGTACCCATCTTCCCAGTTCTATCCTAAACTCTTTTGATTCTCTATTTTATATTCTTCAATATTAAAATAGGAATCACTTTAGTTGTCCTTTCCGTAGCAAGATTTAAACAACGTGCACAGTGTCCTAAGTGTAGGGGAGTTACTTTCACATGCTTAAACATTGAGGACAATGTTTATATTCAGTGTAGGGGGGACTTCTATCGAAGTTAAGTGGGCTTTTCCTTGTATTTGTCCTCATTTTAACCGGAAAATTGATTTTTTGACATTTTTCAAAATTTTTAAATTTTAATAAAGTGGTTTTAATTTTCAAACGTCGTGAATCTTTTGACTCAACCCGAGTTTACTTATCTAAGTTTACTCTAGCTAGTATCCTTAACGTGTTTAAGTCAAGTTTTGCTAGGCTTTTATATAGGGAGCTTTAAAACGCGAAAGTCTTAACTCTCACGGGTTAAGAACAAAAACTTTTCGCAAGTTCCTATAATTGATCCTAGAGAGTTGTTAATCAAGGGAACTTTAAAATGCGAATTCTAAACATGAAAAAGTCTAAGAGTTTGCAAGATCCTATAGATGACTCGAAAACCCCAAACTTTTATTTAATAGGCTAAGCATCTACGAGTCTCATTCCTTGAGATTTTAAATTGTGGAGAACGAGAGATGATAGAGTTAATTATAAGTTTTGTATTCTTTCATGAATTTATGTGTGTTGATTATAAGCTTTTTTCCCATCACTTGTTAATAAATATACATGCAATAAGTAAGGTTGTACGATTTGAAAAGTTACTTAGCTTCTAGCCCAAGATCGTTTAAAAGTTGCTCGGTATTAATTAGAGTTCATAGCCAAGGCATAACTTATTGAAGCGGGATGCGAAGATTGGCGAGTCCGAAAAGGCCCTAACAAGGCATGAGGGATACATTTTGTTGCTAAAGATCCCAAGTGATGTGAAGAATCATTTATCAAAAATCAATATTAAGGACCGCGACACACGACGAAAAGCAAATACTCCCGTAAAGATCATGGAGAAGTCTATCCAAAAAGGCCCTAACAAGGTATGAGGATAAATAGATCCAAGTCCTAAAAGGTGGCGGATCGTTGTATATCAAAATCTCAAATAAAGATTGGAAAAAAATGAAGAAGTCGTGGTCCAAATATGAAGAATCTCTCAAAAAGTTCAAGTGAAGAAAATCCCATTATGAAGAGAAGACCATTATTTCATGAATGTCTCTCAAGATTTAAAGTATGAAGTCGCTGCCAAATATCGGTCCGAGAAAGGTCTCAAATCGTGAAGCGAGTTATGCCAAGATATGAACTTTATGAGGTCCCGAGAAGCAGTTTTAAAAGATTTTGTCCTTTAGCTAACTATTGATTAAATCGCCTAAATAACTATAGAAATAAGTCAAAAACGCATACTCGTGATCATTCAAGACAACAATAAAATATAAGAGATACACCTAGGAATAAGGGAGTCTAAGTAAATAATTGGCCCACATGAGTTTGTGATAGTTTGCTAACTTATAATAACAATGATCTCGTTTTTAAGCTTGGTATGGGGAACGTGAAACTTGAGGATGATAATCATTCATGACAAGCCAAAACCCTAAGGTAAGTTTTTTATCTTTTCACCTGTTTTGTTCTTTTTATAAATTTCCTATCTCTTTTATGTCTTGTGTTTAATAAAGGTCAATTAGGTTAATTATGATGAAAAATGTAAAACGAGCTTTGTAATTAATGCATTGCATGAGGACATTGCAATGGTCAAGTGTAGGAAATTTAATAAATGCGAAAACACTTATCCTTTTACCACTTAATTATAATAATAACCAAGCCAAAACGTGTATTTTATATCGTAAATGTCAGAATTATGCGTGGTTTGTGTTTTTGTTGTGATTTAGGACCAAAATATGAAAAGGGAAGAAAACACGGGCTTTCACGGGCTTTTATCGAAGAAAAAGACAAAAGACGAAGTCAAGAGATCAAGAATGAAAAAAAAAGAACGGAAGTCCAAGACCTTTTCTGAAGATTTATCGAAGAACAAGTCTAAAGACGAAAGTTTAATAAAGCCGAAGAACTCAAGTCTAATAAATGAAGAAATTATAAGACGAGTTTAATTAATCCCGAGACAAAGTCGATAAAGTCGAAGAACTTAAAAGACGGAAAGACGTGAAGAAAGAAAGAGGAGGCAACACATGCACCTCCCCATTTTCTATAAATACCCTCCTAAACACATTTATGAGGGTTGGTTAGTTTTTAGTTAGTAGTAGTTTTCATTTTCATTTTGTAGGTAATTTTAGAGAGAGAAAGTGACAGTTTCTCTCACTAGGATCTTAATCTTTTATCTTCATTTCTTGTTTTTAATCAAATCTTTACTTTTGATAGCTTAATTCTTCTTTTAATCTTAATCTTATTCTACCTTTCTTAATTTTTATATATTTTTAATCCGAAATTTTTATGCTTTTTGTTTAATCTTGATGTTTGATTGATCAAAAAGTTTAGCTTTTTATCAATCCTTAAGTTTTCATACGGAATAAGCTATAAGTTTGACAATCTTATTAGCTTATTTTTTGTTTAGCTTATTTGTTTTTTCTAGTTTTTCTTAAAAAAGGTTTCATCCTTTTAATGTTTATCTTATTAAGTTTGCTTATTTTGTGTTTTTAAAAGTCTTTAATTTCTAGCTTATTAGCTTTTTCTTAAACGTGTTATTATTGAGTTTTTGGCTGTGTGCTTATTTGAGTAATAGCTTATAGATTTAGCTTATTTGCCTTTTTCTTTACTGTATTCCGATCATCTCTGATCGGAAAAAGGTTTTGCATTCCTTTTACATTCCTTTTACATTCCTTTTGCATTCCGACCAGCATTCCAATTGCTTGGTCGGAAAAGGGTTTTACATTCCTTTTGCATTCATTTTACATTCCTTTTACATTCCTTTTACATTTCTTTTACATTCCTTTTGCATTCCGACCAGCATTCAAATTGCTTGGTCGGAAAAGGGTTTTACATTCCTTTTACATTCCTTTTGCATTCCTTTTACATTCCTTTTACATTCCGACCAGCATTCCAATTAGCTTTGTTTTTAATATTTTGTTTTAGTTTTATTTTTAAGTTTACATTGTTTTAAGTTTTCAACTTTTTTACGCTTCCTGAAATCTCTGTTTTTACCAAGTGTTTTTATATTTTTCTTAGAGAGAAAAAATGACAGTTTTTCTCGATTTGCTTTTAGCTTATTTTAATTACGTTTCGCATTTTTTTAATTAGTTTTCACTTTTATTAATTTCTAAAATTTTCCTTTTCGTCATTTATTTTTATTACTAATTTTTTTGTTTTAAATTTCAATCTTCCACTTTTACTTATCGCAATTTACATTTTCATTTTACTTAGTTATAGACAGTGACAACCTTTTTATTTTCCACCAAGAACGACTGAGTCACACTAATTAATGGTAATCAATTCGAAAAAAAATCGGACGATAAACTCTTTTATACTTGGCCAGAAAACCAGTTATTAAATTTCTTTGCAATAAGTTTTTTTTCCAAATAACTGATTCTTCGGAATAAATCTTTTTCCCAACTTTCTTCGGAATAATTATTTTCAGAACTTTTTTTTCGGAATAATTCTTTTTCAGAATAATTGTTTTTTCAGAGAAATGACTAATTCAGAAAAAGGAAGATCTTCGGAATAATAAAACCTAATCCGAAATTATGAAAACAGATACACTAAAAACTAAAAAATCAGAAAATAAGCTACAAATAAGCAAATATCAAATAAGCAAATAACCAAAACTTAATCTAAAAAACTTTTAAGAAAAACTAATTCAACCACAAATCAAAAACTTGAAAAATACTAATAAATCTAACAATTAAAAATCAACTTTTTATAAAATAAACTAATAAGCACTTATCTAAAAACTTAACCAAATTGATTTTTAAAAAAAGCTAATAAGCCAAAATTTAAAAACTTTTTAAAAACACTAAATAATAAAAATATTTAAAAACAACTATTTATGAATATTAACTAATAAGCACTTAATTAAAAATAAGAAAATTAACAGAATAAGCACTAAAACACTATAACCTATAAAAATCAAACACATAAAAATCAGTAAGCACAATCAATCAAAATATCAATCAAACAAGAACATGATTAATTAAACTACATGATTATCAAAATCAACACAAGATTAATAATAAAGAAAGGAAAAATGAGAATGATTAATTGAAAAGCTTGATTAAGATAAATATTAAGATCTAATACAAGATTAATGAAAAAGATTAAAACATGAAATAAAAGATAGAGAGAGAAAATGAAAACTAGAGAGGGAAAGTAAATCTACACTACTCCTAATCTAAACTATCTAACCACCTCATAATGACACATTAGGAGGGTATTTATAGGAGGAGTAAAATGTTGGTGCTTTCTTCCTTCTTTCTTCTTGTCTCGACTCGATTTAAATTCTTTGTCTTTCTCGACGTCGTCTCAGGATTTGTCGATATAATATGAACTCGTCTTATAATTTTCTTCTTTAATTAGAATTGGTTCTTCGACTTCATTAAATTTCCGTCTTTAGACTTTTTCTTCGATAAATCTTCATAATAGGCCTTGGACTTCCGTTCTTTTTGCACTCTTGATCTTTTGACTTCGTCTTTTCTCGTTTTCTTTGATAAAAGCCCGTGAGAGCCCGTGTTTTCTTCCTTTTTCATATTTTGGTCCTAAAACACAATAACAACACAAACCACGCATATTTTCGACATTTACGACATAAAATACACGTTTTGGCTTGGTTATTATTATAATTAAGTGGTAAAAGGATGGGTGTTTTCACACCTATTAACTCCTCTACACTTGACCTTTGTAATGCCCTCATGCAATGCATTAATTACAAAGCATGTTTTACATTTTTCATCATAATTAACCTACATTGGCCTTTATTAAGTGGTAAAAGGATGGGTGTTTTCACACCTATTAACTCCCCTACACTTGACCTTTGTAATGCCCTCATGCAATGCATTAATTACAAAGCATGTTTTACATTTTTCATCATAATTAACCTACATTGGCCTTTATTAAACATAATTAAAGGAAGAAAAACAAATAAAGAGATTAAAGACATACATTGAGTCTTTGGATTGTCATGAATGATTATCATCCCCAAGCTTCACGTTCCCCATACCAAGCTTAAAAACGAGATCATTGTTATTATAAGTTAGGAAACTATCATAAACTCATGTGGACCAATTATTCACTTAGACTCCCTTATTCCTAGGTGTATCTCTTATATTTTATTATTGTCTTGAATGATCACCAGGATGCATTGTTGACTTATTTCGATAATTATTAGGCTGAAAATAAAGTAGGACGATTTAATCAATAGTTAGCTAAAGGACAAAATCTTTTAAAACTGCTTCTCGGGACCTCATAAAGTCCATATCTTGGCATAACTTGCTTCACGATTTGAGACCTTTCTCGGACCGATATTTGGTAGTGACTTCATACTTCAAATCTTGAGAGACGTTCTTGAAATTATGGTTTTCTCTTTATTATAGGAATTTCTTCACTTGAAGTTTTTGAGAGATTCTTCATACTAGGACCACGACTTATTCATTTTTCTCCAATCTTTATTTTGGATTTTGATATACAACGATCCGCCTCCTTTTAGGACTTAGATCTATTTATCCTTATACCTTGTTAGGGTCTTTTTGGATAGACTTCTCCATGATCTTTAGGGGAGTGTTTGCTTTTCGTCGTGTGTCTCGATACTTCATAATGATTTTTGATAAATGATTCTTCACATCACTTGGGATCTTTAGCAACAAAATGTATCCCTCATGCCTTGTTAGGGCCTTTTCGGACTCGCCAATCTTCGTATCCCGCTTCAATAAGTTATGCCTTGGCTATGAACTCTAATTAATACCGAGCAACTTTTAAACGATCTTTGGCTAGAAGCTAAGTAACTTTTCAAATCGTACAACCTTATTTATTGCAATTAAATCTATTAGCAAGCGATGGGAGAAAAAGCTCATAATTAACTCACATAAATTTATGAAAGAATACCAAACTTATAATTGACTCTATCATCTCTCGTTCTCCACAATTTAAAATCTCAAGGAATGAGACTCGTGGATGCTTAGCCTATTAAATCAAAGTTTTAGGTTTTCAAGTCATCTATAGGATCTTGCAAATTCTTAGAATCTTTCACGTTTAGAATTTGCATTTTAAAGTTACCTTGATAAACGAATTTCTAGGATCAATTATAGGAACTTGCGAAAAGTTCTTGTTCTTAACCCATAAGAGTTAAGACTTTCGTGTTTTAAAGTCCCTTATATAAAAGCCTAGCAAAACTTGACTTAAACACGTTACGAATACTAGCTAGAGTAAACTTAGATAAGTGAACTCGGGTTGAGTCAAAAGATTCACAACGTTTAAAACTTAAAACAACTTTATAAAAATTTATTCTAGGAAAGAAAGTAAATAACGATAACAAAGGAAAACTACTAGGCCAAAATAGATCAAAATTTTTGAAAAATGTCGAAAAATCAATTTTCCGGTTAAAATGAGGACAAATACAAGGAAAAGCCCACTTAACTTCGACAGAAGTCCCCGCTACACTTAATATAAACATTGTCCTCAATGTTTAAGCATGTGGGAGTGAACTCCCCTACACTTAGGACATTGTGCATGTTGTTTAAATCTTGCTAAGGAAGAGACAACTAAAGTGATTCCTATTTTAATACTGAAGAATATAAAATAGGGAATCAAAAGAGTTTAGGATAAAACTGGGAAGATGGGTACACGGGATCACGGTTCGTCAAAAGTCATCAAGAATGGATATTTGAAAGCTCGAATCCCTGCACATGATAAGAAAGAAAACAACAAACACATACTAGGGTCTCCCCCTACACTTATTATAAAAACAGAAAAAGATAGAGAGATAATCGGGTTGCCTCCCGAGAAGCGCTTGTTTTTGTTAACCGAGTCACGAGCCTGACTCGTCCCCGAATTAAATGGTCCATGCGGAAACCTCAAATTTAATACTGGGATCAATGACCTTGTTCTTGGTCCCGGAGGAACATAATAAATGAGAGGCATGAGGATAAGTCTTGAAGGGTAGAAAAGTCCTTTCAACATACGAAAAGTATGTGAAATCATGATCCACGGGAGGTGGGGTGGGTAAAGGAATCAAAATGTCATCCCCAAAAGACATATGATTATCAATAAGCGGCAAAGCCGAAAGGTGTCAATCATGGAATGGTCAATGTCACCTCCCGTGTCAAAGAACGCATCCTCCGTAATGGTGTCTAAAGGAGTGGATGAAAGGTGCTTGGGAGGGGGACTTGGGACAATACCTTCATGCAGCAAATTATAAAAAATAATATCCCCCTCCATGTCATCATCATCAATACCTGGAGGTATTGAGAGAATGTCGATTTCCTCCATAGATGTATCATTATTCTCAACTGAAGTAATAGATGGAGGTAAAGACTCAGAAATAGGAGCAGAATTCAACGCTTCAATTTTAGCAATAAGAAGATGAACTTTCAGTCATTTGTCGCGAAGAATAACGTCTTCCACCTCATCTACAAGACCAAGTTCAGAGGTGAACTTCTCGTAAGTCAGAGAGAATAAATCAACATCGCCTTCATCGCCCGGAGGAGAAGGATAAATTTCAAAAGTGAAATTCTCATAGCATGGAGAAAAATCATCATCATTAAGAGTGACCTCTTCCGTAGGCTCCACAAAAGTCGGCACATCACAAACCTCATCAATGAATTTATCAAGACCAAAATCACTAATCTCACTCGATGTATCACTATCCTTAGACGCATTAGGGATATCAATAGTAGGAGTAGTAATCTCAGAAGATGGGTTGAGATCATAGATATCATCCTCGTCATCATCATAAAAGTAGTATGGACGTACAAGAGGAGGAGTATAATCACTAAGATTAGATACTTGTTCTTGTTGCTGTCGCTTTTCCTCCTCCCTTGCTTCGCGTATGCTAGCTAATTCTTTTTGAACGTATTCAACCACATTCCAACAGAAGGTTGATGATCGATAGTGTATTCTGGGGGCTCAAAATTTTGAAACCGGAATTATAGCTGTAACACCCCATTTTGATAATGGAATGTCACACATAATTATGGCGTGTCATCAAAGCATACCAGGAAAAATGTCTAAACATTTCATGACCATAAAAGGGGAATATCGAAATCAAACATCGGTAGTCCAAAAGTAAAGCTCATCATACACAAACATAAGTACTGTAAAGGAATGGACTAACCAATGTCCATAGCAAGAGTATCAATGTAAAGATAATGCATAAAGTAAAGAAAGGCTAGAAAGCTTCCAGTCCATATGCACGTACGCTTAAAGTATACGAGCGTCCCTGAGTACCTGCCGTTTTGGGAACATAGAAAAGGAAAACGGCTGAGCAATACGCTCAGTGCACGGATGTACAATAAATCATGAATAGGATAAGCATATAACATATAACAGCGGAAGAAACTATGTCCCGAGTAACTTGGTAAAACTGGTAGTTTGAAAAGCCTTATGTTTATCTTATAAAAACTATTTAACATGTTCTACCATTAGCCAATATAGGTCATGAAAATCCACCGTGCATGAATACTTGGAGGGGTGACCTTATCATGTAAATTAGAGGGGCTGCCTCTAATTTAATATACTGGTTTGGGTAGGAGGGATCAGCTCCTTGTGAAGGATGCAAGGCACACACCACATTCACCATGAAATCCTGACTAAAACATGTAACTAGGATGCACCCATACGCCTCACATGATAAATATAATAATATGGCCAAAAGCTGAAGGGATGCCACGAGCAATCACTTCGCCGTGGTGAAGTCATAACATCAGTGCCTCTAATGTTAAGGTTATGGTACCTCCATAACTAGGTGAAACTGGTTATACATGTATATGGCTATAGGTAATCTAAATTAAACATAAGCAAATCAAACATATAAACTTTCACTACGGGAAAACAATTGGCTGCATACGGGGAATCCTAATAAGGAAAGAATGTCCATACTGAAAGGACGGGAATCCGTACCTTATGTCCAGTGAACGAAGAAGACGAACTGAGAGGAATCCTACTTCCGTATCACTAATGCTACATGAATACATACGTGAATAAGTATCTGACTACTAAATACGTAACTTGTTTTATATCATGTCTTAGCTTATTTTATACGTCCATATCATGTTTTACTGTTTAAAGCCTTAAACTGTGTTTATCTTATATTCTGTCTATTCTGATTAAGTATTTCTGTAATTTCATGTATTATTATACTTACTGTGTAATAATAAGTAACTTTCCAAAAATAGCAGGTTTCCAAAAATAGAATGTTTCCAAAAATAGAAGGTTACCAAAAATAGAAAGTTTCCAAAAATAGAAAGTTTCCAAAAATAGAAAGTTTCCAAAAATAGAATTACTGTTTAAAATAGATAAGTTTCTAAAAATAGAAAGTTTCCATAAATAGATTAGCTACCTTAATTAAATAAGTTTCTAAAAATAGAAAGTTTCCATAATTAGATATAAGCTGGTTAAATAAGCTAAGTATATAAGCCTAAGTGTTTTCATGATTATTTTCTAAGTCATAATGATATAATGTATAGTTTATTAATTATTTCATGTAATTTAAATAAACTATAGGTTAAAAGTATTTAATTAAAAATATCATGTTTTTAATTAAATAAAGTTAAATAATTAGGTTAAAACATGTATTATTATTTATTAATAATATAACCTAAGTCATGTTAATTAATTAATTATAACCATAGTTTTTAAATAATTAATTAATTATAAGTCTAAAAATATAAAATACTTAGGTTAATAATTTCATTATTTTAATAATTAATATAACATAAGTCATGTTTATTAAATTAATCATGTCATATTTATTAATTTAATTTAACATATGATTATAAAAAAAATATAATCTTAACATAAACCGTGAACCGGATCTTGACTAGCACCCATGAACCAGACATGAAATCGACACCATACCCCGAACCACTTCGGGGTTCCCCTTGTCTTGCTGCTACCGTGGGACCCACACGACCAACCCGGGACCATATGGTCTCGGTGGTGGTCGAGTAGCCAAACCGAGACCCCCTTGGGGTTCGGTTTAGGCGCCGGCCAAACAAACACCCCCAAAACACCCCTTTTTGATTTACCCAATAACCATTTTCATGTTAGATCTATGTTTTTAATTAGGTATTAAAAACATCTTGTTCTTAATTAATTATTAGATTAAATCAAAAAGAAAAAGGGTAAAAAGAATATACCGAATGCGTGGATCTAAACGAGGATGAACAAACACGAACACTTGCACCAAAAACCAAGATCAAAATCAAACAAACACCCTCCTTGGTGTGTTTGTATTCGGCGGCAAAAAAAAAAGAACAGAGGAGGAGAAGAAACTTTTTAGGTTTTTGTTTTAATCTTCTGTAAAGTGAAAATGACTAGCTAATTTTACCATAACCCCTCTTTAGTGAATTTTGAGATGGGCTTGGCCCATCTCCTTATGGTTTCCGCGGGTAGGGGCCCCACATGGGGTACCCGTATCGTTTTCCGTGTTTCGATGTTTAATTGTTCGTTCGTGTTTATTTGTGTTCATGTTTAATGTGTTCTCGTTAAATATTTACCGTGACCTAATATATTTATTTACCCTCGTAATAAATATATATAAGTAATTAATAATAGTTCGTGATTTAATTACGTTCATGATTTCATGATCGCATATTCGTGAATAATTATTGTCAAATAATTATAGCGTGCTCGTGCGTAGTAAATACTTATCGTGTTCTAACACGTACGTAATACGTAAAATCCTAACACGTAATCGTAATCATGCTATAATAGGAAAGTTTTAATCTAGTACGTACGATCTTAAGGGTACTATTCATGATAAAAGCATGCGGGTTTTACAACTCTTCCCCCTAAAAAGAATAATTCGTCCCCGAATTATAGATAAAGTAAACTGAAAAAGAAGAACATACCAGAATTCAAAATATGAAATGAGGGTAAGAAGCCCGGATAGACTCCTCTGTTTCCCAAGTGGCTTCCCGCTCGGTATGATCCCTCCAAAGGATTTTGACGAATGGATCGTCTTCCTTCGCATGACTCGTTCTTGTCAGTCAAGAACTCGTTCGGGTTCTTCTATAAAACTGAGATCTTCACGTATCTGTTCTAGTGGATACTGAACCATGTGAAGGGGATGATATTGGTACCCTCTGAGTAAGAACACATGAAACATATTGTGCACATGCGAAAGCTGCGGAGGTAACGCCAACCGGTAAGATACTTCACCGACTCGTTCAATGATATCAAACGGTCCGCTGAAACGGGGACAAAGCTTCCCATTAATCCCGAAGTGTCTAACACCACGTGCCAGCGAAACCTTAAGGAAGACGTGATCTCCTACGTTAAAATGTATGTCCCTACGATGCTTATCGGCGTAACTCATCTGACGTGACCGTGCTTCCTGAAGTTTCTGCTTAGCTACTGCGATCTTTTCATTGGTCATCTCTATGATTTCTGGTCCTTCAAGTGTTCGCTCGCCAACCTGATCCCAGCAGATTGGGGCGAGGCACTTTCTGCCATACAACATCTCGAAAGGAGCCCACTTGATACTTGCGTGCCAACTGTTGTTGTGTGCAAACTCCACAAAACAGATCTAATCGTCCCAATCACCCGTCCATTCCAACGCACATGACCTCAACATATCTTCCAATGTATGAATAGTTCGTTCCGACTGTCCGTCCGTTTGAGGATGAAAATCCGTGCTAAGCTTAAGTTGTGTACCCCAAGCTTTCTGCAGACTCTTCCAAAATCGCGAAGTGAAACGAGGATCTCTGTCTGAGACGATGCTGGATGGTGCACCGTGGAGTCTCGTGATCTCTCTTCTATACGTATCGGCGAGTTTACTTACTCGATCTTCCTTGCAGATCGGTAAGAAATGAGCTGATTTGGTAAGTCGATCTACGATAACCCAAATAGCATCGTGCTTCCTCTTGGTAGGCGGAAGACCAGTAACAAAATCCATGGTGATTTTGTCCCACTTCCACTCTGGAATATCTAACGGTTGAAGGAGACCGCCAGATCGCTGATGCTCGATCTTAACCTGCTGGCAGGTAAGACATTTGGAGACGTAAGTGGCTACATCCTGTTTTATACCACTCCACCAAAAGTACTGCTTGATGTCATGGTACATCATAGTCGAACCAGTATGTATAGATAATGGGAAGCTATGAGCTTCAGCTAACAAGGCTTCCCGGAGTTCTTGGTCATCAGGAACACAAAGTCTCGTGCCCTGCCATACGATACCATCTGCATCTACTCTGAATTCTGTTTGTTTCTCCAAATTCTGTACTATCACACAGATTTCTCCGTCATCTTTCTGAGTTTCCTTGATCTTAGAGAGTAACTCGGGTTCTACTCTAAGATTAGCCTAGTAACCGTGATGTCCACGTACCATGATCCTGATGTCTAGTCGCTCCAAGTCTCTTATGATTTCCTCTTTGATTTTAATGCCGTTGATCATTCCGGACTTCCTGCTAAGAGCGTCTGCTACTACATTTGCCTTTCCGGGATGATACTGTAGATTAATGTCATAATCCTTCAACAACTCTAACCATCTCTCTGCCTCATGTTCAATTCACGTTGAGTGAAGATATACTTCAAGCTCTTGTGGTCCGTGAAAATGTCACATGATTCTCCATATAGGTAGTGCCTCCATATCTTCAATGCAAACACGACTGTAGCAAGTTCCAAGTCATGCGTGGGGTAATTTTCTTCGTAAGGCTTAAGCTGCCGTGAAGCGTAAGCGATCACTTTCCCATGTTGCATGAGAACACAACCAAGTCCCTTCCCCGATGCATCACTATAGATTTGAAATCCACCCGTACCAGATGGTAGAGTAAGAATAGGTGCAGATACTAGCTTCTACTTCAGGTCTTCAAATCTCTTCTCTCGTTCTTCAGTCCAGACGAATTTCTCCCCTTTCCGCATCAGTTTGGTCAATGGTAGAGCTAAGCGGGAAAAGTTCTCCACGAACCTACGGTAATAGCCAGCTAAGCCTAAGAAACTGCGGACTTACGTCGCTGATATCGGCCTTGGCCACTTAGTAATGGCCTCAACCTTCGCTGGATCCATAGCGATTCCTTCTGCTGATACAATGTGACCTTAGAATGCCACCTTGTCTAACCAGAACTCACACTTGGAGAATTTAGCATACAGCTGCTTCTGGCGAAGAATCTGTAGTACTGTACGAAGATGGTCTTCGTGTTCCTCCTTGGACTTTGAGAAAATCAGGATGTCATCGATGAAGACAATGACGAACTTGTCCAGAATATCATGGAAGATTCTGTTCATCAAGTCCATGAACACTGCTGGAGCATTTTTCAGGCCGAATGGCATAACTACAAACTCGTAGTGGCCATAACGGGTACGAAAAGCAGTCTTGGCGATATCCTGCTCCTTGACCCGTAGCTGATGGTAGCCTGACCTAAGATCAATCTTGGAGAAGTGTTTGGCCCCTTGGAGTTGGTCAAACAGATCGTCTATACGTGGCAGTGGATACCTATACCGGATAGTAATCTTGTTGAGCTCGCCATAGTCTATGCAAAGACGCATACTGTCGTCCTTCTTCTTAACGAACAAGACCGGTGCGCCCCATGGAGATGCGCTCGGTCGAATGAAAACTCGTTCAAGAAGTTCTTGCAGTTGATCCTTCAGCTCCTTCAGCTCTATGGGAGCCATGCGATAAGGAGCCTTAGAGATTGGTTCAGCTCCTAAAATAAGCTCGATACTGAATTCCACTTCTCGTGCAGGTGGTATGCCCGGAAGTTCTGCTAGAAAAACATCTTGGAATTCCGACACTATTGGTTGATCCTAAATCGATAAAGATCCAGCATCCATGTCGTGAATCGTAGCTAGATAACCCTCGCAGCCATGTGACAGTAGTGCACGCGCTTGTAGGGTAGATATGATTTGTACAGACCGTCCGGGTATGAACCCATTATGAATGTACTCTGGTGCATTAACATCACCGAAGATAACTCGATATGAATGGCAGTCTATGGTAGCATGATGCTTGGATAGCCAATCCATGCCCAAAATCATGTCGAAGTCATTCATGTCCAGCAGAAGTGCGTCAACAGGTCGAACCTTATCGTCAAATTATAAGGGAAGACTCTTGTATACATGGGTGATTAATACATAGTCCCTCAAAGGCGTGGAAATAGTAAGCCTATTCTCTAGTGGCATGGGGAGCATCCTAATGTTCTTAGCATAAGCAGTATAAATAACCGAGTGAGTAGCACCCCTATCGGGAAAAGAACACATGCATCTTGACCATACATATACAAGATTCTAGTGATGGTACCTGTGGACTTGTTGGCCTGGTCTCGAGATGTCGTGTAGACACGCCCGGTGGTAGGAGGCGGCTTGGAATCAGCATGTCCTGATGTACCCTCCATCTCGCCCTTACGGCAATCCTTCATGATGTGGCCAGGAAGACCACACTTGAAGCATGCGTCTGTGTTACGGCGACATGGCCCTGGGTGCCTACGGTGGCAAGTAGAGCAAAGAGGATGAGTAAATCCTCCAGCAGGTGCTCTGGCTGGCTGGAAACCTAATAAAACATTTTACATAAGACATGATAATAGGGTACAAAGGATAATTCGGATAATCGTAAGATTGAATACCACTGATAGTTGGACGGCTAGGCTGTGAACCTCTCTGGTTCTGATCCCTACCGTTTCCATGGTTCCTGGTAGAAGTTTTGCTAAGGTGTCAGAATATGAGTTATAACATGAAATCATAAGAAAATGCGTAAGTATTAGGACCTGCTGCTGTTGGAGTGTCCAGCGTTGTTACGGTAATTATCATTACCGCCACGCCTATCCGTAGCAGAACGGTCGTTAGTCTGACCGTTTCCCTTGGGCTGATGAGGTTACTGCTGAGTAGCCGGCTGAGACCGGTCCCCAGTTTTATGCCTGGAAGATACATTTAAAGAGATGAATAATTGACATATATGGAAAGAATACGGGTAGATCACCGCTTGAATACAAATGTTTACCTCTTGTCGGGTCTCTTAGCTTCCCCGAACTCATCTCTCTCATGCAGCATCTCCAGCTTACGTGCTGCGTCGGCCACTTGTGCTACAGTGTTGAACGTAGCACACACCAGATTGTTTGCGACTGATGTGCGAAGAGCCCATCTAAAGTGGTGTGCCTGCTCTTCAGGAGTACCTGCTGTCGCACCAAGGAAACCAGCTAAGCGAAGAAAGCGCTACATAAACTCGTTGCTATTCTCCCCAGCTCTCCATCGGATCCCATGGTACTCTCTCTTGAGCTTGTCTTGCTCAGCCTTGGGAAAGAACTGCTCCATCACCCTGTTCTTGAACTGAGCCCAAGTCAAACCAGCAACCCACTCGTCACCACCCTCAGACTACATCAATGCTAACCACCAATTTAGCACATCGCCTTCGAACCGATAGCATGCCAACCTCGCCTTGTATGCGGGATCACAACCCATAGCATTGAAAATCTTCTCGATGTGAGCCAACCAGCTTTCAGCATCACTGGGGCTATCTGTTTTCTCAAAAGCTCGAGGACGGAGCTTGTTGAATCTCTCCAGCCATACTGCTAATGTCACTGGAGGAGGAGGAGGAAGAGGTGCCTGATTATGCTACTGATTGTTGGCAGCTTGAACTTCAGCCCTGATGTCGTTCCTCAGTTGAGGAAGCAAAGCTTGCATAGCAGCTTGAATTGCAGCATTGAGTTGTTCCTGTTCGCGTGTGAGAACCATCTGACAGTATAACATAAAACATATGATTAAACAGATCAAAACATAAAATATATATACATGAAAAAAAATTATACCAAAATTTCAAGAGAAAAATTTAATGCAAGAAAATTTTGTGTATGAATGCATAATACAGTTTTATGAAAACTTTTGTATGCAAGAGAGTGAACGCCTATGGTCAGTTCACCCAAAACAAAAGACATGGCGAGGGGACGCCTATGGGTCGGTCCCAAATTTAAAAGTTTCGATAAAACACATGCGACTAAATAGGGCCAGTCCTGTACCAACCATTACTTAGTCATAAATCTGCGACAATGACATATATATATGTATGCATAAAATGATGAATGCATGAAAACAACTGTCAGTTCTAGGAAGACCATAGTGACTACCCACTAATAACAGGTCATATTTTGAGAGCCTACAGGTCGAAGCCATGGCTCTGATATCATAATTGTAACACCCCATTTTAATAATGGAATGTCACACATAATTATGGTGTGTCATCAAAGCATACAAGGAAAAATGTCTAAACATTTCATGATCATAAAAGGGGAATACCGGAATCAAACATCGGTAGTCCAAAAGTAAAGCTCATCACACACAAACATAAGTATTGTAAAGGAAAGGACTAAACAATGTCCATAGCAAGAGTATCAATGTAAAGATAATGCATAAAGTAAAGAAAGGCTAGAAAGCTTCCAGTCCATATGCACGTACGCTTAAAGTCTAAGAGCGTCCCTGAGTACCTGCCATTTTGGGAACATAGAAAAGGATAACGGCTGAGCAATACGCTCAGTGCACGGATGTACAATAAAGCATGAATAGGATAAGCATATAACATATAACAGCGGAAGAAACTATGTCCCGAGTAACTTGGTAAGACTGGTTTTATAGTTTGAAAAGCCATATGTTTATCTTATAAAAACTGTTTAACATGTTCTACCATTAGCCAATATAGGTCATGAAAATCCACTGTGCATGAATACTTGGAGGGGTGACCTCATCATGCAAATTAGAGGGGCTGCCTCTAATTTAATATACTGGTTTGGGTAGGAGGGATCAGCTCCTTGTAAAGGATGCAAGGCACACACCACATTCACCATGAAATCCTGACTGAAACATGTAACTAGGATGCACCCATACGCCCCACATGATAAATATAATAATATGGCCAAAAGCTGAAGGGACGCCGCGAGCAATCACTCTGCCGTGGTGAAGTCATAACATCAGTGCCTCTAATGTTATGGTTACGGTACCTCCATAACTAGGTGAAACTGGTCAAGCATGTATATGGCTATAGGTATTCTAAATTAAACATAAGCAAATCAAACATATAAACATACACTACGGGAAAACATTTGGCTGCATACGGGGAATCCTAATAAGGAAAGAATGTCCATACTGAAAGGACGGGAATCCGTACCTTATGTCTAGTGAACGAAGAAGACGAACTGAGAGGAATCCTACTTCCGTATCACTAATGCTACATGAATACATACGTGAATAAGTATCTGACTACTAAATACGTAACTGGTTTTATATCATGTCTTACCTTATTTTATACGTCCATATCATGTTTTACTTTTTAAAGCCTTAAACTGTGTTTATCTTATATTCTGTCTATTCTGATTAAGTATTTCTGGTATTTCATATATTATTATACTTACTGTGTAATAATAAGTAACTTTTCAAAAATAGCAGGTTTCCAAAAATAGAAAGTTTCCAAAAATAGAAGGTTACCAAAAATAGAAAGTTTCCAAAAATAGAAAGTTTCCAAAAATAGAAAGGTTTCAAAAATAGAATTACTGCTTAAAATAGATAAGTTTCTAAAAATAGAAAGTTTCCATAAATAGATTAGCTGCCTTAATTAAATAAGTTTCTAAAAATAGAAAGTTTCCATAATTAGATATAAGCTGGTTAAATAAGCTAAGTATATAAGCCTAAGTGTTTTCATGATTATTTTCTAAGTCATAATGATATAATGTATAGTTTATTAATTATTTCATGTAATTTAAATAAACTATAGGTTGAAAGTATTTAATTAAGTATATCATGTTTTTAATTAAATAAAGTTAAATACTTAGGTTTAAACATGTATTATTATTTATTAATAATATAACGTAAGTCATGTTAATTAATTAATTATAACCATGGTTTTTAAATAATTAATTAATTATAAGTCTAAAAATATAAAATACTTAGGTTAATAATTTCATGATTTTAATATCTAATATAACCTAAGTCATGTTTATTAAATTAATCATGTCATATTTATTAATTTAATTTAACATATGATTATAAAAAATAATCTTAACATAAACCGTGAACCAGATCTTGACTAGCACCTATGAACCGGACATGAAATCGACACCATACCCCGAACCACTTCGAGGTTCCCCTTGTCTTGCTGCTGCCGTGGGACCCACACCACCCAACCGGGACCATATGGTCTCGGTGGTGGTCAAGTAGCCAAACCGAGACCCCCTTGGGGTTTGGTTTAGGAGCCGGCCAAACATACACCCCCAAAACACCCCTTTTTGATTACCCAATAACCATTTTCATGTTAGATCTATGTTTTTAATTAGGTTTTAAAAATATCTTGTTCTTAATTAATTATTAGATTAAATCAAAAAGAAAAAGGGTAAAAAGAATATACCGAATGCGTGGATCTAAACGAGGATGAACAAACACGAACACTTGCACCAAAAACCAAGATCAAAATCAAACAAACACCCTCCTTGGTGTGTTTGTATTCGGCGGCCAAAAAAAAGAAAAGAGGGGGAGAAGAAACTGATAAGTGTGAAAACACTCATCAATAATGATCCTAAAACCATTAAAAACACTGTCAAATACATTATATTAAACTGTTAATTATCAGAATTACGCGTGTATTTGGTGTTTGTGTATTTTCAGGTAATATAGGTACATTCGAGACAAACACGAGCTTTCAAGGACTTATTTGATCAAAAGACAAAGAAAGAGAAGAAAGATGCTTAAAGGACCAATCTTGCCACTACTTCAAAGATGGAGGACTAGACTTGCAATTTCCTACAAAACAAAGAATGAAAAGAAAGAACTTAAAAGTTTTAACCACTTTTGAAACAAAATGTGAAGTTGAAGGGACTAAAAAGAAATTTAATGAAAAGTAAACAAGTTTACTTAACTTGGTCCATTGACCAGACTCGGTCAAAACACAAACCACACACGTCTGCGTCTTCTTCTTCCCAATGAAGAGAGAGAAAGAACAGATGAAGATTTCATCTTTTACCACCAATACCTGCAAATCAAAATCAAAAACGATCCAAGGGTTTTCAGCCAAAGATTCCAACTACAAAAGTGCTTATCTCGTTATCCTCTACATGATGGAGGTACTTAATTAGAGTAAAAGTCAAGGACAAAGAAAGCCCCAAATATCCGATTGAAGATGATGAAGAACGAGTAAACCTCGTATTAAACACGTGTCAATCAATCATTGGATTGAACATGTCACAACACCTCCTTTCGCTGGCTATATAAAGAAGACGAGAGCTCTCATTTCAAGGGGTTAGCTTAGGTGTAGATTTCACACACTTAGTTAGTTAGGTTTAGTTAGTTAATTCAGTTTTCTCTCAAAACTTTTGTTCTTATTTTCAGTTACTCAATTAGTTAATAGTCATCTTCAGTTCTGTTAAATCAGTTGTAACTGCCTTCTTTTCTTCCATTAATAAATGATCAAGCTTTCGTCTTATTCTCGTTATATTTCCTTCTTATCTGCTATTTTTGATTACAACCTTTCGGACACTTGTTATTGAACATGTTATGAAAGATGAATTGAAGTTAGGAGACTGTAGTTCGAAGTTTAGAATTGATTTCATGATTAAAAAAAGGGAGTCAGTTTCGAGAACCACATGATTTGGTTTTGTTTCAGTTTCGTAAATAGTTCATCAGTTGAGTTCTAGTTTCGTAATATTTTTCTTACTAGTTTTCTGTTACAAGTTTTCTGTTACAAGTTTTCTGTTACAGATTAGTTAGAGTCAGTTGAGGAGTAATTGGATTCGAGCTCAGTCTAGAAATTTTCATATAAAAAGTCTGATTTTGTTTCTGTTTCATCTTTCTATTTTTCTACTTTCGTAATCAGTTTAAAGAGTCAGTTTACTTGTTGATTTAAGAGTTTTTAATAGTCATCATTTTATCAGTTTAAATGAGTTTCTGTCAATCAGTTAAAACGAGGTGATTGTAGTATTCTGTAGTTGGTAATGAGTAATCGAACATATATGTTTTTTTTTCCACGTTATGCAAGTTTTTCAGGTTATGAAGGAACAGTAGCAGATCAGCCAGTTATTTCTCTTGATTACAGTTGATTCACCAGAATAGTGGATAGAAGTTGTTTGAGGTGCGATAGTTTAAGCCGGCTCAGCGCCGCGCTTCGACTCAACGGGCTGGCCTGGATGCGGGGAAGTATCATTTTTACTTTTTGCGAGTTTAGTAATCTGATAGTTTAATCTTGATTAGAGCAGATCCTTGTTTGCAATTCGTGTTAAAATTGCTTGTTATCCGAAGTTGAGTATCTGTTTTTATTTCATTCTGAATGATCGATTAGTTCATTGATGCTCGTTATCTGCTTTAGAGTTGTGCGTTAGTTCAATAAGTTTAGATAAGTAAACTCTGTAGTATATGTTTATTTTTCAGAAATTTAGATTGCATCAACAGCCTAAAATAATTCTAGTAGTAGGTCATTAACTGGTGTTTTGCACAAGGATAGTTTAATATGAATTTGATTCAATCAGTATCTGGTTTGAGCTAAGTAGTTTTGATGCTAGTAAGGAAGAGTAGATGTCACTTACGAAGTCGAATTTTAGGAAAATGGATGACTGATAGTTTTAGACTAGTGAATTCTAGTGAAGATTAAAAAATGTCAATCTTATTGCATTAATGTTTGGAATTAGTTCATTCATTTGAAATTTTGATCTGTTTTCAATGTTTACAAAATAGAGTTCAATATATTAGTTCAAATTAGAGTTAGCTGAACTTTAAACGTCTTAAAATTGTAGCTCGTTAGTTTTAGATAGGATGATGGGCTTTTCACTTTTGGGCCTAGTTTTATTCATGAACATTAGTTTGGACAATGTAGGATTGTAATTGTTAGTCTACTTTAGATATTTCAGCATGTTAGTGCAAATTGCTTTTAGTTAAATTAGTTATAAATGTGCTAGTTGATTGAACATTGTGCTTTACATGTTGTACTAGCTACAATTTTTTAGTATAGTACATATACATAGTATAAATAATATTTTTACATTTTTAAATGCTTTGTGCCAATTAGACATAGATTACCAATCAAGTCTTTTTAACCAAAAACAATTAAGTCTTTGCTAAGAAAACGTTATATCAATTCGAATCGAGCTGAGAAGACAACTACACTAAAAACGAAATATTAAATGGCACCGCTGCCGGTTCTTTTCGTGACGATTAACAATTTCGAGTGAGACGATTGGATTTTGGGATCCGTTCACTTTGTGAACGTTATTTTTACGTATTATAATCAAAAACATAAAAAATCAAAAAGATAAAAATACAAAAAAATTAAAAAAATCACAAAATCAATTCTTTTCCTAAAGAATTGAACCAAAAAAAATAAAAAATCCAAAGAGTAATCTTTTTCCTAAAAGATTACGCCCAAAAATATATATTATATCGATTTCATCGCTTTTTACGTACATATAGTATTTTTCGTAAAAAAAAATAAATACAAAAATATTTTTGATATATTATTATATGTAAATAAGTATACGTATAAGAACAACCAAGTTACCTATCTTCCATAAGTATTGCCGAGGCATTACACCGTGTTGAGGGGCGTTCCGGTCCTTGACACGCGTATCGATCAAATAAAATTAAGCAAGAATAGATAAATACTTCCAATTGGCAATAATTCGAAGAATACAAACTACAAAGTGAATAGATAGGCGACGTGCTATAAAATGCCGTCTAAGGGTTAATAGGTACTTAAGTGCTTCGCGCCACCTAACCCCCCGTTCACTAGTGCGTATTCTAAGAAGGAAGGCTTAATTGGAGGTCTTGCACCCAAGTAGTAATTATATATATACTTTTTTTTGTGGATATTTCATATCGAAACTCGAAGAGGATAATCTTATTCTTTTCAAAGTCGACCGAGGGCTACTCCCTCATTCCTCGTGTTTACTTACACGTGTACTCGCACACGTGTAAACATACCACCTTTGGTGTATCACTTCCTTTCCCGAGGAAGCTTTTAGACGTCATTTCTTGTATATACATTCGACCATTTTGTAGCCATGGATCAACGTCCTCTTATGGAGATTCTCCAATCGAAAGTAGAGGGAAATGCCGACGCCATCGTTATACCTGAAATAACCGCACAGACTTTTGAGCTTAATACACGCATGATAACTTTGGTTTCTTCTATCCCCTTCTTAGGGAGACCCATAGATGACCCCCACGACCATATTAAGAGGTTCTTGTTACTTTGCAATACACTTAAGTATGATGGGGTCCCTCCTGATGCTATTAAGATGATCCTATTCCCATTCTCCTTAGAGGGTCTTGCTAGAAATTGGTATGATAGGCAACCATCTAAGAGCATCTTCACTTGGGAGGATTTAAGGAAGAAGTTTTTGAACCAGTTCTTTCCTCCATCAAGAACTACGGCTTTGAGAAAATTAATTATTGGTTTTCAACAAAGGAATGATCAAACATTTAGTGAGGCTTGGGAGGATTTCAAGGAGTTGTTGAGGAAATGTCCAAATCATGGATTCAATGAAGTTCACCAAATCAACACTTTCTATAATGGATTAAGACCATACCACCAAGATTCACTCAACTCTTCCGCGGGTGGGAATATTTTCTCTAAATCCTTTCAAGAAGCTTGGGACATTATTGAGAACAAATCGATGGTACACGCTAACACACAATTTGATGAGAAAGTCCATGTGATGCAAGAAAGTGTTACTCCTCAAATAGAAAAAATGATCTCTCAAAAGCTTGATACTATGACCAACACACTCATGAAATTTTGTGAACTCCTTTTGAACAAGAATTCCACCAATGATGTGAATACTATTGCTCTTTCATGTGAGACTTGTGGAGGTCCCCATTCCTACCAACAATGTGATAAAGTTCAAGGCTATCAAGGGGAGTGTTATGCTTACCAAGGGAACAATTACAAAGCACCCAACACCTTTCAACATCAAGGAAATACCTTTTATCCACCAAATCAAGGATTTAATGCTCAACCTCCACCTTTCCAACCTCAAGGTTTTCAAAGTCATGTGCCACAAGAGTTAAACACAATGGATCTTTTGCAAAAGATGAATCAAGAGAATGAAAGGAAATTCCAAGCTATAGACAAGAAAATGAATGACCAATTCAATAAACTTTTGATGGCATTAAATCAAAGACAACAAGGAGCTTCACCATCTAACACACAAGCAAACCCAAGGGCAAATGTCAATGCTATTACAACAAGAAGTGGAAAGACAACAAAGGATCCTTCACCTCCTAAACCACCTATTGTTCAACCCACTTGTGTTCCTACTTGTGACAAGCCTTTTACATCTACTTCACCATCTTCAAATGCTCCTATCCAATCCAACATACCTTCTCAACCTATTCCCACTTCTCCTTTACCTTCCACAACTCCCAATGAAGAAGCTAACAAAGAAAAATCTTCTACTACAACACCTATCCCACCTACACCAAAACCAAACCTTCCTTACCCTTCAAGATTGAGAAAGGACAAATTGAAAAACAAGGATGATATACAAGTCTCCAATTTTTTGAGGATGTTCAAGCAACTTAACATAAACATCTCCTTTGCAGAAGCTCTTGCATATATGCCAAAGTTTGCTAAGATGTTCAAGGATTTACTTTCCAACAAGGAAAAATTGGTGGACTTGCCTAATACATCTCTTAATGAAAATTGTTCCGCCGTGTTGCTAAAAACCTTACCTACAAAACTTGGAGATCCAGGGCGCTTTTTGATCCCTTGTAATTTTCCTGGGGTGGAAAATTGCATGGCATTGGCGGATTTAGGGGCAAGCATAAATCTCATGCCTTTATCGGTTTGGCAAAAACTCTCTCTTCCTGAGCTCACTCCAACTAGGATGACCCTTGAGTTAGCCAATCGTACCATAGCTTACCCTGTAGGTATTGCGGAGGATGTGTTTGTAGGTGTGGACAAGTTTACCTTTCCAGCCGACTTTGTAGTGGTTGATTATGATATGGACCCGTGAGTTCCTCTTATTGTTGGTAGACCTTTCTTGAGGACGGGTCGTACTCTTATTGATGTGGCGGAAGGAGAATTGATTATGAGAGTTGAGGATGAGAAAGTTGCGTTTAAGATGGGAAAAGTCATTAAGAAACCTCAAGGTTATGAAACCGTTAATCATATTGATGTTCTTGACGAGGTGGTAAATCCTAGTGATGATGTAGGGATAAATAACAATGATATTCTTGATGAAGTTTGTCATGAATACTTTCATGAAGCTTGTCAAAGTGGGAATTATGAAATTTCCCATGTTGAGACCATAGCCTCCATTACTTCCTCATTGAATGTTTTTGAAGCTCAAGAGTTTAACATTGATGATTTTGTGATCTATTCAAATCCTATTTTTTAAACATCACTTGATAACCCACTTTTCAATGACAATGAGGAAGTTAATGATGATTATAGTGATGAGCTTTCTATACCCTTAAGGTCTATGACTCATATCATCTCTACGAGTGGTCCTCCTATACTTGAGCCTCATATTGACTCTTATTGTCCTACCTGTCCGCCGGTGGATTTGGTTATTCTTGAGGAGGATCCTCAACCTTTAGAGAGTGATATTACTGTAGAGGATATTACTTTTGATGAGGAGTTAGACAAGTTTCTAGATACCTACTTTCCTCTTGAGGATGAGTTTTCCCATGATTCCAATGATTCATTTGTCTCTTCATTGAGTTTGGATGAGGACGACTCTCCTACTTTGGACTTAGATGATGACTTTTATCCCTATTTGGACCTTAATGAAAATTTTTCAAAAGGAAAAGAAAAGGAAGACCTGAAGGTTCATACTACTTGTGTTTTAACACCTCTTTTTCAACCTTCGGTGTCTAATGATGTGAATTTTTATAAGGGGGAGTCTTCTAAAGGAAACACTTCTTTGATTTGTCATTTTCCCCAAAAGGAAAAGGTTTTTGATCCTGGTATAAACATTTATGAGCTATCTGCTATAAAAGGAGAATTCTTTAGAAAAATGGGATCCTTACCTGCTTATCATACCTTTCATTGTGACCATTGTTTGCTTAAGGGAACCTCGACTATTTTACCCTGGTTTGTGATTCCCACCTTGGGATTGAGCTATTATTGGGATGAAAATCATGTATTTGATCCTGGTGGACTTTCTTCGAGGTTTCCCTTTATGGGCATGACTTTTCACCCTTAGCATTGAATAACTAGGTTAGAAAACGTAGAGTAGATTTTCGATAGGTTAGGTTTAATTAAAAGGATGTTATAGTAGAGCTGAAGTGGAGGGGTGCCTTTCTTCGTCTTTTGGTGTTTGTTTCAAGGGTTGCTCTCTCACATTTCATGCTTGGAGCTTATGGAGGAGGCCCGTGTATCTGGTTCACTTCGATTAGTTTTTGCTATTGTGATATTAACATTTGTGCTTAAAATGAATACCCTTTAGTTGTCTCTTCCTTAGCTTGGGTTAAGCAAAGTAATCAATGTCATAAGTATAGGGGAGTTTACTCCAATACTCTTAAACATTGAGGACAATGTTTATCTTAAGTGTAGGGGAGACTTCTATCGAAGTGACCTTACCTAGACCATTGCCTTAACTTCATGATAAAATGGAAAATTGATTTTTCGAACATTTTTCAAATTTTTGATCTACTTTGGCCACCAAAAATATGCATTCATAATTTTTGCATCAATCATTTTTCATTTTGCATAACACATTTGCATTGTATATATTTCTTATTTTATTTTTCATCAAAATATATAAAAGGAAAAGAAAAATATAATAAAACATGGTTTTAACAAGTTTAGACTTCTTTGACATATTAGGCCCACCATGGATATTTTGACTCAACCCGAGTTTGCTTATCTTAGCACTCTCTAGCTAGTATCCTTAACCATGTAGTCCTTCATTGGTCTATTAGGCTAAGCTTCCACCAATTTCATTCTTTGAAATTTTAAATTTGTGGAGAATGGGAAATGATAGAGTTGAAGCAAGTGTAAAAGGGCTAGATAGACTTCATGGCAATTACTTGTGGCTAAACCCTTCTCTTCTCTACCTCTATTTTCTTCGCTTGTATATAATTGTTAATAAATAATCAAGTACGGTTTTAATTGGTTTGTAATCTCTTATGCATTTTTGGCTAATCATTTATGGTTGATATGAGTACGTCTTAAGATTATAAGTTAGCACGTTTTATGTGTACTAGACTTATGTCATGCTCCATATTTAGCGGGTGTTTTTCCTTTTCTTCTTTTCAAATTTCTTTGTGAGGAATAAAGAAAAATAAGAGCGGCTTATGAAAAAAATGAGTGGCTAGAAAAAAAAAAGAAAAAGAAAAAAAAAATAATGCAAGACTCCCAAGAGGGGCAGTGTGGTGTTAATTATAGTGACTATTGAGTTCCAATATTACCTTGACGGGTTGCGGGGATTCAATAGATTGCTCCAATCCAATATTACCTTGACGGGTTGCGGGGTTGAAGATCCAAAGTCTCAAAAAGATGCGGATGTAAATTATTGCGTGAGTTTTATTTTTCTTTCCTTAGCGAGTGTGTAGTTACTTATGAAAGCATGACATGAGGATTTTACACATAAGGCGAATGACTTATTACTCTTAATACGGACTTGTATTAATTGTGAGCGGTTTTTCAAGTAATGGATGAGAAGATTACTTAGGATTAAAACCGTGCTTCCTTATTTTTGGATTTTACACTTCTTATACTTCACACTTGAATAATGACAAATTTGCCCACAAGCAATTTGCTCAATTAATAACCGGATCCACATTTAATTGTCATGAATAAGTTGATGCACTTTTTACTTGTGAATACAATGATCCCAATTATTAGCTTGGTATGGGGAAAGTGAAACTTGAGGGTGATAAGTGTCCATGGTACTCAAGCCCTAATCTAAGTCATTGATTTCTTTATGAGTTATTTCCATCAAAACCATTTCAATAAAAATCAAAAATATATAAATAGAATTGTTTTCTTTGCATTGCATTGTAAATATTCAAAACCATTCATCATGTAGTATAGCATAGTTTATTAAATCATAAAATGGCCAAGGTTGGTTAATTATGAGAAAAGTGTAACTTTAGAGCTTTAAAATGCTGCATTGCATGAGGACATGGCAATGGTCAAGTGGAGGGGAGTTGATAAGTGTGAAAACACTCATCAATAATGATCCTAAAACCATTAAAAACACTGTCAAATACATTATATTAAACTGTTAATTATCATAATTACGCGTGTATTTGGTGTTTGTGTATTTTCAGGTAATATAGGTACATTCGAGACAAACACGAGCTTTCAAGGACTTATTTGATCAAAAGACAAAGAAAGAGAAGAAAGATGCTTAAAGGACCAATCTTGCCACTACTTCAAAGATGGAGGACTAGACTTGCAATTTCCTACAAAACAAAGAATGAAAAGAAAGAACTTAAAAGTTTTAACCACTTTTGAAACAAAATGTGAAGTTGAAGGGACTAAAAAGAAATTTAATGAAAAGTAAACAAGTTTACTGATGAGATGGCATTTATACATGATCTCATCGTTCTTTTCGGGCTTTAAATGCACTAAAATGTCATAAAATACCATATATATGCTTGTGTTTGTTTACTTGTGTGTTTTAGGTATGGATATCGTGAAAAAGACAAAAGATCACAAGATACAAGGAAAAACGGACACGAGAAACGAAGCCGTACAAAGAACCGGGCCCTAATCATGGAATTTTCATCAAAAACCCTTGAAGACTTGAAGACAAAACAAGATTGATCCTCAATGAATGAAGAAATGACACTTAAAACCCTTGTATATTAATAATTACAAGTTTGGTCCCTTAAGTTTGTCAAAATTACAAAAAGGTCCTTCAACTTTGAAGAAATGGCAAGTTTAGTCCCTCAACAATTCAAAATTGCCAAGAATGGTCCCTCATGAAGATTAAGACATAATGAAGACCTTTGAAGATCAACTTTGTCCAAGTTCAGCCCTTAAAGAATCACCAAATGTCAAATTACATCCTTGATAACCTTTTATCAAAAGTTGGTGCCAAAATTGTCAAAGTGGGAAAGTTAATTACAAAGGATATCCAGTTTTAGGGCAGGAAACCTTAAAAGCCAAAAATAACAAAACACAAGGACCATAGTTGCACAAAAGGAAACATTTAAAAGAAAAGGGCGCCTAACATCCACTTTTCCCCCAAATTAGGATCAAATGGAGTTACTGTGCATCATTCTTACCACCCAGAACTTACTTTCACTTTTCCTTGGGTAAAACCCAATTAAACTTGCACACAAGTAATTCACACACTCACAAACCTTTCCCACTCCTAAAAACCTGCATCCCACTCATGTGCACCAAACCCCCAATTCCCCAATCCACCAATCACATCATTCCTTAGCCCCCAAGCATCATGACGTGTCCCAAATCAATGGCCAAGATTATTTGCTTCCTCCCAAAGCAAAATAAACGTTCAAGATCAAATGGACAGCTCATATGCACCAAAAACGTTTGAGGGCAATTTTGGAATTTTCTATGTATTAGGGTTTATGTTTTATGCCTCTAGGATGTTCTATAGGCTCTATAAAAGGAGACCCAAGCTGTGGTGATCCCTTTGTTCCAGTTTCTAGTCTCTCACATGTAATTCCTTTTTAAAGAAATAAAAAGTTTGGTTTTTGAAATATTCAAGTGTAATTCCTTTTTTATTGTTTTTAAAAGATTGTGTGTTGTGAGGAGATTGATTCTGAGTTCCACTTTGTTTTATGGTTAAGCAACTTTGATTTTCAAAGTTGTTTAAGGTTTCTAAAACTTGGAAGATTTTTGGTAAGAAATCTGTCCAAGGTATTTGGTGTTTATGGTTCATGATTATTGGTAATATTAGGTTTTAGAAAACGTGTTTAGAAGGTTTGGAAAGTTTTTGGAAGTTTTTAAGTAAGAAAGAAATCAAAAAAAAAAAAAAAATATATTACATATTATCCTTGTTCTTGTTTCTTTGTTTTGTGTTCAAACAGGTGGAAGTGTGCTTGTTGATTTAGTTCAGCTCCAACCCGGGTTGGATTGGAGGAGGATTTGCATCCTCTAGGTTCTTGGATGTAAGAACCTAAGGTAAACTTCTTTTACCTTGAAAAAGTTCAAAAATAGCAAGTTGTATGCTCTTATGAGATTTGGTGCTTAAGTGCGTTTAATAGTGTTTGATTTGTGTTCTATTGATGTTATGTGCATGTTAGATGATATAGAAATCAGTTTGGTTAGGGTTTATAAGGTTTTGTTTTGAAAAAGTTTGAAATCAAAATATAAGAGGGTGTTTGGCAATAGGTTTAAGCAGGGTAAGAATTTGATTCATGTTTTAAATAGGTGTTAGTATAATTGAAAAAGGTTTGAGATAGATTGTTTTATTGTTGTGTAATCATTTGATCAAGTTTGGAGTGAATTTGGAGTGTTTAAAAAGAAAAAGGGTGTTAAAAATCTGTATGCTCACTTTGGCTTGATTTTTCATGCATTTTGGTGCTCAAATCTTGTAATCAGTAAAGTGTTAGGTTGTAGGGATTATAGAAGTTGTTTATGTGCTAATTGGTGAGTGGATGTGTCAAATCTTGGAGTCTTAAACTCACTAGATTGCTAGAAAACGACTGTTAAGCCTACAGACCTAGTCTAAAAATTACAGAAACTTGTATGAACCTTTGAGTGCTTTGGATTTTGCTTTAAGTGTGCTAGTTGCTTGCTAGGTGCTTACTTCTTGTTGTATTGACTTCTTGTGATCAAAGGATCACAAGAGTGCCCCATTTGTCCATAATAATCACCATAATAAGCACAGCCACAGCTCCTCTTGGCTTCATCAAAAAGCAAAACACTAGTGCAAAACCTGCTTGTGTATTATTGAAAGAATTGGCCACATTTTTGCATAGTGCTGCGCCGCAAGACCTACTAGTTGCGGCGCAACTAAAGAAGCTACAAATCAAGGCACTCCCGTTTCACTAGTTGCGGCGCAAGACACAAGCGTTGCGGCGCAACTAAGTGAATAAAAAGAAAAAAAAAGGGGGTTATCTAGACTCGAACCCGTGACCAACCGTTCAACAACCCAACGTGTTAACCAAACGCGCCCTGGGGACTTTGACTGATACTTTTGGTTTTGAATTCTAGTTAACACGTTTTTCATTGCTTTGCTTATTAATAAGCCGTAGCATTTAAGCTTATTTCCAGCTTATTTTTCTAGCTTATTTCACTTTTCTTATTTTTCCTAGGTAAGTAATAGGTTTGTAGATTTTTTAAAATTGGTTTCACATTTTTCCACTTTTTAGATTATTTTTTAGAATTTATTTTATATACGTATTTTATTAAATCATTAAAAAATACCAAAAATAGTTTTTATTTATAGGAAAAATAGTTTTTAGTTTTTAAAATATATTTTTGAGGTTTACATATAGTTTTGGTGTCATAAACTTTAATTTTTAATTTTATAATACTTTAAGGTTTTTTATAAACTTTAAAGATTTTTATAAAATTATTAAAAAAGGTTTAGGAGCTTTAATTTGTGTTTTTCTCTTAGTTATAATATTTAGGATTTTTATAGATTTTTTATTTCAAATTTTATAAACTTTTTATTTTTAGCATTATTTTAATATTATTTTATTATTTAATTTTCAAAATTTTCTTTTTCCTTCTTTTTCATTTTTCCTAGGTTCTTTGTAATTAATTAGGACTATTTCCATTTTTAGAATAATTTTTGAACTTTTAGATTTATTTTTATAATTATTTTAAGTTTAATTAGTTTTTAATTAATTTAAATCATTTTTAGAGTTATAAAAATAGTTTTAATAGGTTTTAATTTTTAGAAAATTACTTTTTAGTCTTCTAATAATATAAGTTAAGTAATTGTTCAATAAAATCATATTTTTGACATTTGAATTAGTTAAATTTAATTTTAGGGCTTTAATTAGCATTTAAAATTAATTATTTAATTAATAAAAGGTTTTAAAATATCTTTGTTGGATTTTTAACTTAGTTTATATTATTTTAGACTTGTTTTAATCTTTTTCTTGATTTTGTTTTTGGTCTTAGCTTAATTTTTAATTTTTGTGGTTTTTCTACGGTTTTTTTCGTTTTCGTCGTAGTTTAATTTTCACGTATCCGTCTTTTCTTCTTCTCACCCCCATTCTTCTTAATATTAATCTCAAATAAATACAAGTTAATTCACAACACCTATACCTCCTCGAGAACGAACTCACTTTTAGGGTCATTCACACACGGTTTTCCTAAATCGTCGTGCACGCTTACCCTATTTACGTTCTTTTTCCTAAAAGACGTATTTCTACAACTATCAAATGGCGCCGCTGCCGGGGAGGTGTGTCGTGTCTTAATTTGGAAAATTTTGTTTTTGATATTATCCATAAATAGTATTTGTGTTAAGTGGAACTCCCTTAACACGTATTATCGGTTTTCTCGGTTTTTCTTTGTGAATATTATTAATATATTGTATTAAGTATCACAATAAAAATACAATATCTCCAAAAGTGTGAAAACACAACCTTGATTCGGGATTTCATCACTCGATCATTGTATTCGAATCTCAAACAAAAAGAAAAGGCAAAAATAGATAAATACTTTCGAGAAGCTCGATTTTGAAAGATACGAACTATAAGGTGGGTATAAGGCGGGTATTATAAAATATACCCTAAGGAAAAAGGCTCTTAAGTGCTTCGCGCCGCCTCGTTTCCCCGCTTGCTTGTGAGTATTTTGAGATTGAAGGCTAATCGAGGGTTTTGCCGCCCAAAGTATTAATACGTATACTATATTTGCTTGGTTTTCTTTGTGATTAAACCCTCGTGAACAATTTGGTTTTCACCAAAGTTCTAAAGTCATTCGAAGGCGTTCACTCCACGTGATCGTTTTCATTCCTTTGAGGCTTCTTTAATCAAGAGTTTGATTCGAGGAGAGATTTTGTAGATTGTTGTCTACGAAGATACACCAAAATCCAAAAAAAATTAAATATCATCAAAAACACAAAAAAATTAAAAATCCACAAAACAACTAAAAAGAATCTTCTTTGCTCACCTCCCATTCTTCGTGAAGTTTATGATCACTCGTAATCAAGCTAAACGAGCTCGTAAACGTCTTCAAAAGCAAGCAAATCAAGGATCGTTGATTGTTGAAGAACCTCCAATTGTTGAACCTATTATAGAACAAGAAGTCGTAATGGCTAATCGTACTATGATGGAGTTGCTACAAGCACCCACCGAGGGTTTTGGAGAGGCCATTGTTATTCCCGCCATCCTTGCGGAGAATTTCGAAATTAAGACGGGTTTAATGTCGATGCTACAAGCAAACAAGTTTCGAGGTCACGAGAAAGACAACCCGCATTACCATATTAGGAATTTCAACCGTCTCACCGCTACTAGCAAATTCAAGGATGTTCCGCATGACGCCATTAAGATGATGTTGTTTCCATATTCGTTGGATGGACCCGCTAAAATTTGGCTCGAGAAAGAACCGCCAAATTCGATTTTAACGTGGGCCGATCTCGTTTCTAAGTTTGTGAACAAGTTTTTTCCACCATCGAAAACAACACACTTAAAAAATGAGATTTCACGATTTGTGCAACGAAACAATGAAAGTTTTTCAATGGCATGGGAACGATTTAAGGAGATGTTACATGAATGTCCTCACCATGATTTTTCGGAATTGCATCAAATTGATACCTTTTATAATGGGCTTAATGATCATGAACGAGATTATTTGAATGCCGCCGCGGGTGGTAATTTTTTGTACAAGACGACAAATGAGGCTTTACAAATCATTGAAAATCGATCTAAGGTTTATAGCCCTCGTAACACACCGAGTGTTGCCAATATGGGTTCGTCATCTTCGTCACAATCGTCTCGTAGCATTAACGCCTTACATGATGAAGCTAATGAGGAAAATCGGTTTTTTGATAGATTTGCTAATCTAATGTCCCATTGGAAGGCTCAAGAAGCTTCCAATTCCGCTTCGGTTAAAGCGGTTGCTAAGAGTTGTTTATCGTGTGGAGGAGCTCATGATTTATCCGAGTGCATTACCGCGGATGGTAACACTTCGAGTGCTTATGTAGCAACGGGAACTTACAACCAAAACGGCCAAGGTTCCCGCCAAAATCAAGCTCCACCAAACCAAAATGTTAACAATTATCGAAACAACAACCAAGGTAATTACCAAGGCAACACACGCAATTACAACAAAGGGAATTATCAAAGTGGAAATGGACAAATCTCTAATCAAAATCAAAACCGTGATTTTCAAAATACTACACAAGGTTTTCAAAATGCTCACACGAAAAATTTGCAAGGAGAATTTTTGGATTATGCAAAAGCAAATGATGCTAAATTTGATAATATGCAACGTGAGATGATTAGCTTAAGGTCCGAGTTGAAAAACGAGCTTAAAAATGAACTTGCTAATGAACTTAAAACTCATGCTAACAAAATGGAAGGAAATGTCCAACGTCTTCAACAAAACCAACAAAAGATGGAATTAGGACAACATGAGATTAAGCAAGAGTTATTGAAAGCGGATGCTAGGCAATCAAAATTTGAGGACCGAATGGCTAAGATGTTCGAAGCAATCATGTGTAAGCCCTCTTCTTCGGGTGGTCTTCCTAGTGATACCATTGCAAACCCGAAGGGAGAAATGAAGGTTATTACTACACGAAGTGGTAAAACTTTCAAGGAACCAATCTCTCGACCAAGTACTTCTACGGAGAAGGAAATCGAGAAAGAACCCGAGGTGGTGGTCGAAAAGGAGCACATTACAATCCCACGAAGTACCACTCAAACCACACCTACGGTTACACCAATACCAATTGTGGAACCCGAGATTCCAAGGCCGTTGCCTAATGACCAACCCACACCACCTTTACCTTACCCTTCGAGACGAAACAAAGAGAAAGCACAAGAAAGGAACAATTATCAATTTGAGCTATTTATGAAAATGTTTCGTGATCTACACTTTAACATAAGTTTTGCCGACGCTTTAATCATGATGCCTCGATTCGCCGCAAACTTCAAAAGTATGCTTAACAACAAAGAGAAGTTACAACAATCGTCTAGTTGTTCATCGGTTTTTCTAAGCCGCATACCACAAAAAGTCGGTGATCCCGGTAAATTTTTGATTCCGTGTGCAATTCAAGATATGGAGGAATGCTACGCCTTGGCCGATCTTGGTGCTAGTATTAATTTGATGCCTCTCGAGATTTTCAAATCGCTTTCGCTTCCGGCTCTTACTCCTTCGAACATGTCCATCGAGATGGCCGATCATTCTACGATTATGGCATGTGGAATAGCCGAAGATGTTTTCGTTAAAGTCGGAAAGTTTTACTATCCCGTTGACTTTATCGTTGTAGACATTCCCATCGATCGAAAAGTTCCTCTCATTTTGGGTCGTTCATTTTTGGATACATCACGAGCACTCATCGATGTTCATGCTCGTAAAATCACCCTTCGTTTCAATGAAGAAGAACTTGTCATCAATGCAACACAAAACTCCAATCTTTCTCATGTATATTCTATTGCAACTTTAAACCATGGTGACTCGACCAATGTCATTTTCAAAGAATTTTCACCAAGAGTTTTAGGGAATGTCTCCAAAAACAATTTACCATTTCCTCCGCCGGTGGAGGTTATGAGTGCTAAGCCTACAAAGAAGAAACCATCAATACTTGAATCGAAAAATTCTTCGCCTCATCTCGAACATTCATTCTTGAAAAGTATTGATAAGTTGCCGGTTTCTACGGAAGATCTTTCGGATAATGAATATGTTGACCCCGATGGGGAGGTTTTCTTCGTCGATAAACGTTTTGAGAACTTGCCACCACCAAAACCAAAACGGTTTCAAAATGTGAGAATTTTTAGTGTAACTAACATCGTCTTAGAAACACCGAATATTTTCGACATAATCAACAAGGGTTTTCATAAGGAGAGTTTAAAAGATAACAAAGGAAAAGATCTTAAATATGATTTAATTGATTTTTCTACAAATCTAACTCCGTCATCACCACGTGATTTGAGTACTACAAACTCGTCTACTCCTTTTGACGATGTTTTGTGTGGTTCTAGTATGGGGGAAGCCCCTTATGTTCCCTCATCCTTGTCCACCGAGGACGAGATATTCGATCCCGGAATTTCATTTAAAGGGAAATCTCGGTCTTCCACCGATGCAATAAATGGAAACTATATCTATTTGCTTGGTGCGAGTCTACCTCGAGTAGCTCAAACGTTTGTCTTACCAATTGTCTCACCCTTCTACTTCTCATCTATTTTCTTCAAACTCTTTGAGTTTATGGCACATGTTGGAGTGGTGTTGATTTGTTTTTCCAATGGAAGCGAGAACGCCATCTTCGACCCCGGTATTTTGCATCATCTAAGGACTTAGTCCTTTTTACCGGTTGCTTTTTGGGCCTTGTTTATCATGTAAGCCCCATCAAAAATTGACCACACCATGAAATCCCTAAATGTTCACATTTTGAGGGGATCGAGTCGAGCTCATGACTCGGTAATCAAAAACGAGGTGCCTCGTGGGGGAGATCCCATGCTTATCTTTATGCTTTTTATGTTCACTAATAAGGGGACTTGTACCCTTCCAACTCGTTGTCTCGTGGTTGTTTGTGATTGTGTTATCTAGATCATCATCATCGTCTACGATTGAAGACTCTCGTGTTCGTTTACGTGAACCTCCATCGTTCGTTTGAAGAAGTTTTTCACGAATCCATGACATATCCTTTATTGTTCTAACAATTATCTTTTAGCATAATTAATAAACGGCTTTAGATATATTGTTGATCACCCTTTCCATGCTAGATCCTAAGCATTCGATTCTTCGTCTCTAGTATGGGGGTGCTCCACCTTAGACTCGAAACATTGAGGACAATGTTTACTTTTAGTATGGGGGGGTGAATAGATACTTGCTTTGCTACGCCCTCACGTTTTCCAATTTTCAATGTTTTGTTTTGCTAATAAGGCTAAAAATGGCCAAATTTTAAAATTTTTTCTTAGTTTTCATAAGTGTTTTTAAGACACGAATGTATATTTTCCGATGGATAGAATAATAGTTAATTTTTGACTTGATGGGCATTTGGAGCCCTTTACATTCCTTAACCCGCTCAATTCAAGTTTTGCTAGACTTTTATATAGGGAGCTTTAAAACGCAAAAGTCTTAATTCATTCGGGTTAAGAACAAGAACTTTTCGCAAGTTCCTATAATTGATTCTAGAAAGTCACTTATCAAGGGAACTATAAAATGCATTCTCTAAACTTGAAAAAGTCCAAGAAAGTGCAAGATCCTATAGGTGGCTTGAAAACCCAAAACTTTGATTTGATATAGTCTTAATGAAAGCTAATCCAAATTTGGCTTAATTTTGACTTGCATGGCTAAGTATTCACGAGTCTCTTTAATTAGAGGTCTTTAAATAGTGAAGAACGAGAAATGATAGAGTTAGACAAGTGATCATGCTAAACGTAGAACATGAAAGTGTTCTTTCAAAAACTCATATGTTTTTAATTGTGGCTTTTTCTTCCCATAAGATCAATGCATTAGGAATAAATCATAATTGCAATAAGTAAGGTCGTACGATTTGAAAGGTTACTTAGCCTCTAGCGCAAGATCGTTTAAAAGTTGCTCGGGGTTGAATAGAGTTCATAGCCAAGGCATAACTTATTGAAGCGGGACGCGAAGATTGGCGATCATCCAAAAAGGCCCTAACAAGGCATGAGGAGCTCTATTTTTGCTAAAGATCCAAAGATGATGTGAAGTATCATTGTTCCAAAATCAATATGAAGGATCGAGACACACGACGAGAAGCAATTACTCCCCTAAAGAATGGAGAAAGTCTATCCAAAAAGACCCTAACTAGGTATGAGGATGAATATATCCAAGTCCGAAAAGGAGGCGGATCGTTGTATATCAAAATCCAAAGTAAAGATTGAAGAAAAATGATGAAGTCGTGGTCCTATATGAAGAATCTCTCAAAAACGTCAAGTGAAGAAATTCCAATTATATGAAGAGAAGACCATAATTTCAAGAACGTCTTCCCAAGATGTGAAGTATGAAATACATGCCAAATATCGGTCCGAGAAAGGTCTCAAATCGTGAAACGAGTTATGCCAAGATATGAACTTAAGGAGATACACGAGAAGTCGTTTTAAAAGATTTTGTCCTTCGGCTAACTATTGATCAAATCGTGCTACTTTGCTTTCGGACTAATAACTACTCAAATAAGTCAATATGAATCACTTGTGATCCATGACAAATAGATAAAAAATGCTAGTAACCCATTTCCTTTTATAATAACTAGGATTGCGGGGAGAAAAAGTATTACACAATTTGGACGTATGAGTAGTGTTAGCATTGTGACTTGTACCAACAATGATCTTGTTTTTGCACTTAGCATGGAATGTATGACAATCAAGGATGACGAAGTTTACTCTAAGGGACATTAACTTGTTTCTATTCTTTGACCCTAAAAGTCACCTTTTGGTGATGAAAATCATACATTATGTCTTTACACATCTCGTAGTATGTTGCAAGTCTTTTACTCTTCAATAAAGGTTAATAAAATTGAACTTTGGTGATGCTTAGATACTTTATTCTAGCATTGCGTGAGGGCACGGCAATGGCTTAGTATGGGGGAGTGATGAGATGGCATTTATACATGATCTCATCGTTCTTTTCGGGCTTTAAATGTACTAAAATGTCATAAAATACCATATATATGCTTGTGTTTGTTTACTTGTGTGTTTTAGGTATGGATATCGTGAAAAAGACAAAAGATCACAAGATACAAGGAAAAACGGACACGAGAAACGAAGCCGTACAAAGAACCGGGCCCTAATCATGGAATTTTCATCAAAAACCCTTGAAGACTTGAAGACAAAACAAGATTGATCCTCAATGAATGAAGAAATGACACTTAAAACCCTTGTATATTAATAATTACAAGTTTGGTCCCTTAAGTTTGTCAAAATTACAAAAAGGTCCTTCAACTTTGAAGAAATGGCAAGTTTAGTCCCTCAACAATTCAAAATTGCCAAGAATGGTCCCTCATGAAGATTAAGACATAATGAAGACCTTTGAAGATCAACTTTGTCCAAGTTCAGCCCTTAAAGAATCACCAAATGTCAAATTACATCCTTGATAACCTTTTATCAAAAGTTGGTGCCAAAATTGTCAAAGTGGGAAAGTTAATTACAAAGGATATCCAGTTTTAGGGCAGGAAACCTTAAAAACCAAAAATAACAAAACACAAGGACCATAGTTGCACAAAAGGAAACATTTAAAAGAAAAGGGCGCCTAACATCCACTTTTCCCCCAAATTAGGATCAAATGGAGTTACTGTGCATCATTCTTACCACCCAGAACTTACTTTCACTTTTCCTTGGGTAAAACCCAATTAAACTTGCACACAAGTAATTCACACACTCACAAACCTTTCCCACTCCTAAAAACCTGCATCCCACTCATGTGCACCAAACCCCCAATTCCCCAATCCACCAATCACATCATTCCTTAGCCCCCAAGCATCATGACGTGTCCCAAATCAATGGCCAAGATTATTTGCTTCCTCCCAAAGCAAAATAAACGTTCAAGATCAAATGGACAGCTCATATGCACCAAAAACGTTTGAGGGCAATTTTGGAATTTTCTATGTATTAGGGTTTATGTTTTATGCCTCTAGGATGTTCTATAGGCTCTATAAAAGGAGACCCAAGCTGTGGTGATCCCTTTGTTCCAGTTTCTAGTCTCTCACATGTAATTCCTTTTTAAAGAAATAAAAAGTTTGGTTTTTGAAATATTCAAGTGTAATTCCTTTTTTATTGTTTTTAAAAGATTGTGTGTTGTGAGGAGATTGATTCTGAGTTCCACTTTGTTTTATGGTTAAGCAACTTTGATTTTCAAAGTTGTTTAAGGTTTCTAAAACTTGGAAGATTTTTGGTAAGAAATCTGTCCAAGGTATTTGGTGTTTATGGTTCATGATTATTGGTAATATTAGGTTTTAGAAAACGTGTTTAGAAGGTTTGGAAAGTTTTTGGAAGTTTTTAAGTAAGAAAGAAATCAAAAAAAAAAAAAATATATTACATATTATCCTTGTTCTTGTTTCTTTGTTTTGTGTTCAAACAGGTGGAAGTGTGCTTGTTGATTTAGTTCAGCTCCAACCCGGGTTGGATTGGAGGAGGATTTGCATCCTCTAGGTTCTTGGATGTAAGAACCTAAGGTAAACTTCTTTTACCTTGAAAAAGTTCAAAAATAGCAAGTTGTATGCTCTTATGAGATTTGGTGCTTAAGTGCGTTTAATAGTGTTTGATTTGTGTTCTATTGATGTTATGTGCATGTTAGATGATATAGAAATCAGTTTGGTTAGGGTTTATAAGGTTTTGTTTTGAAAAAGTTTGAAATCAAAATATAAGAGGGTGTTTGGCAATAGGTTTAAGCAGGGTAAGAATTTGATTCATGTTTTAAATAGGTGTTAGTATAATTGAAAAAGGTTTGAGATAGATTGTTTTATTGTTGTGTAATCATTTGATCAAGTTTGGAGTGAATTTGGAGTGTTTAAAAAGAAAAAGGGTGTTAAAAATCTGTATGCTCACTTTGGCTTGATTTTTCATGCATTTTGGTGCTCAAATCTTGTAATCAGTAAAGTGTTAGGTTGTAGGGATTATAGAAGTTGTTTATGTGCTAATTGGTGAGTGGATGTGTCAAATCTTGGAGTCTTAAACTCACTAGATTGCTAGAAAACGACTGTTAAGCCTACAGACCTAGTCTAAAAATTACAGAAACTTGTATGAACCTTTGAGTGCTTTGGATTTTGCTTTAAGTGTGCTAGTTGCTTGCTAGGTGCTTACTTCTTGTTGTATTGACTTCTTGTGATCAAAGGATCACAAGAGTGCCCCATTTGTCCATAATAATCACCATAATAAGCACAGCCACAGCTCCTCTTGGCTTCATCAAAAAGCAAAACACTAGTGCAAAACCTGCTTGTGTATTATTGAAAGAATTGGCCACATTTTTGCATAGTGCTGCGCCGCAAGACCTACTAGTTGCGGCGCAACTAAAGAAGCTACAGATCAAGGCACTCCCGTTTCACTAGTTGCGGCGCAAGACACAAGCGTTGCGGCGCAACTAAGTGAATAAAAAGAAAAAAAAAGGGGGTTATCTAGACTCGAACCCGTGACCAACCGTTCAACAACCCAACGTGTTAACCAAACGCGCCCTGGGGACTTTGACTGATACTTTTGGTTTTGAATTCTAGTTAACACGTTTTTCATTGCTTTGCTTATTAATAAGCCGTAGCATTTAAGCTTATTTCCAGCTTATTTTTCTAGCTTATTTCACTTTTCTTATTTTTCCTAGGTAAGTAATAGGTTTGTAGATTTTTTAAAATTGGTTTCACATTTTTCCACTTTTTAGATTATTTTTTAGAATTTATTTTATATACGTATTTTATTAAATCATTAAAAAATACCAAAAATAGTTTTTATTTATAGGAAAAATAGTTTTTAGTTTTTAAAATATATTTTTGAGGTTTACATATAGTTTTGGTGTCATAAACTTTAATTTTTAATTTTATAATACTTTAAGGTTTTTTATAAACTTTAAAGATTTTTATAAAATTATTAAAAAAGGTTTAGGAGCTTTAATTTGTGTTTTTCTCTTAGTTATAATATTTAGGATTTTTATAGATTTTTTATTTCAAATTTTATAAACTTTTTATTTTTAGCATTATTTTAATATTATTTTATTATTTAATTTTCAAAATTTTCTTTTTCCTTCTTTTTCATTTTTCCTAGGTTCTTTGTAATTAATTAGGACTATTTCCATTTTTAGAATAATTTTTGAACTTTTAGATTTATTTTTATAATTATTTTAAGTTTAATTAGTTTTTAATTAATTTAAATCATTTTTAGAGTTTTAAAAATAGTTTTAATAGGTTTTAATTTTTAGAAAATTACTTTTTAGTCTTCTAATAATATAAGTTAAGTAATTGTTCAATAAAATCATATTTTTGACATTTGAATTAGTTAAATTTAATTTTAGGGCTTTAATTAGCATTTAAAATTAATTATTTAATTAATAAAAGGTTTTAAAATATCTTTGTTGGATTTTTAACTTAGTTTATATTATTTTAGACTTGTTTTAATCTTTTTCTTGATTTTGTTTTTGGTCTTAGCTTAATTTTTAATTTTTGTGGTTTTTCTACGGTTTTTTTCGTTTTCGTCGTAGTTTAATTTTCACGTATCCGTCTTTTCTTCTTCTCACCCCCATTCTTCTTAATATTAATCTCAAATAAATACAAGTTAATTCACAACACCTATACCTCCTCGAGAACGAACTCACTTTTAGGGTCATTCACACACGGTTTTCCTAAATCGTCGTGCACGCTTACCCTATTTACGTTCTTTTTCCTAAAAGACGTATTTCTACAACTATCATTTACTTAACTTGGTCCATTGACCAGACTCGGTCAAAACACAAACCACACACGTCTGCGTCTTCTTCTTCCCAATGAAGAGAGAGAAAGAACAGATGAAGATTTCATCTTTTACCACCAATACCTGCAAATCAAAATCAAAAACGATCCAAGGGTTTTCAGCCAAAGATTCCAACTACAAAAGTGCTTATCTCGTTATCCTCTACATGATGGAGGTACTTAATTAGAGTAAAAGTCAAGGACAAAGAAAGCCCCAAATATCCGATTGAAGATGATGAAGAACGAGTAAACCTCGTATTAAACACGTGTCAATCAATCATTGGATTGAACACGTCACAACACCTCCTTTCGCTGGCTATATAAAGAAGACGAGAGCTCTCATTTCAAGGGGTTAGCTTAGGTGTAGATTTCACACACTTAGTTAGTTAGGTTTAGTTAGTTAATTCAGTTTTCTCTCAAAACTTTTGTTCTTATTTTCAGTTACTCAATTAGTTAATAGTCATCTTCAGTTCTGTTAAATCAGTTGTAACTGCCTTCTTTTCTTCCATTAATAAATGATCAAGCTTTCGTCTTATTCTCGTTATATTTCCTTCTTATCTGCTATTTTTGATTACAACCTTTCGGACACTTGTTATTGAACATGTTATGAAAGATGAATTGAAGTTAGGAGACTGTAGTTCGAAGTTTAGAATTGATTTCATGATTAAAAAAAGGGAGTCAGTTTCGAGAACCACATGATTTGGTTTTGTTTCAGTTTCGTAAATAGTTCATCAGTTGAGTTCTAGTTTCGTAATATTTTTCTTACTAGTTTTCTGTTACAAGTTTTCTGTTACAAGTTTTCTGTTACAGATTAGTTAGAGTCAGTTGAGGAGTAATTGGATTCGAGCTCAGTCTAGAAATTTTCATATAAAAAGTCTGATTTTGTTTCTGTTTCATCTTTCTATTTTTCTACTTTCGTAATCAGTTTAAAGAGTCAGTTTACTTGTTGATTTAAGAGTTTTTAATAGTCATCATTTTATCAGTTTAAATGAGTTTCTGTCAATCAGTTAAAACGAGGTGATTGTAGTATTCTGTAGTTGGTAATGAGTAATCGAACATATATGTTTTTTTTTCCACGTTATGCAAGTTTTTCAGGTTATGAAGGAACAGTAGCAGATCAGCCAGTTATTTCTCTTGATTACAGTTGATTCACCAGAATAGTGGATAGAAGTTGTTTGAGGTGCGATAGTTTAAGCCGGCTCAGCGCCGCGCTTCGACTCAACGGGCTGGCCTGGATGCGGGGAAGTATCATTTTTACTTTTTGCGAGTTTAGTAATCTGATAGTTTAATCTTGATTAGAGCAGATCCTTGTTTGCAATTCGTGTTAAAATTGCTTGTTATCCGAAGTTGAGTATCTGTTTTTATTTCATTCTGAATGATCGATTAGTTCATTGATGCTCGTTATCTGCTTTAGAGTTGTGCGTTAGTTCAATAAGTTTAGATAAGTAAACTCTGTAGTATATGTTTATTTTTCAGAAATTTAGATTGCATCAACAGCCTAAAATAATTATAGTAGTAGGTCATTAACTGGTGTTTTGCACTAGGATAGTTTAATATGAATTTGATTCAATCAGTATCTGGTTTGAGCTAAGTAGTTTTGATGCTAGTAAGGAAGAGTAGATGTCACTTACGAAGTCGAATTTTAGGAAAATGGATGACTGATAGTTTTAGACTAGTGAATTCTAGTGAAGATTAAAAAATGTCAATCTTATTGCATTAATGTTTGGAATTAGTTCATTCATTTGAAATTTTGATCTGTTTTCAATGTTTACAAAATAGAGTTCAATATATTAGTTCAAATTAGAGTTAGCTGAACTTTAAACGTCTTAAAATTGTAGCTCGTTAGTTTTAGATAGGATGATGGGCTTTTCACTTTTGGGCCCAGTTTTATTCATGAACATTAGTTTGGACAATGTAGGATTGTAATTGTTAGTCTACTTTAGATATTTCAGCATGTTAGTGCAAATTGCTTTTAGTTAAATTAGTTATAAATGTGCTAGTTGATTGAACATTGTGCTTTACATGTTGTACTAGCTACAATTTTTTAGTATAGTACATATACATAGTATAAATAATATTTTTACATTTTTAAATGCTTTGTGCCAATTAGACATAGATTACCAATCAAGTCTTTTTAACCAAAAACAATTAAGTCTTTGCTAAGAAAACGTTATATCAATTCGAATCGAGCTGAGAAGACAACTACACTAAAAACGAAATATTAGAAACCTTTTAGGTTTTTGTTTTAATATTTTGTAAAGTTAAAATGACTAGCTAATTTTACCATAACCCCTCTTTAGTGAATTTTGAGATGGGCTTGGCCCATCTCCTTATGGTTGCCGCGGGTAGGGGCCCCACATGGGGTACCCGTACCGTTTTTCGTGTCTCGATGTTTAATTGTTCGTTCGTGTTTATTTGTGTTCATGTTTAATGTGTTCTCGTTAAATATTTACCGTGACCTAATATATTTATTTACGCTCGTAATAAATATATATACGTAATTAATAATAGTTCGTGATTTAATTACGTTCATGATTTCATGATCGCATGTTCGTGAATAATTATTGTCAAATAATTATTGCGTGCTCGTGCGTAGTAAATACTTATCGTGTTCTAACACGTACGTAATACGTAAAATCCTAACACGTAATCGTAATCATGCTATAATAGGAAAGTTTTAATCTAGTACGTACGATCTTAAGGGTACTATTCATGATAAAAGCATGCGGGTTTTACAATAGCACAGATGTGGCTCATAGTAATTCATCGGTTGAGAAGAATTAGAACACGGATTTGGTTCATAATAATCCATCGGTGAAGAAAAATGAGGACACGGATTTGGCTCATAATAATTCATTGGCTGACAATAAGAAGTATCCTGAGGGCCCCCACAATGATTTCAACACGGGTATTGAGAGAAACCCGGTGCATTTTGTTGATATGGATCGTCATATATGGGAGAGGGTGAAATAGTGCCATTAGAAGAGAAGAATCAATTGAAGTATGAATTGATCGAATTACACGATAGACAACGGCCAAATTCGTGATCAGGGATATCCATTCCACACCGTTCGCATGAACACCATTGACAGGATTGACTACCAGAAGATGGTCTTCCACACCCTACACAGTCAACAAACGAATCTATTAAGAACAATAGATAAGAAAGAAGAATATTTTTGGCGCAAAACTTTCGAAAAAGAAATGCTTTTATGATTTTTCAAATGTTTTTGGATTTTTGAAATTTTATATTTTTATGGATTTTTGAAAATTTTTGACACCAAAAATAACATTCACGAATGAACGGATCCGAAAATCCAACGCGTCTCTCACAAATAACCGTTAATCTTCACGAAAAGAGCCGGCAGCGGCGCCATTTAATACAAGGTTTTTGCCAAGTATGAAAATTTGTTCGTCTCGATTCAATTCGAATTGATTATTGGTTATTAGTGTGACTCAGTCGTTCTTGGTGAATAAAAAGAAAATGTCGTTGATTATCTATAACTAATTAAAAAGTAATATGCGAAAAGTAAAAAGAATAAACTAAAGACGAATGACAAATAATCAAGAAACGTAAAACAAGACGAATATTAAAAATTAAAAATTAAAACGATATTAAAACGAATTTTAAAACAAACATTAAAAGAAACAATTAATAAAAGTAAAAGCGAAAATAAAAAAATAAATAAACTTTTCGAATTAAAAATAAAATTTACTTAAATAAAAATGAAAAAATTGGATTACAAAGCTATTTTAAAAAGAAACGAAACAAATAATAAAAACGTAAATTTAAACAAAACAATTAATAAAAATAAATCTAAAAGACGAAATTAACTATCGACTCGAAAATAAAGTTTACTAAATGAAAAAGGAGAGAATAAAACTAAGTGGGTACTTTAAAGCTAAACGAGGCAAAACCTAAAGTGGGTACTAAATAAAAGATAGAACTTGAACTTTACGAAAAAAATATTAATTTTAAAAATAGACGAAAAATTTAACTAAAAATACGTAACTTTCTAAATTAAAAACGGAACAACTTTCAGATAAAACTAAACAATTACGGAACAATACTAATAAATAAACAAGCTAGCAGGCAGGCAGCTGAAAGCAACCAGGCTAGCTGCTAAAAATGGCGCCTAAAATGGAAGCAAGCTTCCAAGGAGCCATGTCAAATTTATATCAATCTTCGGATTATCTACCGTACATTTCGCAATTGCTACAATGTATTTCATAACTTAACATTTCTTCGCAATAAATTTTTTCGGAGTTTAATTTCTTCGCAATAAGTTTTTTTCCAAATAACTGATTCTTCGGAATAAATCTTTTTCCCAACTTTCTTAGGAATAATTATTTTCAGAACTTTTTTTTCGGAATAATACTTTTTCAGAATAATTGTTTTTTCAGAGAAATGACTAATTCAGAAAATGGAAGATCTTTGGAATAATAATCCCTAATCCGAAATTATGAAAACAGATACAGTAAAAACTAAAAAATCAGAAAATAAGCTACAAATAAGCAAATATCAAATAAGCAAATAACCAAAATTTAATCTAAAACACTTTTAAGAAAAACTAATTCAACCATAAATCAAAAACTTGAAAAATACTAATAAATCTAAAAATTAAAAATCAACTTTTCTTAAAATAAACTAATAATCACTTATCTAAAAACTTAACCAAATTGATTTTTAGAAAAAGCTAATAAGCCAAAATTTAAGAACTTTTTAAAAACACTAAATAATAAAAATATTTAAAAACAACTTTTTATAAAAATGAACTAATAAGCACTTAATTAAAAATAATAAAATTAACACAATAAGCACTAAAACACTATAAGTTATAGAAATCAAACACATAAAAATCAATAAGCACAATCAATCAAAAACATCAATCAAACAAGAACATGATTAATTAAACTACATGATTATCAAAATCAACACAAGATTAATAATAAAGAAAGGAAGACTGAGAATGATTATTGAAAAGCTTGATTAAGATAAAGATTAAGATCTAATACAAGATTAATGAAAAAGATTAAAACATGAAATAAAAGTTAGAGAGAGAAAATGAAAACTAGAGAGAGAAAGTAAATCTACACTACTCCTAATCTAAACTAACTAACCATCTCCTAATGACACATTAGGAGGGTATTTATAGGAGGAGTAAAATGTTGGTGCTTTCTTCCTTCTTTCTTCTTGTCTCGACTCGATTTAAATTCTTTGTCTTTCTCGACGTCGTCTCGGGATTTGTCGATATAATTTGAACTCGTCTTATAATTTTCTTCTTTAATTAGACTTGGTTCTTCGACTTCATTAAATTTCCGTCTTTAGACTTTTTCTTCGATAAATTTTCAGAATAGGCCTTGGACTTCCGTTCTTTTTGCACTCTTGATCTTTTGACTTCGTCTTTTCTCGTTTTCTTTGATAAAAGCCCGTGAAAGCCCGTGTTTTCTTCCTTTTTCATCTTTTTGTCCTAAAACACAATAAAAACACAAACCATGCATAATTCTGACATTTACGACATAAAATACACGTTTTGGCTTGGTTATTATTATAATTAAGTGGTAAAAGGATGGGTGTTTTTAGACCTATCAGGCATCTACCCAACTTTCTTCATCAAGAGCTTGAGAAATATTCTTGGGCTCTACTTTTGAAAAGAAACAGGTAAACAAACAATACTGAGTATCCTTATGATTGGTCCTCTGCTGTTGTTTGACATAACTCACAACTGCATGAGTTTCAGTATTGGCTTAAAGTTTTCTTTTGGTTTGCATAGCAGACTTGGGATTTCTAATAATCTGAGTAGTAGGATGGTTGTTGTTGACTATATGCGTTGGAATAGAACTGACTGGTTTTTTAGTTTCCAAATTACTGAAATAACTTACTGCACCCTGCTCATCATAGGAAGCTTTGGAGAAGATTCCTTCAGCTGGACTAGCATAAATGTCTTCATCGTGCATAGCTTGTAAATTATCTTCTAATGAATCAATAGACTTTGCAGATTTTGACTTAGCAGTACTTGCAGATGTGGTACTGCTAGGTGTAATATGTACTGCTGAGTGTGGTGACTCAAAGGATTCTTCTCCTGGATGCTCATTAGCATATGTAGCATTCTTTTCTTGATCTTGAAGCCTCTGAAGCTCTTGGGGGCATGATCATCAGTTGATAGAATTGTTTGCTTCTGGGGAGTAGCAGTCACAGGAGTAACAGTAGGCATACTGGGTACATAGATGTGAACATCATCATCCTGAGAGTCTGATGAAGAAGGCTCTTCTTGACAATCCTTTTACACAGAATAGTAATCCATGGAATTAGTTAGATAATCTAAATCAAACATCCAAGCAGACATTGGGTTTATTTTCTAAGAAACTAACTTGGGCATTTTCTTCAACCTTTTTAGATGCCAAATTGTAAACCCTATATGCTTTACTTTGCAATGACTATCCTACAAGATATCCTGGATCAGATTTTCCATCAAACATCCCCAAATTATCAAGATTATTTAGTATAGACACATGACACCCAAAAGGTCTTAAATGACTTATGGTTGGCTTAATACCAGTCAAAAGTTCATAAGGTGTCTTGTTTTGAGGCTTAGTCATTAAGACTCTATTTAACACATAACATGTAGTATTGATTGCTTCTGCCCAAAATGTATTTGGCAAAAGAGAATTAGCCAGCATAGTTCTAGCAGCCTCAGTTAGTGTCTTATTCTTCCTTTCAGCTACTCCATTTTGTTGTGGAGTCTTAGGATTAATAAATTGTCTCTTGATGCCTTTAGACCTACAAAATTCATCAAATTCAACATTCTTGAATTCTGTCCCATTATCTGTCCTAATGATTATGATTTGTTTAGTGAATTGCTTTTCAACTAAAGTGATAAAATACTTAAGTAATTATCAGTTATAACTAGGCAAAAGGTCTTATGACTAATGCTCCTTAGAGAAACTGGACCAAACAAATCCATATGCAAAAGTTGCAAAGACTTTATCATAGTGTTGACAGTCTTGGTCTTACAAGAGGTTCTATGTTGTTTACCTTTTTGACAAGCAGTAGATGTGAAATCATTCTGAAAAGATTTGTTAGGTAACCCTCTAACCAAATTTCTATTCACTAATCTGTTAAGATTCTTGAAATTCACATGACCTAACCTCCTATGCCATAAGTTAGACTCATCATTGGAAGCCTTAGCTAGCAAACATGTAATACCACCTGTTGGAGTAATAGTATGAAGATTAAAGGTGTACATGTTTTCTTGCGTGGGTAGTTTAAGCAGTACTTGAGATTCTTTAGACATCTCAAAGTCTTTGGAGAGCACCAAGCAGTCTGTATTTGTAAACAACACCTTGTTCTTCTTATCACACATTTGTCACACAGAAAATAGATTGAATTCATTCAATTCTTTTACAAAGAACACGTCCTCAAATTCCAACTTCCCTGTATTAATTTTCTCTTTGCCAATGATTCTACCTTTGCTACCTCCAAAGGCTACCGATCCACCTCTGAATTCTTCAAATTCAGCAAGGAAATCTTTATTCCCTGTCATGTGTCTTGAGCATCCACTATCTACTATACCTTTATCTTTTAATTCATCAATTAGATGCCTCTGCACATAAACAAAACTTACTAGTTTTTAACAGGGACCCAAGCCACATTTGGCTCGGATCTTGTAGGACCTACATACTTAAGAGTTTCATAGGTAGTTTTTCCAGTAAGACTACATACACTCTTATACTTCATGGTTCTAGTCAAATAGTCAAAGACATAGGTAGGTTTGTTGTCTTTGTACATTTTTGGCCTAAGTAGTGTTTTAGCAGTACTTGCCTGAAAAACGTTTTTTCACCATTAGGAAGCCACATTTGCACTGGTTAATTATTAGACTTACTTCTAGATATTCTAGTTTTCTCAATTACATTCTTAGAAGTCTTGTGGGACTTTGGTTTGACAGACTTTGAACCAGCGGTACTTGAGTTTGGTCTAGCAGTACTTGTAGTTCTAGACTTGCCGGTACTTGATTTACCATACTTTAAAGGTACTAGACATTGTTTCATAAGTACTGCTCTTGGAACAAAGTTCTTGGTAGAGATATTTGTAACCTTATGAGGTTTAACTACCCTTTCTACATGATCAAACTTAGGTTTGTCATCTTTTGATCTCTGTTGCCTATTAACCTGTGTATTTTCCCATTATTGTTCCTTGTGGCCTTTTGTGCAGCCTTTTGTTTTACAATTTTATCTTCATGTAAAGTATAATCTTTGATAAAATGACTTAGACTGCCACAAACATAACATCCTTTTCTTCTTAAAGAAGACCAAAAAGGTTTTTTTGACTTAATTTTATCAAAACCTATCCCACCCCTCTTTGTTTTATTATGTTTTACATTGTTATCCAATGCCTTACTAGGAGTTTTCACCTACTTGGAAGCAGAACTAGTTTTAGACACTTCAAAAACAAAATTGTTCATTAAAGGTGGATAAACAATGTTTTTGGTCACAACAAATTTATCTTGAGTCAAAGTACTAGAGTTTGAATCATCAACAGCCTTTGGTTCATCTAACTCTATACCTGTATCATTACTAGGGGGAATGAAAATTCTTGATAATGGTGGAGGAACTGCCTTAATTCCTTTAGCATATCTTTCATTTTCAGGTGTATTATCTGACTCACTAGAACTATCAAAAATCCCCTTTGATAAGTCCTTGTCAGTTAAAGTTATCCCAGGTTGGTTCTCAATATATCCTAGGACTGACTTATCATAATACCCCATTTATGAATTAATCAGTTTACCCAATCCTTTAGAATATTTTTGCCAATGATTAATCACTTCCCTTTCATTATAAAGACTGTCTTTTAAAGCTTCATTTTTTGTTCATACTTTCAAAAGTTGTTTTTCAAAAGCTTTAATTTCCACATATTTTCCCCTCATTTGAAGAGTTAAAATTCTTATTTTCTCTTCATAGTTTGTTGACCCTTTTTATACAAAACTATATTTTCTTCTAGCTTAGCAACACCCTGTTTAAAAGCATTTAATTCTACAGTGCATGTGTTGACTTTTTGATATTGTTCATCTAGTTTTACTTTTAAGCTATTAAATTTAAGAACACAATCTTTAGAGCAAGGATGTACCTCAGTATCTTCACGTGAGAGAGCCATCAAACCAAGCTCTTCTTCTTCCTCGTCTTCAGCCCAGCTCACCACTCAATCTATAGTTACCAATTCTTTGGTTCCTTTGGGACTCCTGCTGTTTCCTTTTGGAAAGCTTAAGTAATTCTTGGATTGGTTCTATAGCTGTTTTTGGACTTTTGACTGCTACTTTCAGCCTTATCTCTAGTGCACTCCCTTGCAAAATGTCCATTCCTTCCACAGTTATAGCATTCAACTTTAGACTTGTCATATCCTAATGGCTCATTAGGATCAACAGTCATCTTCCTTCCAGTCTTTTTAAAGAACCTATCAGATCTTACAAAAACCATGGCAGCTTGCCATTTGAGATCCATCTCTTCAACATCAGCATCATCCATTTGGAACAAGTCATTGAGAGTTAGTCTTGGCTTGTTGTCTTGTCCAGCAAAGAATGAGAAGGCATCATTGTCACTAAACAATGGTGAAGATCTTCCTTGTGGATTTTGAGAGACTATAGGACTGCCTTCAGTTCTTTGTGAGTAAGTACCGCTTGTAAGTCCTCCAGCGGTATTTTGGAAGTAAGTACCGCTGCTTGATCCACTAGCGGTATTTTGAAAGTAAGTAAGGCCATTACCTTCTGACACAAAAGCCAAGTTAGACATTGTTGTTACTACTGCTTTGGTCAGCTCAACGCCTTTAACATCCATCTCATAAGCTCTAAGATTGTTGTAGAGATGATGAAAAGGAATTGTATCCAGATCATCCCTAGTGATGAAGTGCATAGCCATTGCTTTCCATTCTTGTGGAACACTCCTTCAGAATTTAATATTAGCTTCTTCATTAGGAATTATTTCTCCATAAACTGCCAATTTAATAAGCAGCTTACTGAACCTTCCATAGCCACCATGGATTCCTTTTATACTGGAAATAGAGAAGTTGTCAAATTCTTGTTTCTGAACAATCTTCTTCATCTTCTTAGATTTTTTATTACCTCCAAATATAAGTTTGATGGCATCCCACATAGCCTTTGCATCCTTATAGTGATGAAATCTAGGTAAGATGTCCTCTGTAAGTGCCATAGCCAAAGCGGTTCTGGCCTTTCTTTCTCTGATCTCTGCTTGTACCTCCTCAGCAGTCATAGTGTGACAATCCGTCAATTTATGGTTTATATTTTATTCTCAAATATTATTTAAAAACCTTATTTTAATGTTATAATATGAACTCACTTATTTTTGGGAAGAAATTTGGTTTTACGTCTTGAAGTAGCATCGACTACGTCTAAACCGGAGGATTCTACGTTACGTGCTTACGTTTACATACACCGTTTTTGGTGACAGTCCGGCATTTCAGAAAATAAATTTATCCGTGAATATTATTTTGAGATTTTAAATTTGTGTTGATTCATAAACTCACAAATTTACGAGAAGAGATTAGGACTTACGATTTTAATTTAACGTCCTTTACGACTAAACCGGAAACATTAGGATTACGTATTTACGTTTTCCAACTCCGTTTTTGATGAGACAATTTTTATTAGATTCGTTTTGTGCCATTGATTCATAATTTATAAAAACGTTTTTCGTAAAATGACCCGAGGGAACGCAAATCAAGGAAACTAGAATCGAGGAGTACCTGTAATTTAGTGGGATGAGACAAGATAAATCTTGCCCCACCCCACTCAAAATGGAAGGCCAAAACAAGGATACCACATCCTTGATGTGGCAAACTTGCAACAATATAGCTTACACTTGTAAGCTAAGCTTACAAGTTAAGCCAACTATCCCACTAACTAGTCAAAACCACTAGCTAAACATTTACACATTTCCCTCACATGCAAACCACTCCTCTCTCTCCCTTGGCTCTTCTTTGTGTCATCCCTATTGCCACCACCACCACCATGTTCATCAAATTTTCCACCATAAATCTTATGTTTAACCTGCATAAGATGGAAACCTATAGAAGACATAAAGATTGGAGGTGATTATAACATCCAAGGAGGAGTTTCTATGGAGTCTTGGGGATGATTTTCCACAAGGAATTCTTGAAGAATGGTGGTCTTGAAGATGGTCTTGGTTATTCACAAGTTTCTCCATCAAAATCCATGTCTTGATCACAACCTACATCATCATGGTGGTATAAAGATTGTCCTCCCCATCCTTTTTTTAATTTTGATTATGTAATCATGTATTTTCTTCTTAAATGTATATATGTATGATGATATATGATGATAAAAATATTGTGTGGGGATTTGGTGTTGATAAACATAGTTAAAAAGATGAAAAACTATAAGAAAGAAGGCAAAAATCTTGTTTAATTTGTTGGCTGTATAAAACAGTAAAGAACCATGTGATGAACTGATAAAATGGCATAGATTAATGGATATACAGTAATTAATATGTCTTATACACATGTGAGAGTTAGCCATGCAATGGAATCATTAGGATGAGTAAGATATGATCAAAACAAGTTTAGAGTACAAATCTGAGTTCACTGTTTTGGACGATTTTTAGAAAATACTTAGAGGCTGATTCAACAGTAGCTATAGAAGTGTTAAATGGAGCACATATCATGTAGTTTATGTCATAAATATTTGAGCTTCTATCTCCATATAGAACTCTAGATATGGCTGTTTTGGTGAACATGAAAATAAAAATCAGATTTTTGGGAAATTAAAGTATAATAGTATTATATAAGCACTCAAATAAAATAGTATAAAATGTGAATTTAAAACCCACTAACTTATATAATACATTTATATAAATATGTATAATGATAAATAAATGATACATTTTATAAAAATGGTAATTTGATAAGTTTTATAAGTTATAAAACTATAAACATGATTTTTACGACTTTTTCGGCTATTACCGTAAAATTAAGGTTTTTCGCCAATTAAAACTTAGACGATCAAACCCGTCTAATGTAAACTTTTATAAACTCATATACTGATATATAAACATATATAACAAGTAAAAACCAATAAAACCCGAACTATAAAACATACGGACATTAACGGGCTAAGTTAACGTTATTGGACTAATAATACAACAAAATGGGCTAAAACACTTATAAACTTATTTATTGGGCTTAACCCATTTGGGCCCAACATGTAAAGTATAAATACTGATAATACAAGTATAAAATGGATTAATACAAGCTAAAGAACTTATAATAAGTTTATTGGACTTAAAATATGTAAATAGGTAAAACTAGTAAACTAGTATAAAAGTTATCGACACATAACACTAAAATGAGTAAATGAGAATATGTAAACCCACTTGATCATCATATATATATAATCATCATATGTATACATAATTGTTATTTTTATAAAGTCATTGGACATGAGTCTAAGACAAGTATTATTTGTCTAGGTTTCCGTGATTGAAGCACGTACCGTACGTCCGAATTGCCGATAACCCGCCTTCCCACATCCACGTGAGTTCATAGCCTCGCACTTTTAAATGTTTTTATAAATATTTTATAAACCCGCGAGGGAGATAACATGTTTGTTTTTATAAAATAGGACTCCATTTGTCCCGATTGCTTGTTTATTGATTTGGACCCGAATGATTATATGACCCGATGAATGATTAAATGACCCGATAGATGAAATAAAATGGATTATTAAAGTTAGGTTATGTCACTAAAAGTCCCATTAGCATGAATTGTGAACTACCGGGATTTGGTAGACGCTTATGCATATAATAGTACTATTTGGGGACGATCACCCGAGTTCGCCCCTTGACGGTTGATCCCCGTCGTGCCACATTGATTGGTAAGCGAATTTATGTATGAGAAGATTTACATAGCGTGACCTTTGTGACGACACGCTAATTTAGATGGGCAAATGAGTTTCGGGCTAGCTACCCCGTTGTTTGTTGTAGTAAGGTAACAATGTCATGCGGCTTATGATAATCCAATTAACGAAATACTGCTATACGCACCGAATTACGATGTATTGCCTGACTAGCAATACGGGGTCATACTATTGATATTATGTTCGTTTTTTGGTTTTATATAACCATATTCATATAACAGTTTTTATTTAATCTATACAACGTTATAAAACGTATTGTATGATGTTTTTACGACATTGGCTCGTATAATGATTTTTAAGGCAAATGCCTATATTATGATTTTCTATAAGGATTTGTATAAAATTGACTTTGGCTATTTTATGGCCTATTACAATGATTTGTACGAAATGATTTTTGGTAATAATTTTATACCAAAGTTATATTGATGGAATTTATTAAACTCTATGAATTCACTCGGCGTTATCGCTGACCTTTTCTATTAATATGTTTTATCTCAGGTACTTGAAGGTAATTCTCGGGAAGGCCATAAGAATTCTTGGCCCGCACTTAAGTTATAATTTCCATTCAAATGTTTGAAAACCTGTATTAAATACAATGACTTGGGACCTATGTAAATTTTGATATTTATGAATGGAAAAGCTTTATTATTAAACGACACGATTTTTAAGCGTTGTCTATGATGTGAGTAATGTGCTATCCCGTAACACCAACGAGTCTTCCGCTGTATTGAATTGTGTAAATTTGGGGGTGTTACAGTTTGGTATCAGAGCTCTCGTTATAGAGAACAAAAGATTTTTAAAACCAAGGATTTGGATAAAACTTTTCAAAATATTTTAACTATAAACATTTTTCTAAAAATGTCTAAAAATCTTTTGAATATAACGGTGCCAAAGAATTCCCGAGTTACCGATAAGGCCAGACTGAGAAGTGTTATTTTAATATATATATAACTTGGATTATATATATATATATGATGTAATTTTATTACATGATTGTTTGATGATTATTTTGATATTTATACGAGGTATTTATACGACGTAGATTGTCACAAGGAACCCTAAATCCCCTAGTATTAATCGAAGCTATTCTCGTAGGAATTCTAGCTATCCAAGATCTAAACCAAGTTGTGGATATTTATGATCCCAACAAAATGGTTGATACTCATAGAAATGTTGATATTAGTTGATTGTGATATTGAAGGGGAATTGGCGAGATTAAATCTGATATTGATATCATGACGATCTTTACTTATAGAGTGGAGTTGGACAAAACCATTACCACCTAGAAAGATGTCATATGATTCGGTGTCACCCAATTCTTAAATTAGGAAATCGAAAGGGTGAATGTTGCACTTGAGGCTGTCATTGGAACCATTACCCAAAAGCCTCATGCCACTAATACCTTTTCCGAGAAGTCTAATTGAATGTGTGAGTCATTTCATACTAGTGACTCATTTGATAATTATTGATAAAGGAGCTATGAGATTGGAAATTAAGTCGTTATCGCATTGAGTATAAGGTTGAAAGTATTGGAGAATGAGGTAGGATATCGCATTGAGTATAAGTTGATTGAAAACTTGAATAGAGTAAAATTTAACCCATATGGAATATGAGATTGTTAATAGAAGTCGTTAAGTTTAATGATTAAATTATAAGGTTTTAATTGATTGTTAGTTCGTGTTAAGGGTTGTTCCTAGGCCATTGTCCAATAATGAGGATGCCCAGTGTCCAAGAAATAAATTGAAGAAATCTTTTTGTGAATTGGGACCGATGGATCTTCCGGGACAGGTGAAACCCCCATAACTCTTGTAGATTAGTATTCACTGTGGTATCTTTTAAAAATAATCCCTAACTTAACTGAGACATCAGTTGGTAGGATGAGTTCATGAAATTGTATGACATAGTGACACATAATGTGTTACGGTACAACTTTGACTTGTTTGTGATTAATGAAAAGACTACCATTGATTGCTAAATTCTACATGTATCAATGTTATCTATCTTTTATTGCTTCATCCTAATGCTCGCATTAGTGATGCAACCACTGAACAAGTACTCATCTCGAATTGAGTTACGTTGCGGATTATTCTTTTTGAGTGACATCGAGTTCATGAACCTCATGATTAATTGGCTAAGCTCATTTCCTATCGTATTGTAGTTAGTTCTTGGTGAACAACTTTTCATCACTCTTTTGCAGATCACTCATTGTTTTTATAAAGATAAAACAGTATCCCTTGAGAAAAATTGGGTTTTCATCACCATATGGATTATTTAAAGTGAGATTTATAAGTGATTGTATCAAAATGAAGTTGTTTATAAAACATCTTGGAAAAATTAATTGTTTTCATAACAAAGAAAATCTTTGTAAAATTATTCTTGATTCCTATTTAAGAATTAAGCATGAAAATATTTTTATTATAAACATGATGATAAAATTTTGACGAACTGAGTATTGCATCGTTAATCTTGAAATTGTATATAGTTGCGCGCCTACGTACAATTTGGAATGAACCATGCAAGGCCGATTAGTAGTCACCATAAAACTGATTAATAAACATTACATTTTCTTTGAAGATTGTGAAAGATTAAATTTATGAGATCTGCAAGAAGTGAAAAATAGGGACATATTGATAGGGACACCTACATATGTGACCGTACCATTTATTCTTCTGAGTCGAATTTACTCATCTATGGAATTTGTCTTATTTGACAATTGACAATTCTTTCTTGTCCAATTCTCCCGTAGTGAGATTCTTAGGAAAAGTATCTGATTACCAAGTGTTGATACCCGACTGAATGTATTGACGTTCTTATCATTTCTTATGATTTGATTTCATTTGAATGACCTGGGTAACGATCCGAGGAGCTTTCGAATGCGTACTCAAATTATGAAAACATGGGATATATTCATGTTTTCGTCTGTATCTGATTTGAAATTCTCTCGCATAATTATGCGTTGACCTTACTCTTTTAAGGTTAATTAGGTCTCCAGATATCCTTGAATTGTGAAGGATTATGAGTTATTATTAGTCTTTTGAGAAGTTCACATCTTATAGACGGCAATAAAACTGAAAAGTTGGTAATGCCAGTAGAATGGATTGATTGATTATGACATGACGACATTGTCTTAATTGATGGGAACTCGAGTAGAATTCCCCTAAATGATAAGATGTTGATTATCAAAAGTGATCTAAATAATTCTTGATGGATGACTTGAAATTATAGCATGAATGGTTGTAGAATTCCCCTAAATGATAAGATTTGGTTACCGTTGTGTCCGTCTATGGAAGATTCGTTAGGGGTGCGAGATTTGGTTATGAATGAATCTCATAAGTCGAAGTATTCGATACATCCTGGATCGGACAAGATGTATCCAGATCTTAATAAAGTTTATTGCTGGCCGAATATGAAGGTATATATAGCATAGTATGTTAATAAGTGTTTAACTTGTGCGAAGGTGAAGGCTGAACATAAGAAACCGTTTGGGTTATTAGTGCAACCTGAGATTCCTGAGTGGAAATGGGAGAAGATTCCTATGGTTTTTGTGACAGGTTTGCCAAGGACTGCAAATGGTTGTGATATTATATGGGTGATTGTAGATAGATTGACTAAGTCTGCTCACTTTTTGCCAATGAAGAAGACAGATAGTATGGAGAGGATAACGATAGTGTATGTGAAGGAGATTGTTTGTCGACATGGTGTTCCTTTGTCAATAATTTTTGATCGTGATAGTAGGTTTACTTCAGAATTTTGGAAGTCTTTGCAGAAAGCGATGTGAACGGAGTTATGTTTGAGTACAACATATCATCCGAAAACTGAAAGATAAAGTGAGAGAACGATTCAAACGTTAGAGGATATGCTTCGTGCATGTGTGATAGATTTTGGAAATGGTTGGGATAAGCATTTGCCATTGGTTTAATTTTTGTACAATAATAGTTATCATTCAAGTATTAAAGCTGCTCCATTTGAAGCTTTGTAAGGACGTAAGTGTAGATCTCCAGTGTGTTGGAGTGAGGTAGGAGAAAGTCAATTGACTGGGCCTGAAATGATATTTGAGACGACTAAAAAGATTGTGCAAATTAAGAAGCGTTTGTTATCTGCCAGGAGTAGACAAAAGAGTTATGCTGATAACATAAGGAAATCGTTGGTGTTTGAAGTAGAAGACATGGTTATGTTGAAAGTATCTCCATGGAAAGGAGTAATACGTTTTGGAAAGAGAGGAAAGATGAGCCCGAGATATATTGGACCATTTAAGATTATCCAAAGGATTGGATTGGTGGCTTATAAGTTAGAATTACCTGATGAGCTTAAGGCTATTCATAATACTTTTCATGTGTCTAATTTGAAGAAGTGTTTAGCTGAAAGGGATGTGGTGATTCCATTGGAGGATATTCAACTTGATAAAAAGTTTCATTTTTTAGAGGAACTTGTAGAGATAATGGATAGGGAAGTTAAGAAGTTGAAGCATACTTGAATTCCGATTATGAAAGTGAGATGGAACTCTAGACATGGGCCAGAGTTTACGTGGGAACGTGAGAATTTCTTTAAGGACAAGTATCCTCATTTTTTTAGGAAGGATTAAGCGCCGCAGACGTTGCTTCTTTTAAGAAGGGGGGGATGTGACAACCCAAAACCGAGGTCATTACCTAATTTCATTTACTTGTATTTTTGAAATTTTTGGATGAGTTTGAACGATATTTATTTTTGGAGGTTTAAGTTTAAACCGATGTTGAAAGGTTTATATTTAATATTTATTAAGTATAAGGAGTATTAGCAAACGTGATGTCGATGGATGCCAAATATTTTACGTTTTATTGTCGGTGGTTCGATTTTTGTCATTTTTGAGGTTTTATTTTAAATGACGTGTTAAGTCGAGTCGAGAGTCGATATTATTATTTTTGAGGTACGTTTTAAATTTTTAAAAGTATATTTATGAAACCCGAGCCTCGTAAATATTTTGAAAATTGACTAATAGTTATTTCCCGCTTTTTAGCTAACTATTTATATTTTTAGCCACAACTATTGTCAAATTGCCACTTTGGTCCCTACCCCACTATATATAAATCTTAAACAAAAACACACATCACATTTTCACCATCAAAAATTTTTCACCACTCTTTCTTTCTCTCACTATTAAGCCGAAACTCACACCACCCTCCCAAACACATACAAATTTCAATTTATTTTGAGTTTGAGGTTGAATTAAGCTAAACCAAGGATAGACCCACTCTTATATTTGATCAAGGATCATATTGATGTAAGAAATTCTTACATGCAAGCAAGTTTTTTTTCTTGATGTTGGTAGGTAGGAGCTATGATCATGCATGGCATTTTTATGATGATCCATGGTGATTCTTGCTAGAATCTTTGTTAAAAACTTTATTTTGATCTAAAGATTTTTATTTTGATTATGATTTTGATGTTATGGTTGATGTATGATGATATTAGGGTTAGAAATGATCATTTTTATGGTTGGTTTTTATCAAAAAGTTGATTTTGTACAAGATTTTTATGGTCATTTTATAACAGTAAGTAAAGTGTAAATTCCGAATTTTTATGTTTTGAAAAGGGCTTAACTTATAGCCTAGGGTTGTATAATTTTATTAGCTTCGATTTGATATAAGGTAGAGCTTCTAGCTCCAAACGAGCGCGAAGTTATGATGTTTTGAATGATCGTGTACCGGGAGACGAGTATCGGCACTACAAATAGTTGTTGTCGATATTTGGATAGAATCTCGGGGACTCTAAATGGATGTTTTGAAAAATGTAAACTACTGATAATGAGGTGTTTATTTTATAGGTTGTGTTTACTTTATAACCCGAGTGTCGGTTTTGTAAACGGAGTCGTTAAAATAAGTTAAAACGGTTGTATGAAAAATTAACGTAAATCTGTCCGGATTTTGTAGTTTGAAAATGAGTCGGGTAAAGTACTTTAAAAGTAGTTTCATTTGATAAACTTGTAGGAGGACTTTTTATATATAGTAAGTTAGTTTATCGAGTCGTTTCATAAACGGTTGACGAGTTTAAAAGGGGTAAATAAGCTAGTACATGTAGTAAGTACCGGCGAACTTTGTTAAAAGTATAAAATGGTAAAGTAAATGTATAGTTAAGTATAATGAAGTTATTTATATCGTTTTCTCTCGAGTATATCGTGACTTTATGAGTTTGAGTTTGATGTTATTATGTATGATTTATTTCTCGATTCATTATTAACGAGCGCGCCTTATTTGATAGGTAGCGGTTCTCGTGTTTGAAAGGCATCCATTATCGTCGACGATCATCTCGCTAGATCTCTTATACTAAGGTGAGTCTATAGACTCGCTTTCTACTCGTTTTAATGATTTTAATACCCGCGAGGGGGATACATGCTATTTGAAAATAAATGAACACAAGTCATGAGTAATTGTTGGACCCGAATGTTGCCTAAAGTTGATTTCATTGTATTGAGTAACTTGTTGCTAAAGACCCTAAATTCATGAGTCGTTAACTATCTTCTGACTTGATGTTGTGAGTCGGGAATAGCCGCTTATTATAATGATATTACTATGGTTGACCACCCTATCTGAGACCAGGGCATTACGTTGAGTAACCCGCTGGGAAGGATAATTTTACGTGAATAAGATTGTGGTATTCTAGCAACTGATACCCTAGAGGGGCAATGGTTTTATTCTAGTCATGCTGGCATTTGGCGTGGGTGACTATTTGGTTAAGGGGTCGGTGTCATGAGCTTAAATATAATGTTTGTTTAATAATATCATTATTATTACTGCCTTGAATATAGATTGTGTGTACGACAATTCTATAAATGATTATGATTGATTTTCTTCTTGTGTTCAAATATGATTTGATAAACCTATAGTCTCGCTCAACATTATTGTTGACTCGTTTTATGCATGTATTTCAGGTAATAGGAAGTGATGGAGCATGTAGCTTTGCTGTGGAGGTTGTGGCTTGGCTTTTGGAAGAATGTTGGTCTAAACTGTTTCTACCTTTTAATGTTGAACAATTTACTTTATGTTGATGTACTGTACTAAATTTGTTGGTTGTTGGTCGAGATCCATGGGGACTAAACGCTTTACTCTGGTATCGTGTTAGTACAATTTGGGTTGAAATTTATGTTTTAGACCATTTATGAAAATCTTGTGTATATTTATGTGTAAACGTCTCACTCTTGAGTCGTTCAATATACCTTGTGTGATGATGCTTGTGTCTAGTACCCAATTGTGTATTTCCGCCGCGCAATATAAATTGGGGGTGTTAGAGATTGGTAATCAGAGCTGCAAGTTATAGAGAACTGGGTCGATTTTGAAAATTGTCCTAAACTATAACTTTGGTGTCGAAAGTATTTATTCTTCAAAAGTATACAACTCCTCTGCAATGCTCTGGTAAGATCACTTTTAGTTTTGTTTTGCATTGTAGACGTATCCCTCATAACTGAAATGATTTCCCGAGTATTTATTAAGTAAATACTACGATATTGTATTGGAATTATTGAAAGTACGCTGTGTGCTTGTCAATATCATATATTTTTTTTTTGCGAGCATTACATAAACATCATTTTCATTGTGTTGCATAGCATGGATAACGTATGACATTTGCATGAGCATTGCATACTAATTATTATTTTATTAACGATGACAGAACCATTAGTTTTTAAATATTAATTAGATGGACCTGACGAACCCATATAATTAATGATTTATAACTGAGTGGGCTTAAGCATGTAACATTCACACAAACTGTTTCTTTCGATTGTACGATTAATCTATTGTTTATCTCTATTTAATCGTCATCATTATCATTCTTTTATGAATGGTCTTTCTAAACTTTCCTCGATTCGAAACTTGTTGTATGGTTTCTTTTTTTCGAATGTTTATCGACCACCTGAACCAAATGAGCTGACCATGGTGCATCACTACCCGATTTTAAGAATTGACAATTTGCTAAATTCTTCGTTTTTTTAATTTTCAGCTCGTCAGCACCGATATTTTATCATGTTCGGGTGCTATTTTATCATGTTCTTTAATAACTCTTATGGCAATCAATTCGTTTGCTGGTGGAGATTACATGTATATATTATAGATTGACTATTATTTGTTCCATGTTCATTTGCTACTTTGTATAAGTATTTTATCGAGAACGCCTGGAGCACGTTTCAGTTCAACCTGTAGTCTTCTTGAACAACTGTGGATGAATAACACAAACTAAAATCCGGGACGGATTTTCTTAAACGGTTGGCGAATGTAGCAATTTGTAATATTCGGATCAATATTTACAACCCGACTTTTATTTATCATGTTTGTTTTTTATAAATAAATAAAAAGTATATATACTGAATTCTCGGTTAACTTGCAAATTTATGGCTTTAATGTATCGAATACGCCATATTATTTAACGACAAGATGTACATCCGTCATCGACCGTAAATATCCTCGATATGATATAGAAATATTTTTCTTGACATTATTTTAATTGTTCGTTTTACGGACATTCTTTGTAAATTTATGATAAATCTTTAAGAGTCATTCGTTGATATAACGCGTTAACGTTTATTAAATAATAAGCCTTCATTTATATATTGAAATATAAATGTTCTCCGAATGTCGATGTTTTTATTTTATAATGAGCGTTAATTTTTCGTGTTTAAGGCGTATCTTTCAAATCGCGTAACTTTTAAAATATCAGACATCGATAATAACCGCTTATCAAAAATTTAACAAAACACAATTAGTTAAACCAAGCCACCTCTTAAAAAAGTGACGTGTCCTCCATTTATGATAACTCTTATTTTACATAACCTCAAATGTATGAGATAATCATAATACGTGTATCAATTTGGTGTCATGATTTAAATTACCACTTTAGTGTCAAGATATATGAAGTTCCAAGGATATACGTGGCCATTATGCGTCTATATGTCAGTGAACGAAATACATATGATAAAATTCATAGATACGTGTTTCAATTATACAAACCATACGCAAGTAAAGATCAGACTATATTTTTGCACGCCAAATTTTTATAAACCATTTAACCATACAATATATTATGTTTCAAATCGGACTCACCAAATTTTAACGCACCATGCTTTTCTTTACATCGCTAGTCATTGACAAAGGGTTGAAGGCTTGTGTTAGCATGAATTCTTGCTTTTATCCATTATAAGTAATATATGGTTGATGTCACCGAGAGGGTATATTACTCTTAGCGAGGCGTGGCTTAAAGGTTGCTTCTATTATTTTCCTCGACTTCTCGCCACATTATATTTCATCGTTCACTCCCGTCATTATTATCTTGATCGTTATCCCCGTTGATATCGCTATCGCTATGGTGAGTTTATAGCCTCGCTTTTACTTATTTAATTGTTTTATTAAACCCGCGAGGGGGATACATGCTACTTTTTACGAATGGACACAAGTGCTTGAACTGTATGCTTATTTTATCCCTTTTAGTCATGAACCGTTAATTACTTGGACCGACTGTACTGGTCGAGTAAACACGAATGCTGTGAATAGATCTATTGGGATTGACCTCTCCGTCCGGGTTTAACGGAAAACCGACGGGACGCATTGTATTTGAAACTTGAACAGAATAACGGATGTTAATGTTCGGTTTCATGAGCTAAATGTGATAACTGATGCTATTTGGCTTTGGAAACTGAATACTTGAAATCTTGTGGTCCACTGCTTTTACTTGCAAACCTATGAATTCACTCAACCGTTGTGTTGACATTTTAGCATGTATTTCTCAGGTACTTAGGTTAAAGAGCAGCTGGAGCATGGAGTCGCACTGGATATTTTAAAGGCAATAAAGTACTGATTACCATTTGATAATCTTTTTGAAAATGTTGATTATTACATTATTGTTGGGACCTGTTTCTCTGCTTGTAAACTTCGATTTTAAATTATTGAATGGATTAAATTTTTGAAACGCCTCTTTTGAGTGCGTTTTCTATAACTTGTGTGTTGTTCTATGAAGTAATACTCCCAATGACCCTTCCGCTGCTATCTGAAATTTGGGAGTGTTACATCTTATAATTGTAGAAAATGGCTGGTTTACCTTGTGAGGATAGATGGATTGATTTGACTAATGTAGTGGATGGTGAGGAAGTAGATAACTTTGGTGCTAGTGAAGATGAGGAGCCTTTTGAGTTTTTAGATGATGGGATTCCATTTACTGCAGTTGGTCAGACAGAGCCTGAGTTGATACAAGGTAGTTATGTTCCAAGGGTCAATGTTGTGCCACAGACTGTTCCAGATTGTCAGCGACCTGTTGTTCGTTCTTCGACTCCTACTTGTGATGCTTATATTAGTAGTTTGCCTGGGATTGCATTTGCTAGGGGTGATTTTCCTGTTGAGTCGAGTAGGGCTGCTAGTGCTCGATCTATTCATGATGGCATTCCTAAGGTTTATTGTCCAGGTCCTAGGTCATATGATGATATTTTCTGGTTTCTTAAGAAGTTTGATAGGTCTTTGTTTGAAAGGTATTTGGTTGAGACTCGTGTGATTAGGAGGTTTGAGCTAAATGAGAAAAAGTTTGACAGGTTTGCTGGTATTGTGAGGAGATCAGAGTTTGTTAGGGCGAGGGAAATGGATGAGGTTGTTAGATTGAGATCTATGGTGCTGAATTTGAGTGGGCAAGTTGAAAGTTTGCGTAGGGAGCAAGAAAGGAATGCAAGGTTGAGTGCGTGGGGTTTGTCGATGAGATATTTTCCTAGTCGAGGTGTTGTGATTCGTGATGTGCCGAATCAGGTTGAAGCTCATGTGTCGGTGAAGCCGAGTGAAGGAAGTAGTCGGAAGGGAAGGAAAAAGTAGAGGAAGATTCTGAAGATGATGATGATAGCAGCAGTGATGATGTGCTGGTGTACAAGAAGCTGCGGGGATCTGATGTTTAGTTCTTTATGTTGTTTTTATTAGCCTTGTTGTAATAGAACTTATGTAGACTCGTACTCTAGTTTGTGATGAAACTTAATGACTTTAAGTTTGCTGTGATGAAGGATTGTAGTGACATTACTTGTCATAATTTTGTGGAGATTTTCCAAAGCAATCCAAAATTACCTTCATCACTTATGATTTGTCATATTAGTTCTTGTGTGAATTGGTTAATGATTCATTATGAATTGTGTTGTTGGTGCATGTAGTATCCATGTTACATCTTGATAGAGAAATCCTTCTTCTTATCTTGATATGAATACTTACTTGTTCTTTTTCTGTTATGGTTACAGGAAGGAGTTGGGAGGCTTTTTTCTGACTTTACTAAATTATTGTTTGGTTAGTTTTCCTGTAACCATGCCGCCTAAATTGACGACTGCTACTGTTAACACCATGATTGAGCAAGCTATTGCTAGAGTTTTGGAAGCCGAACGTGCTGCGAGGAACCAAGAGGCTTTTAATAGGAATGCTGTTGGTCAGGTTGGAGGGAATGTTGGAAATCAGGTTGGAGGTAATGATGATTAGCAAGCAGAAGGAAATGCTGAAGGACAAGTTGGAGGTAATGTTGTTGTTCAGCAGATTCAGAAGGAATGTTCTTATGCTAGTTTCATGAAATGTGGACCTGCCCAATTTCGTGGTACTTGTGGTGCATTGGAATTAAGGAGGTGGATTGAGAAGATAGAAAGTACTTTTGAAATCAGTGGATGTTCAGAAGCTAGTAAGGTGAAATTTGATGCAACTACTTTTCAGGATGATGCGTTGAGTTGGTGGTATAGTCAAGTAGCTACTGTAGGATTGGTTGAAGCTAATGCTAGAACATGGACTGTGACCAAGGGACTGTTGACTGCTAAGTTTTGTCCTAAGGAAGAGTTAGGTCAGTTGGAAGATGAATTGAGGCATTGGTCCTGAGGAACAATGATACTGTAGCTTATACAAGGAGATTTTCTGATTTATGTTTGTTGTGTCCTGATGCGTTTGCTGATGACCGTAAGAAGATGAAGCAGTATATTAGGGGTTTATCTAGTAATATCAAGGGAGAAACTACTTCGTCGAAACCCAAGTCGTTTGATGAAGCTGTTCAAATGGCACATGCTTTAATGGATGCAAATCTGTAGGATCAAAAGGATAGTATTGCTGAAGGGAATAAGAGAACGTGGGAAGCTTCACACTCATGTCAACGGCAGAATCGAGGTAGTTATCGTAATAACAATAACCAAGGACCGAATAGGAATCAGCAATTTAATTTCAGAAGGAATGATGTTGTTCGTGCTGCTATAGGAAATCAAGGTAACAATGTGAATCCGAAGTGTGGTCGATGTAATCTGTATCATGTTGGAAATTGTCCACCTGTTTGCAACAAGTGTGGGAAGGCCGGACATGAGATGGCAGATTGTAGAAACAAGGGTGTAGCCACTGGGGCTAATGCTGTCAAGGTAGTTTACTGTTCTAGATGTGGAGGCCGTAGACATAAGCAAGGGAACTGTCCGAGGGTTGGCATACGACAGGGAGGCAATGTTGCTGATGTTGCTGCTGGGATTTCTGCTCCAGCCTATGTCGTGGGAGTTGCTGACAAACCTCAAGGGCCGAATGTAGTGACTGGTACGTTCTTACTTGATGCTTGTTATGCTATTGTGTTATTTGATTCTGGATCCGATAGAAGTTTCGTAGATGTTAGATTCAGTCAGCTATTGGATAGAGAACCAGTGAGATTGACAACTAGTTATAATGTGGAGTTAGCTGATGGTAAGGTTGTAAGCACTAGTTCTATACTGAAAGGTTGTTCCTTGAAATTAGGTAATTATGTGTTTAGTATTGATTTGATGCCCATAGAATTAGGATCTTTTGATGTGATTATTGGAATGGACTGGTTAGTTGGTAATGGTTCAGTAATTGTTTGTGGAGAAAGATTAGTTCAGATACCGCTAAGGAATAGGGTATTGACTGTGAAAGGAGATGAATGTACTTCTCGTTTGAGACTTTTTTCTTGTTTAAAGATGATGAGGTATATAGAAGCAGGTTGTGATGTGTTTCTTACACAGATAAGTAATGATGGTGTGAATGAAAGGAAGTTGGAGGATGTGCCTGTGATTAGAGAGTATCCTGAGGTTTTCCCTGAAGACTTGCCAGGATTACCGCTGCATCGTGAAGTGGAGTTTCGTATTGATTTAGTGTCGGGTGCTGGGCCTGTTGCTCGTGCACCGTATCGTTTAGCTCTATCTGAGATGAAAGAACTATCTGATCAATTGAAGGAATTGATGGATAAGGGATTTATTAGACCAAGTTCGTCGCCGTGGGGTGCGCCTGTTTTGTTTGTTAGGAAGAAAGATGGTTCTTTTAGAATGTGTATTAATTATAGAGAGCTTAACAAATTGACTGTCAAGAATCGGTATCCACTGCCGAGGATTGATGATTTGTTGAATCCTTGCAACTAATCTGGATCTAGTGTATACTCGAAGATCGATTTGAGTTCTGGGTATCATCAATTGAGAGTTAGGGAAGAAGATATTCCTATAACAGCTTTCCTTACTCGATATGGACATTTCGAATTTCAAGTGATGCCTTTTGGGTTAACAAATGCGCCTGCTGTATTTATGGATTTGATGAATCGTGTATGCAAGTCGTATTTGGATGAGTATGTTATCGTATTCATTGATGATATTCTCGTTTATTCCAAGAGTGAAGAGGAACATGAGAAGCATTTGAGAATAATTTTGGAATTGTTGAAGAAGGAGAAGCTGTATGCGAAATTCTCTAAGTGTGAATTTTGGTTGAAATCAGTGCAATTTTTGGGGCACGTGATTGATAGTGAAGGTGTTCGTGTGGATCCTGCTAAGATTGAGGCAATTAATGATTGGTCAGTGCTGAAGACGCCGACTGAAGTTCACCAATTTCTTGGTTTGGTTGGGTATTATAGAAGGTTTATTGAGAAGTTTTCGTTGATTGCTAAGCCGTTGACTAAGCTTACGGAAAAGAATCGAGTGTTTGAATGGGGATTAGAATAGGAATCTGCATTTAGTATGTTGAAAGATAAGTTGTGTTCTGCGCCGATATTGTCTTTGCCAGAAGGATCTGAGGATTTTGTAGTGTACTATGACGCGTCTCATAAAGGATTTGGAGTTGTATTGATGCAAAGGGATAAAGTCATAGCGTATGTATCGAGACAATTAAGGAAGCATGAAGAGAATTACACTACGCATGATTTAGAACTTGGGGCTGTTATTTTTGCTTTGAAGCTGTGGAGACACTACTTGTATGGAACCAAGTGTGTGGTTTTCACTGATCCTAAGAGTTTGCAGTATATTTTGGATCAAAAGGAATTGAATATGAGGCAAAGAAGATGGGTTGAGTTGCTGAGTGATTATGACTGCGAGATTTGTTACCATCCTGGTAAAGCGAATGTGGTAGCTGATGCACTTAGTAGAAAGGAAAGAGATAAGTCTATAAGAGTTAGAGCATTGACGATGTTGGAAAGTGTTGATTTGATAGAAGAGATATTGAAAGCCCAAACTAATGGTTTGAAGAAAGAGAACGTTGAGGCAGAAAATTTGGGTAGAATGTTGAAACCTTTGTTTGAAGTGAGGTCAAATGGATTGAGGTATTTTAAGAATAGGATTTGGTTACCGTTGTGTCCGTCTATGGAAGATTCGTTAGGGGTGCGAGATTTAGTTATGAATGAATCTCATAAGTCGAAGTATTCGATACATCCTGGATCGGACAAGATGTATCAAGATCTTAAGAAAGTTTATTGTTGGCCGAATATGAAGGTATATATAACACAGTATGTTAATAAGTGTTTAACTTGTGCGAAGGTGAAGGCTGAACATAAGAAACCGTTTGGGTTAGTAGTGCAACCTGAGATTCCTGATTGGAAATGGGAGAAGATTCCTATGGATTTTGTGACAGGTTTGCCAAGGACTGCAAATGGTTATGATATGATATGGGTGATTGTAGATAGATTGACTAAGTCTGCTCATTTTTGCCAATGAAGAAGACAGATAGTATGGAGAGGTTAACGATAGTGTATGTGAAGGAGATTGTTTGTCGACATGGTGTTCCTTTGTCGATAATTTCTGATCGTGATAGTAGGTTTACTTTAGAATTATGGAAGTCTTTGCAGAAAGCGATGGAATGGAGTTATGTTTAAGTACAGCATATCATCCGGAAACTGATGAATAAAGTGAGAGAACGATTCAAACGTTAGAGGATATGCTTCGTGCATGTGTGATAGATTTTGGAAATGGTTGGGATAAGCATTTTCCATTGGTTGAATTTTCGTACAATAATAGTTATCATTCAAGTATTAAAGCCGCTCCATTTGAAGCTTTGTAAGGTGAGTCTATAGCCTCGCTTTCTACTCGTTTTAATGATTTTAATACCCGCGAGGGGGATACATGCTATTTGAAAATAAATGAACGCAAGTCATGAGTAATTGTTCGACATGAATGTTTCCTAAAGATGATTTCATTGTATTGAGTAACTTGTTGCTAAAGACCCTAAATTCATGAGCCGTTAACTATCTTCTGACTTGATGTTGTGAGTCGGGAATAGACGCTTATTATAATGATAGTACTATTGCGTTGACCACCCTATCTGAGACGAGGGCATTACGTTGAGGAACCCGCTGGGAAGGATAATTTTACGTGAATAAGATTGTGGTATTCTAGCAACTGATACACTAGAGGGGCAATGGTTTTATTCTAGTTATGCCGGCATTTGGCGTGGGTGACTATTTGGTTAAGGGGTCGGTGTCATGAGCTTAAATACAATGTTTGTTTAATAATATCATTATTATTACTGCCTTGAATATAGATTGTGTGTACGGCAATTCTATAAATGATTATGATTGATTTTCTTCTTCTGTTCAAATGTGATTTGATAAACCTATAGTCTCGCTCAACATTATTGCTGACTCGTTTTATGCATGTATTTCAGGTAATAGGAAGTGATGGAGCATGGAGCTTTGCTGTGTAGGTTGTGGCTTGGCTTTTGGAAGAATGTTGGTCGAAACTGTTTCTACCTTTTAATGTTGAACAGTTTACTTTATGTTGATGTACTGTACTAAATTTGTTGGTTGTTGGTCGAGATCCATGGGGACTAAACGCTTTACTCTAGTATCGTGTCAGTACAATTTGGTTTAAAATTTATGTTTTAGACCATTTATGAAAATCTTGTTTATATTTATGTGTAAACGTCTCACTTTTGAGTCCTTCAATATACCTTGTGTGATGATGCTTGTGTCTAGCACCCAATTGTGTATTTCCGCTGCGCAATGTAAATTGGGGGTGTTAGAAAATTGTTCCCTTTGTAAACAATATTAAAGCGTGTTTTAGCAATATTGATCAAGATTTGGTTTTGGAATTATATGAAGTTAAACGTGTTTTCAATGAAATGGATGATGCTTATAAAAACGGCTTAGTTGAAATAGAACGAATTTCACGCCAAAATGATCAGCTTCTGAAGCAAGTGTTGTCAAATGATATTGTTTCCGTCTATGTGAATAATAGTGTTGATAATGATTTTGTTGTGCATAATGTTGAATCTGTGGATAATGTGGTAGATAATACTTGTCACAAATCTGACGCTGAATTCTTAAAGCTTAAAGATTCCTATAATTCGCTTTCAAAACGTTTTGATGAGATTTAAAAACATTGTATTTCTCTTGAGTGTAAACATCAATTTATCCAAGAGATTTCTGAAACGTCATTCGAAAGTGTTAATATAGACGATCCAAATTTTCAAAGGAATTTAAGATTGAATTTACAACCAAAACAGCGTCAGCCAAGTGACAAGGTTGCTAAATCATTGCCAATAGACATATAGAAATCTAAGGAGATTAACCGTGTGAACGTACTTGAGGTCGCTGAGAAATTTAAACTTGATCTAGATAGTCGAGTTTCCAAGATTTTGTCCAAAGTTGATAACTTAAAACATAAAAATACACAATCTTCGATTCAATAAAGCCCGCATGTGCTAATACCACTGCACAGGCTCAATCATTGATTGAACAATTGAATCGAAATTCGGTGGAAATATCTAGTTTCAGGAAACAAATTTGTGATAAAAATTTGGCTTTGGCTGAGTTGAAAGAAACACTTCTTACCCTAAAAGGTAAGAATGTCGTGGATAACGCAACCACAGTCTCAGCTATGTCCTCTAGTGCAATCAAAAGAAACCTCATCGCCGTCACACCATTTAAAAAGGGACCTAGGCCTAAACCATCTCAAACATTGGTCACTAAGGATAAGGCAAAACCAAAACCAGCTTCTAACATTCCCGTATTCCCTTCTACAAGAGTAAACACCACTACTAAGGCACAAAGAACTAAGCATAAAGGAAACACAAAGAATGATAGGATCTTGACCCCATCTAGTAGTCAAGTGAAGAAGAAAGTAGAAGCCCACCCTAGTAATGTTATTTCTGTTTTGAATAAAAATAGTCATGTAGCTAAACTTAAAGGCTCTGCAGTCGTGCAGCGTTCTAAGCCTATCGTGAATTCTAACGTGAAATGTTGGAATTGTAATGAATGTATGTTTTCTAGTTGTCATGATTCTTGGATTATTGACCATGTGAATGAGATGAGTGCCCGAAAAAATGTTTTAGAATGGAAACCGACTGGGAAAGTGAAAACCCAAGTTGGCTGGATGTGGCGCCCCACTGGTAGAACTTTCAATATAGTAGGAAATGCGTTCCCTTTAACTAGGATCACTCCCACTAAAGCGAAGAAAATGTGTCCTTTAACTAGGAGTACCAAGGCTACCAAAACACAAGTGTGTCCTTTAACTAGGAACACCAACACTACAGTAGGAACCAAGTGCCCTTTAAATAGCTCTACTCCTACTTTAGTGCCTCCTAATAATCCAAAAGCTCAAAAAGTTGGAATAATAAAACCTGTTATTGGTAAAACTAACATTAGAAAACGCCATAAATCTACAGATAACACAAATGTTAGCAATTCTGATAGTATTATATATGTATTTGCTTACACTCCAGAACCAATAGTTTCCAATGCATTGTCTACTGTTGTTGTTGAAAACAGGTTGTCTAAATTATTCTCTGGTATTTTGGACTCTGGTTGCTCCAAGCATATGACCGGAGATCGCTCTCAGCATGTTTCTTTGTACGGTTCGATTCGGAAATGATCATATTGCAAAAATAATGGGTTATGGTGAATATCATATTGGGGATATTATAATTTCAAGAGTGTATTATGTGGAAGGTCTCGGTCACAACTTATTTTGTGGGACAATTTTGTGATTCAAACCTGGATGTTGCTTTTCGAGAGCATACCTGCTTCATTCGTAATTTAGAAGGGGTATATTTGTTGAAAGGTACTCGAGGGAATAACTTGTACAGTTTGTCTCTACAAGACATGATGGCAGTTTCTCCCGTACGTCTTCTCTCCAAAGCATCAAAGACTAAGTCGTGGTTATGGCATCGACGGTTATCTCATCTTAACTTTGACGCTATCAGTCATTTGGCCAAAAACGAACTTGTTCTTGGTCTTCCTAAACTTAAATTTCACAAGGATCATTTTTGTTCCGCGTGTACAATGGGGAAGAGCACTAAGAAATCATACAAACCCAAGACTGAAGACACCAACCAAGAGAAACTTTATTTGTTGCATATGGATCTTTGTGGGCCAATGCGTGTCGAAAGTCTTAGTGGTAAAAGTACATCCTCGTCATTGTAGATGATTACTCTCGGTTTACATGGGTGAAAATTCTTGCAACAAAAAATGAGGCACCTAAAATCATCATCGGATTTCTCAAGATGATTAAAGTGCGTCACAACACTACTGTCTGACGAATTCGTACAGATAATGGAACCGAATTTGTGAATCAAATCTTGCGTAATTATTATGAAGAATTCAACATATCTCATGAAACATCCGTTGCTCGCACTCCACAACAAAACGGTGTCGTTGAAAGGGGAAATCGCACATTTATGGAAGTTGCTCGAACGATGTTAATTTACGCAAAGGCTCTATTGTTTTTATGGGAAGAAGCAGTTCTACAACTGTTTACACTTAAAATCGGTCAGTAATTCGAAAACGCCATGGTAAAACACCTTATGAGCTTCTACATGGAAAAGTACCAGATTTATCATATCTTCATGTATTTGGTTCTCTTTGTTATCTAAATACTTATGGTGACAATTTGGGAAAACTTCAACCAAAGGCTGATATTGGTATTTTCGTTGGTTATGCACCCACAAAGAAGGCATTCTGAATCTACAATCGTAATTCTCGCAAGATCCTCGAAAGTATGAATGTTGATTGGGAAGAGCTGACAGCAATGGCTTCTGACCAAAGCAGCTTTGAACCCGTACTTCATTAAATGGGACCCAATCACATTAGCTCTGGTCTTGTCCCAAACAACCCTACTTCATCATCATTTACACCACCTTCTAGGAATGAATGGGATACGTTGTTTCAACCGTTATTTGATGAATTTTTTACTCCTCCAAGTATTGTTGCTCCAGAACCTGAAGTAATAGCTCCGGTCAACGACGTTATTGTTCCAGCAAATGAAGCACAATCAGATGTGTCTACAACAACAATTGGTCAAGATACACCTTCAACGAGTAATTCTCAACCAACACATGTATCAACTACCCATGCCATGCCTATTGATGATGAAGAGGATGATGATGATCACGATTTGGAATTCGCTCAAATGCGTGAACTTCCATTCTTTGGTGTACCAATTCCCAACCCTAATCAAGCCGCGTCTTCCACCTCAGAGGAAGCTCCTACTACGGTTGGTTCCAATCCACGGATTCGTGAACATGACAGCAAGTGGACAAAGGACCATCCTATTGACTCTATTATCGGTGACCCTAATCGTCTAGTTTCCACACGAAGTCAGTTACAAGAAAGTGCATTGTTTTGTCATTTTGATGCTTTTCTTAGTGAAGTTGAACCTAAGACGTGGCAAAAAGCTTTTACCCAATCTAGTTGGATAGAAGCTATGCAAGAAGAACTTAATGAATTTGTACGTATTGATGTATGGAAACTTGTCCCATGCCCGGATCAAGTAAAGTTACTCATTTTGAAATGGGTTTACAAGGTGAAACTCGACGAGTTGGGTGGGATATTGAAGAACAAAGCTCGACTAGTAGCTCGTGGATACAAACTATTATTGGGCATCAACTTTATGGAATCCTTTACACCAGTTGATCGTTTGGAAACTATTAGACTATTCCTCGTTTATACAGCCCACATGAATATGATCGTCTATCAGATGGATGTAAAGACGGCATTTCTTAATGGTGAAATCAAGGAGGAGGTCTATGTTCAACAGACGGATGGTTTTGTGAATTCTAATTATCCTAATCACGTGTACAAGTTTTAAAAGGCTATTTATGGGTTGAAGCAAGCTCTACGCGCGTGGTATGACTTATTGTCACAATTCCTCATTAAGAAAAGCTTCGCTAAAGGCTAGGTAGATCCCACGCTGTTTATTCAAAAACGAGATAAAGATTTGGTACAAATATATGTTGATGATATTATATTTGCAGCCTCGACCCAAACCTTATCGAATAAGTTTGGGACACTCATGTCTTCCAAGTTTAAGATGTCAATGATGGGCAAGGTATGATTCTTCTTAGGTTTTCAGATATCTCAAAGTCCTAGAGGCATCTTTACAAATCAATCCAAGTATGCCCTTGAATCACTAAAGAAATATAAGATAGAATCTTGCGACCCCGTGGATACTCCAATGGTGGAAAGAACTAAGCTAGATGAAGATCCACATGGGATTGTCGTTGATTTTACACTTTCTTGTGGAATGATCGGTACCCTTCTGTATATTACAGCTAGTCGACCCGACCTTAAATTTGCTATATGTATGTGTGCTCGGTATCAAACTAGGCCTACTGAATTACACTTAGCTACTATTAAACGGATATTTCGGTATATTAAAGGAACCATTAATCGGGGACTTTTGTATTCGAAGGACTCTTCGATTGCACATATGGCATATGCAGATGTGGATCACGTGGGTTGTCAAGATACAAGGCGTAGCACGAGTGGAACTTTACAACTACTAGGAGATCGACTAATCAGTTGGGCATCGAAAAGGCAGAAAAGCGCTGCAATTTCAAGTACTGAGGCAACATACATAGCTATGTCCGGTTGCTGTTCTCAAATTATTTGGATGCGATCGCAATTAACCGACCATGGTCTAGGTTTCAACAGAATACCGATGTAATGCGACAACAAAAGTGCAATTTCTTTATGCTGCAACAACGTTCAATTCTCCCGGTCGAAGCATATTGACATTCGCTACCACTTCATCAAGGAGCAAGTGGAAAATGGAGTGATCAAGCTTTACTCTATCCGATCTGAGTATCAGTTGGCGGATATTTTCATGAAGGCTTTAGATCGCGCTCGAATTAAATTTTTGGTCGATAAGCTAGGTTTGAGAACTTTCTCGCCCGAGACTCTAAAGGAATTGGCAGATGAAGCGAAAGAATAGTGGTGGTAAACTATTCTCCGTATGCTTGGTGATCATTTTTATATATTGTTTATATTTTTATCCACAAAAGCAATATACAAAAATATAAAACCATATAAAAACCATAAAAATTGAAAATTTTCAGAAAAATCCAAAAATATTTTTACTATTTTTTTAATTTTTAAGGCATGTCTTTTGGTATGATAATATTTGTGGCCTTAGAAATGTTGATTCATATTGACACGACGCCATAAATAGAGTTAGTTCAAAAGTTGTATATATTCTAAATATGCCTATTTGGCTTGTAGTAATTTCAGACTGCAACCCGCTTTTCTTATTAAAGTCAAGTATTTCTTATGAAAAATTTGGCTCAACAACGAGAATTAATTTTCTCGGGCATGGTTTACTTTATAACCATGTAAGGGGTTATGTTTACGTTATAACACAATCTAACACAAATATATGTACACATCAGTGCATTTATTTGTTAGAACAAGAGAAATCTTGTTTTTTATGAAGTTCTCATCTCCACAAACCATAACAATTTACAAATGGTATATACATACTCGACGATGCGACTACTTGTTGGAAATACGTTTTTACGTATTTAGGAAGATTCGGTCACGACAATATATTAAGTAGTAGCTCCTAGACTAGATATCTTATAATATATCAAACAAGGAAAAGCCCGGTCCATGCTTGTATGGCCGGCCCAAACATGTAAGCCCAAGCCCATTACAAGGCTTGGGTATATAAACCCTCTTCTTAGATGGAGAGGGTGTGGTTCTTCATAATTTACGCATAGTTATCTTTATTTTCTCTCTCTAGAATTGTGTGAAATTCACCATCTCTCTATCTCTTTCTCTCTCTAAAACACAAGCAAGATTTACATATCCTACAAATGGTATCAAGAGCCATGGGATGATTGCTTAGTTTTTGTGTTTGTGTTCTTGTTTTATACGGCTATTTTGATCCGAATTCACAAGTACCAAATTTTTATGTGTTTTTATGCTTTAATCTTGATATATGTTATCTAGTTACTTGTAATAGTGATTTGGTATTGGTATTTCGGGTTAAAAACACAAATTTTTGTGTGTTTGATTCGTTTTTAGGATTAAAATTCCAAATTTGTTGTGTACTATTCGAGAAAAGTGGTAAAGTTCTCTCCATCGCAAAGTTGTATCTATCACAAAGTGGGTTCAATTCTTCATTGCGATCGCAAAGACCTAGGGTCTCTATATTGCGATCAAAGGGCATTTCGACACTTATTCTGATCAAACATTGCGATAACTCCTTGCATCGTACATTGCGATCGGTTATAAGGAAATTTCGAAACGTTACTTTGCCAAAATTTCATTAGACACGTTCCGATAGGTATTGGGATCAACATTCCGACAGGTATTGCGATCATACATTCCTACAGGTATTGCGATCACAACATTCCGACAGGTATTGCGATCAAAACATTCCGACAGGTATTGTGATCAATACATTCCGACAGGAATTGCGATCAACACATTCCGACAGGTATTGCGATCAACACATTATGATAGGTATTGCGATCAGGCATTCCGACAGGCATTGCGATAGTATTCAGATAGACATCGCGACAGAACTTGTTTGTGCATTCTGATAGTTATTGCGATCAAGTATTGCGATAGTTGTTGCGATCAAGTATTGCGACAGAACTTGTTTTGTGCATTCCGATAGAGTGACAAGATTTCCAAGATTTTTCAAAAACGTGTTTTTGAAAAATTTTAACATTCGTGTGTAATTTAGTCTTGGAATTTTTTGGTTTATCGAGAACATAATTTAGGGGATTTCAACATTATTTCTCGGTTTTAACACACAACAACAAACATATTGACTTTCTCTCATTGATCGATCAACGTTTGTAAATCTTATCTCTTACGGATAAGTCCATTCTCTCGGGTACGGATAATCGTCCACCTATGTTGGAGAAGTCTATGTACGAGTATTGGACTTCCCGAATGGAACTTTGCATGTTGAAAAAAGAGAATGGACATCTCATTTGGGCATCGGTGCTCAATGGACCATTAGAATATGGTACAGTGACGGAAGGTACGACTACTCGTCCTCACACAATGGGTGAACTGACAGGAGATATGAAGATTCAAGACAAATGTGATAAGTATGCTACAAACATCATTCTCCAAGCCTTTCCTCCAGATGTCTACAAACTCGTCAGCAAACATAAAGTTGCCAAAGAGTTATGGGATAGAATTCGTGTTCTAATGAAAGGCACCTCGTTAACTAAACAAGAACGAGAGTGTAAGCTTTATGATACTTTTGATAAGTTTGCCTATCCGCCAGGGGATACTCTCAATGACTACTATCTGAAATTTACCCTATTGTTGAATGAGCTAAATATCTATGGCATGGCAATTCCTACGTTTCAATTAAACATCAAGTATTTGAACACTCTTCCTTCAGAATGGAAAAAGTACATGACGGATGTTAAATTGGCTAAGGACTTTCATAACACCAATGTGGATCAACTTCAAGCTTTTCTCCAACAACACGAATGCCATGTGATCGAGGCTCGGTTGTCTAAACCCCAAGTTCATGATCCACTTGCCATGTATGCTTCTCAACAAAACATGGCATATACTTATCAACAACCATCATACTTGCAGCAACCACCACCACACACCTATCAACAACCATCTTATCAACCACCAATGATGCCACAACAAGCATTTCAACAAAGTGTTCATCAACAATCTTTTCCACAGCAACCACCATATCAGACATGACCATCACAAGCCAACACTTCTCCAATGGGATATACTCCTCAGCAAGGATATTTTCCAATAGAAGCACAACCAACTCAAGCCTTCTACTCTAATGAACTTCCACCAATCCAAGCACCGATCTATACTACAAATGATACCGCCAGCTGATGTTCTAAACCATCTCACTGCCTCCTTGTCCAAACTTGTTACAACTAGAGGATTTCCATCAACAAACAATCAGCTTCGCACCTCTTCAAATCCTCGACAATAAGCTACTGTTCAACATAGTCAAGTAACCGTGCAACCTATTCAGGGAAGGCAAAATTCATATGGACCTCCTACAAGGACTGTGAATGATCAAGCTGTGAATTCTCAAGCTAATGGAAATGGAAGCCTCATTGGTCCTCAAAAGGTTGTGACTTGCTACAATTTCCGAGGACAAGGTCATATGGCTAGGCAATGCACTCAGCCGAAAAGGAGAAGGGATGACGGGTGGTTTCGTGAAAAGATGTATTTGGTCGATGCTCAGTCTAAGGGGAAGATTTTGGATTCAGAGGAGTTAGCTGTGACAATCTAACATTTTCAGGTAGTGAATTATTTTCTCGTATAATATTTTTAAACTTATTTTTGTGTTGGTTGACGAACTCACAATTTACGGATTTAAATTTGGGCTTACGTGCATAATTTAGCGTCCTTTACGATTAAACCGGAAACCTTAGGATTACGTATTTACATTTTTGAACTCCGTTTTTGATGAGATAATTTTTATTGGATTCGTTTTGTGACGTTGATTCATAATTTATAAAAACGTTTTTCGTGAAACGACCCGAGGGAACGCAAATCGAGAAAACTAGAATCGAGGAGTACCCGTAAATTATTGAGGTGGGACAAAATACATTATCCCACCCCACTACACACATGACACCACATCAAGGATGTGGCATCATGTTAGCTTATAACTTACAAGTGTAAGTTAAGCTTACGCTTTAAACTACCAAACTAGCTAAAACCATTAACCATTTCACATACCACCATTTACACATGCAAAATCAACCGAAAATCCTCTCAACATCACCACCATTGCCGTCCACTTTTAAAGAACAAACACCCCTTCTTGATCTTTTCTAGCCACAAAATACTTGTTATCTAGCTCTATCATGAAGTTACCTTGAAGCCTTGATCACTTGGTGGCCATTTTAACAACAAAGGAGGAGATTTGCTTGTGTCCTAGGGCTGATTTCTCAACTTATATTCTTGGTGTTTTATGATCTTGGAGTTACATTTGGTGTTCATCAAGTTCTTGTCTTCCAAAAACAAGATGTACTCTTGGTTGGTAAAGAAGATCATCGTCTTCATTTTCTCTTGTTTTTTTTATAAAGATCAAATTTATTTTCTTTCTTGTTGTATATGTATATGATGAATATATGATGATAAAAATGTTGTGTGGGGATCAAGTGTTGATAAATATGCTTAAAAAGGTTAATAACCATAAGAAACAAGGCTAAAATCATGATTAATTTGTTGGCTGTATAAAAACAGTATGTACCCAAAACTTAAACTGATAAACTTACATGGTAGAATCCATTTACAGTAAGTAAAAGATGTCATACACATGTGAGAGTTGGTCATGTAATGGAATCATTATAATGAGTGAGATATGATCAAAATAAAATGAGTGTGCTAATCTGAATAAGCTGTTTTGTAGGGACTGTTAAGGATAGATAAACTTAAAATGAGCAGTTGCTATAACTAAGTTAAATGTAGCACATAATATGAAGATCATGACATCCAAAAATGAGCTTCTAAATAATTCTATAACTCTAGATATGATAAAAATGGTGAAGATGAAAATAAAATCAGATTTTGAGAATTAATGTTTATTACTATTATATAAGCACTCAAAATTATATTGTATAAAATGTAAAATTAAAACCCACTAACTTATGAATTTTATTTATATAAAAATGTAAAAGTTTAAATAAATGGACAATTTATAAAAATGGTAGTGGAATAATATTTATAAGTTATAAAAACTATAAACTTGATTTTTACGACTTTTTCGGCTATTACCGTAAAATTAACGTTTTTCGCCAATTAAAACTTAGACGATAAAACCCGTCTAATGTAAAGTTTTAAAAGTCATATACTGATATATAAGTCTCTAATACAAGTAAAAACCGATAAAACCCGAACTATAGGACATACGGACATTAACGAGCTAAGTAAACATATTGGACTAATAATTGGACTAAATAAGTTAAACACTTATAAAAAGTACTTATTGGGCTTAACCCATTTAGGCCCAACATATAAAGTGTAAATACTGATAATATAAGTATAAAATGGATTAAAACAAGGTAAAGAACTTATAATAAACTTACTGGACTTAAAACGTGTAAATAGGTAAAACTAGTAAACTAGTAAAAAGTTAGCAATACGTAAACACTAAAATGAGTAAACAAGCATGTATAAACCCACTTGATCATCATCATATGTACAAAATCATCATATGTATATTGTTATTTTGAAAAAGTCATTGGACCAAAGTCTAAGACCGATTATTATTTATATAGGTTTCCGTGACCGAAGCACGCCCGTAGCCGATAATCCGCCTTTCATTATCAACGTGAGTTCATAGCCTCGCACTCTTTTAAATGTTTTATAAAATGATTTGTAAACCCGCGAGGGAGATAACATGCTAGACTTTTGATAAAAATAGAACACAAGTAGTCCCGATGGTATGCTTAATGATATGGACCCAAATGATGCTATGACCCTATAAACGAGACAAAAAGGATTATTAGTAGTTAGGTTATGTCACTTAAAGTCCCATTAGCATGAATTGTGAACTACCGGGATTTGGTAGACGCTTATGCATTTGATAGTGCTATTTGGGGACGATCACCCCAGTTCGCGCCTTGACGGTTGATCCCCGTCGTACCACATTGATTGGTAAGCGAATTTATGTATGAGAAGATTCCATAGCGTGATTTTTGTGACGACACGCTAACTTAGATGGGCAAATTGTTTGTCGGGTTCGTGGCCCGTTGTTTTCATAGTAAGGTAACAATGTCATGCGGCTAATAATAATCCTATATAATCCATAATATAATCCAATAACGACGCTAATAACGATAATAATATTACCTATAATGGTAATATTGAGACTACGGTCTCATGGACGGTTTAAGATGTATGCTTGATTTATATATTGCCTGACTAGCAATACGAGGACTTACTTCTGATATTATACTTGTGTTCTGATTTTAACGATTGTTTTATATAACCGTTTTTATTAAACTCTATGAATTCACTCGGCATTCGCTGATATGATTTTTGCATGTTTTTATCTCAGGTTCTTGAAAGTAATCTGGATGGAGATCGACTCTGATGGCCCACATAATTTTAAAAATGTTCATTCTATCTATGTTTTCTAAACTTAATGACCTGTATAATTTGGGACCTGTTGTACACTTTAAAACTTTTTATCGAATGAATGTATGTTGAACCTTGTACAACCATTTTTATGTGTTGTCTATGATTGGAGTTATTGTGCTATCCCGTAACACTCTGAAAGACCCTTCCGCTGTACCGATACGAAAATTGAGAGTGTTACAGTTTGGTATCAGAGCTCTCGTTATAAAGAACAAAAGATTTTAAAAACCAAGGTTTTGAACAAAACTTTTCAAAATCTTTTAACTATGAACATTTGAGAAAATATTTGAAAAATCTTTTGACTATAACGGTGCCAGAGATCTTCGACGTTACCAACAAGCCCTACTGAGAAGATATATATTTTGATATATATAATTTAATTTATATATATGTATATATCGTGATTTCATTAAGTAATTGTTTAACTAGTATGTTATCCTAATACGAGATATATATATAAATGTAGATTGTCATGGCTGACCCTAATATTCATGTAGAAAACCATGCTATTCCCGAACCTAATGTAGATGATGATGCTTATTTAGACTTAGTAGATTATGATATGGATGACGAGGAGGAACCATTTGAGGATCCCGAGCCCGAGTTAGGACTAGGAGATCAGATTGCCCCTCAGGTTGATATGGTAGAGAATGAGATTGATAATGTTGATATAGAGGATGATGATGAGATTGGGTTAGATAATCTAGATGATGAGATTGACGACGAGGATGTCGAGGAGGATGTAGGTATAGACGATGAGGTTGATGACGATGAGGAAGTTGAGCTTATTTATCCTTATGATGTTCCAGAGGGCGAGCCTTTACCCCCACCAGTTTATTTGTCTGATTCTGAGGTTGAGCTACCTAGGGATGAAATGTCTGAATCATCTGAATCTGATTCTGAATCAGAGGAGGATGAGGATGATAATGCACCTGACGGTACTGACGGTATTGCTACTTTTAGACGTGTGATAGGAGAGTTGTCTAGTGCTCAAGAGGCTACTCATATTGATGGTCTTGCACCATGGGCCTTGAGACGTGATCTAGATGCTTTCCGTGTTAAGAGTAGTATGCCAGAGATTGGATTAGGTGTTGTTCAGACTCAAGTTGCTTATTTGGAGTCGAAGACTAAGGTTGGCGAGAAAGAGCGGGAATTGCTTAGTTTGGATTTGACTGATGTAGAGCATGGTTTGAAGGATGCTTTTAGGAGGTTATCAGTGTTAGAAATCGGTGAGTTTACTGAAATGAAGAAAAAGGTGAATTCTATGGAGATTCAGTTGAATGTAGCTCGTGTGATGCGTGAGAAAGCTGAAAAGGAGTTGAATATATCCGTGGGTTGAAATAGTAGATTTTATGCTGACATGGTTGAAAGAGGAGTGATCCGTAAGCGCCCAGCTGAAGATGTGACTAGTGATCGTCCGATAAAGATACAGAAGACGATGGATGATGGACCATCTGGCGGTTCTCAGTATACCAGTCTGTATTTAGTAGTGACCTTTTTTATCTTTTGTACTTTTGTGGCTTTGATTGAATCGACTTGTTAGTAGTAGACTTGGCACAAATTTTGAGTGTGTATAGTGCTAGAACTTTGATATGGTAACTAAGACAATGCTTTTGTTTCAAATCGAATGAAATATGTTTCTTGTCTTGAATTCAATATTGTGCCTTACTTGTATCTTGATTATGAATTCAATCCATATTATATGAATCCTTGTTGGGTGAATGCTTAATACTTTGAAATTGTGAAATTATAGAACTATGCCGCCCAAGAAGACTGTGACTGAGGATGATGTACGTAGGATTATTACGGAGCAAGTTACCGCATCTATGACTGAATTTATGGTAAATGCTAGAAATGAAGCTGGCGGTAGTGGAGCTGGCGGTAGTGGAGCTGGCGGTACTGGAATTGGCGGTACTAATGTGAATGTGAATGCTAATGCTGGAGGAAATATAGGAGGACTTGGAACTAAAGCACCTGAAGTTGGTGGCTGTACTTATGTGACGTTCATGAAGTGTGAACCTCTACCTTTTAATGGAACTGAAGGTGCTGTAGGATTAAGCCAGTGGATTGAGAAAATTGAGTCGGTGTTTCGGATTAGTAAGTGTAAGGAGGAAGATAAGGTGACTTTTGCTATGGCTACTCTTAAAGGTCGTGCGTTGACTTAGTGGAACGGGAGAATTGCTTGCATGGGTCTTGATGCTGCTAATGCTACTCCTTGGGCTGAAATTAAGAAATGGATGACTTTGGAGTTTTGTCCCCGTAGTGTGATCATTAGGTTAGAACAAGAGTTGATTCATTTGAGAATGAAAGGTGTGGACATTGATAGTTACACAAACCGATTCCATGAGTTGTCCTTGCTATGTCCTCGATTGGTGGAACCCGAAGAAATCCGAACTGAGCAATATATTAAAGGGTTTACCAGGAATATCCGGGGGGACGTGACATCATCTAAACCACTGACCATTGATGATGCTGTTCGAATGGCTTACCAACTCATTGGACATATAATTCAGGATAGGGAAGATGAAGCCCGTGTTGGTGAGAAAAGAAAGGGAGACGGTGATCGTGTAGATAGAGGTGATAATAGGAATAATTTCAATCGCCGTCAGAACCAGAGAAAAGGGAATGCAAATGCTCTTACCAAAAACACGCCGCGCAACGATGATTGATGTCCTAAGTGTGTCAACAAGAGGCATGCAGGCGACTGCTGGAAGTGCCAAAGTTGCGGAAAGCTTGGACACAAGGTTGAAAGGTGTAAGAAGGGAACCATTTGCTTCAACTGTAATTAAGAAGGTCATAGGAAATCGGAATGCCCCAAGTTGAAAGCGATTGTACCTTGAAGAAACCCCCAGGTTGGTGTCTATCAACTTGGAACAATTGAGGTGAAGAAAGAGGATCCTAATGTCGTTACCGGTACGTTTTTACTCAACAATCATTATGCTGTTGCTTTATTTGATTCGGGTGCTGATAGGAGCTTTGTATCCACTAAATTTAGTGCCCTTATTGACATTGAACCTGTTGAGATAAATACCAGTTACGAGGTGGAATTGGCTAATGGTAAATTAGTAAAAACTAATAAGCTATTAGAAGGATGCTCTCTAAATCTCTTAAACTATTCCTTTCCGATTGATTTGATGTTGATAGAATTAGGTAGTTTTGATATTATTATTGGTATGGATTGGTTGTCGTTGAATAATGCTACTACTTTGTGTGGAGAGAAGAAAGTTAAGATTCCTCTTAGGAATAGGACGTTAGTAATTGATGGTAATCGAGGTGAATCCCGTTTGAAAACCATTTCATGTATTAAAGTCCAAAAGTACATCAGGAACGGTTGTGAGTTATTCTTAGCTCAAGTGACCGGGAATGAGTCTAGGGAGAAAAGATTGGAAGATGTACCTATTATTTGTGAATTTCCTGAGGTATTTCCTAAAGATTTACCCGGACTTCCACCGATAAGGCAAGTAGAGTTTCGAATCGATTTAATTCCTGGTGTTGCACCGGTGGCACGTGCGCCTTACCAATTAGCCCCTTCTGGATTAAAGGAGTTATCTGAGCAACTTAAGGAGTTATCTGATAAAGGTTTTATTCGACCGAGTTGGTCGCCTTGGGGAGCTCCAGTCTTGTTCGTTAAGAAGAAGGATGGATCTTTCCGTATGTGCATTGATTATAGGGAACTGAATAAGTTGACAATTAAAAATCGATATCCTTTACCTAGGATTGATGATTTGTTTGATCAACTACAAGGATCTAGTGTGTATTCTAAGATAGATTTGCGGTCAGGATATCACCAACTTCGCGTCCGTGAAGAAGATATTCCTATAACTGCATTTAGAACTCATTATGGACACTATGAATTTCAAGTAATGCCATTTGGATTAACTAACGCACCTGCGGTTTTCATGGATTTAATGAATCGAGTGTGCAAGCCCTACTTGGATAAATTTGTGATTGTGTTTATTGACGATATTCTAATCTATTCTAAGAATGAAGATGAACATAGAGAACATTTAAGGATTGTTTTGAATTTGTTGAAGGATGAAAGGTTGTATGCTAAGTTTTCGAAATGTGATTTCTGGTTAGATTCTGTGCAATTTCTTGGTCATGTGATTAACAAAGATGGAATTCATGTTGATCCTGCAAAGGTTGAAGCCATTAAGAATTGGTCAGCACCGACAACGCCAACGGAAGTGCGACAGTTCTTAGGATTGGCTGGCTATTATAGGCGATTCATTAAAGAATTTTCTTTGATAGCTAAGCCCTTGACTAAGCTTACCCAGAAGAATAAACCTTACGTTTGGGGTAGTGATGAAGATGGAGCATTTCAGACATTGAAGAAAAAATTATGTAGTGCGCCAATTTTATCATTACCCGACGGGAGTGAGGATTTTGTAGTGTATTGTGATGCATCTCTTAGAGGCTATGGAGCTGTTTTAACGCAGCGAGAGAAAGTGATAGCTTATGCTTCTAGGAAATTAAGGAAGAATGAGGAGAATTATACTACTCATGATCTTGAGTTAGGAGCTGTAGTCTTTGCTCTTAGGTTGTGAAGACATTATCTGTATGGCACCAAGTGTACGGTATTCACCGATCACAAAAGCATACAGTATATTCTCGACCAGAAGGAATTGAACATGAGGCAACGAAGATGGATAGAGTTGGTAGGTGATTATGATTGTGATATAAAATATCACCCATGAAAAGCCAATGTTGTTGCCGATGCGTTAAGTAGGAAAGATAGAGAGCCTATCAGGGTACGTTCTCTAGTCTTGACCATGCACAATAATTTTCCTGAGCAAATTAGAAATGCGTAAATAGAAGCTTGCAAGAAGGAAAATTTTGTTAATGAAGGGTTCCAAGGAGAAGGAGATCCTTTAGAGGTTAGAGCTGATGGAGTGAAATGCTTAAGAGGTCGTATGTGGATACCTAAGTTTGGAGGCTTAAGAGATTTGATTATGTTAGAATCCCATAAATATAAGTATTCCATTCATCTGGGATCTGATAAGATGTACCATGATTTTAAGAAATTGTACTGGTGGCCGAATATGAAAGCTGACATAGCTATGTATGTTCTTCAATGCTTGACTTGTGCTAGAGTCAAAGCTGAACATCAAAAGCCATCAGGACTACTTCAACAGCCAAAGATTCCTGAAAGGAAGTGGGAGCGAATTACGATGGACTTTATCACCAAGCTTCCTAGAACATCATCTGGAAACAACTCGATTTGGGTTATTGTCGACAGACTGACCAAATCAACACACTTCATTCCGGTTAAAGAGCAGTTCTCACTGGAGAAGCTGACTCATATATACCTTGAGAATGTTGTATGCAAGCATAGAGTGCCTGTATCGATCATTTCAGATCGAGATCCTAGATTCGCATCGAATTTTTGGAAATCTCGCCAAAGATCTTTGGGAACGAATCTCGACATGAGCACTGCTTATCACCCCCAGACTGATGGGCAGAGTGAAAGGACGATACAAACACTAGAAGATATGTTGAGAGCTTGTGTGTTAGATTTTGGTAAGAATTGGGATAAACATTTGCCGTTAGCAGAGTTTTCGTATAACAATAGTTACCATTCTAGTATTAAGGCGGCACCGTTTGAAGCTTTGTATGGTAGGAAGTGTAGATCTATTGTATGTTGGAGTGAAGTTGGGGATACCCAGCTCACGGGACCGGAATTGATCCGGTAGACTACGGAGATGATAGTTTAGATTAAGAATAGGTTGTTGACTGCCAGTAGTAGACAGAAAAGTTACGCGGATGTGCGGCGGAAGCCAATGGAGTTTATAGTGGGTGACCAAGTAATGTTGAAAGTATCGCCATGGAAAGGCGTCATAAGATTTGGAAAGCGAGGAAAATTAAATCCCCGTTATATTGGACCCTTTAAGATTTTATCTAGAGTAGGTCCGGTGGCTTACAAACTAGAGTTACTCCCAGAACTTCATGGTGTTCACAACACATTCCATGTATCTAATCTGAAGAAATGTCTAGCAGTGAGTGATGAGAAAATTTCATTAGATAAGGTTCGAATAGATGGGAAGTTGCATTTTATCGAAGAGCCCGTAGAGGTTATGGGTCGTGAGGTAAAGCAACTGAAACAAAGTCGGATACCTATTGTCAAGATTCGATGGAATTCAAAGCATGGACCGGAATATACTTGGGAACGAGAGGATGAAATGTGGAAGAAATATCCGCACCTCTTCGATTTCAATAAGAAACGGACATCAAAATGAAATGGTTGACGAGGACGTAGATCCCTTTTAGTAGGAAAAGCTGTGACAATCTAACATTTTCAGGTAGTGAATTATTTTCTCGTATAATATTTTTAAACTTATTTTTGTGTTGGTTGACGAACTCACAATTTACGGATTTAAATTTGGGCTTACGTGCATAATTTAGCGTCCTTTACGATTAAACCGGAAACATTAGGATTACGTATTTACGTTTTTGAACTCCGTTTTTGATGAGACAATTTTTATTGGATTCGTTTTGTGACGTTGATTCATAATTTATAAAAACGTTTTTCGTGAAACGACCCGAGGGCACACAAATCAAGAAAACTAGAATCGAGGAGTACCCGTAAATTAGTGAGGTGGGACAAAATACATTATCCCACCCCACTACACACATGAGATGGCACACATGACACCACATCAAGGATGTGGCATCATGTTAGCTTATAACTTACAAGTGTAAGTTAAGCTTACACATTAAGCTACCAAACTAGCTAAAACCATTAACCATTTCACATACCACCATATACACATGCAAAATCAACCAAAAATCCTTTCAACATCACCACCATTGCCGTCCACTTTTAAAGAACAAACACCCCTTCTTGATCTTTTCTAGCCACAAAATACTTGTTATCTAGCTCTATCATGGAGTTACCTTGAAGCCTTGATAACTTGGTGGCCATTTTAACAACAAAGGAGGAGATTTGCTTGTGTCCTAGGGCTGATTTCTCAACTTATATTCTTGGTGTTTGATGATGTTGGAGTTACATTTGGTGTTCATCAAGTTCTTGTCTTCCAAAAACAAGATATACTCTTGGTTGGTAAAGAAGATCATCCTCTCCATTTTCTCTTGTTATTTTCGTAAAGATCAAATGTATTTTCTTTCTTGTTGTATATGTATATGATGAATATATGATGATAAAAATGTTGTGTGAGGATCAAGTGTTGATAAATATGCTTAAAAAGGTTAATAACCATAAGAAACAAGGCTAAAATTATGATTAATTTGTTGGCTATATAAAAACAGTATGTAACCAAAACATGAACTGATAAACTTGCATGGTAGAATCCATTTACAGTAAGTACAAGATTTCATACACATGTGAGAGTTGTCCATGCAATGGAATCATTATAATGAGTGAGATATTATCAAAACAAAATGAGTGGGCTAATCTGAATAAGCTGTTTTGTAGGGACTGTTAAAGATAGATAAACTTAAAATGAGCAGTATCTATAACTAAGTTAAATATAGCACATAATATGAAGATCATGCCATCCAAAAATGAGCTTCTAATTCATTGTAGAACTCTAGATATGATAATAATGGTGAAGATGAATATAAAAATCAGATTTTGAGAATTAATGTTTATTACTATTATATAAGCACTCAAAATTATATTGTATAAAATGTAAAATTAAAACCTATTAACTTATGAATTTTATATATATAAATATGTAAAAGTTTAAATAAATGGACAATTTATAAAAATGGTAGTGGAATAATATTTATAAGTTATAAAAACTATAAACTTGATCTTTACGACTTTTTCGGATATTACAGTAAAATTAACGTTTTTCGCCAATTAAAACTTAGACGATAAAAACCGTCTAATGTAAAGTTTTAAAAGTCATATACTGATATATAAGTATCTAATACAAGTAAAAACCGATAAAACCCGACCTATAGGACATACGGACATTAACGAGCTAAGTAAACATATTGAACTAATAATTGGACTAAATAAGTTAAACACTTATAAAAAGTACTTATTGGGCTTAACCCATTTGGGCACAACATATAAAGTGTAAATACTGATAATATAAGTATAAAATGGATTAAAACAAGTTAAAGAACTTATACTAAGCTTATTGGACATAAAACGTGTAAATAGGTAAAACTAGTAAACTAGTAAAAAGTTACCAATACGTAAACACTAAAATGAGTAAACAAGCATGTATATACCCACTTGATCATCATCATATGTACAAAATCATCATATGTATATTGTTATTTTGATAAAGTCATTGGACCAAAGTCTAAGACCGATTATTATTTATATAGGTTTCCGTGACCGAAGCACGCCCGTAGCCGATAATCCGCCTTTCATTATCAACGTGAGTTCATAGCCTCACACTCTTTTAAATGTTTTATAAAATGATTTGTAAACCCGCGAGGGAGATAACATGCTAGATTTTTTATAAAAATAGATCACAAGTAGTCCCGATGGTATGCTTAATGATATGGACCCGAATGATGCTATGACCCTATAAACGAGACAAAAAAGATTATTAGTAGTTAGGTTATGTCACTTAAAGTCCCATTAGCATGAATTGTGAACTACCGGGATTTGGTAGACGCTTATGCATTTGATAGTACTATTTGGGGACGATCACCCCAGTTCGCGTCTTGACGGTTGATCCTCGTCGTACCACATTGATTGTTAAGCGAATTTATGTATGAGAAGATTCCATAGCGTGATTTTTGTGACGACACGCTAACTTAGATGGGCAAATTGTTTGTCGGGTTCGCAGCCCGTTGTTTTCATAGTAAGGTAACAATGTCATACGGCTAATAATAATCCTATATAATCCATAATGTAATCCAATAACGACGCTAATAACGATAATAATATTACCTATAATGGTAATATTGAGACTACGGTCTCATGGACGGTTTAAGATGTATGCTTGATTTATATATTGCCTGACTAGCAATACGAGGACTTACTTCTGATATTATACTTGTGTTCTGATTTTAACGATTGTTTTATATAACGGTTTTTATTAAACTCTATGAATTCACTCGGCATTCGCTGATATGATTTTTACATGTTTTTATCTCAGGTGCTTGAAGGTAATCCGGATGGACACTCTGATGGCCCACATAATATTAAAAATTTTCATTCGATCTATGTTTTCTAAACTTAATGACCTGAATAATTTGGGACCTGTTGTACACTTTAAAACTTTTTATCGAATGAATGTATGTTGAACCTTGTACAACCATTTTTATGTGTTGTCTATGATTGGAGTTATTGTGCTATCCCGTAACACTCAGAAAGACCCTTCCGCTGTACCGATACAAAAATTAAGAGTGTTACATTAGCATTTATTGCAGACTCAGGGGCAGCAGATACTGAAGGCATTGCAGTCGTTTCTACTTCTAATGCAGCATATCAAGCAAATGATTAAAGGTGTGTAAACACCCATCCTTTTACCACTTAATTCTGGCTAAAACAAGACCAAAACACGTATTTAATATCATTTGTTTGGAATTATGCGTGGTTTTTGTGTTTATTGTGTTTTCAGAGCTAACCGGATGAATATTAAAGAAAACATGGGATTGTACGGGTTTTACCGAAGAAAAAGACTCAAGATAAAGTCTATTGTCCGAGAGATGCAAAAGATTTGAAGTCACTAGGCCTATTCGAAGATTTATCGAAGAAAAGGACCAAAGATGGAAGATTTACATAAGTCGAAGAAACTCAAGTCTATTAAACGAAGAAATTAAAAGACGAGTTGAATTTAGTCGACGACAAATCCCGAATCAGAATCGAAAACGTCAACTTTTCTGAAAAGACGAGAAGACAAGAAGAACGTGAGAAAGCCCACTCACCAACCAAATGGAACACCTATATAAAGGGTTCCCCTCACACACTTTGAAGGAGTTTTTTAGTTTTTTTCTATCCTCCACTTTTTTCTCCTTTCTGTTTCGTAGCATCACCAACACCACTAGGGTGTTTGGAGATTTTAATCTTTGTTCTTCAAATCTTATAATTTTAATCTTTGTTTTGTGATTGTTAAAACATTAATCATCAATAAAAGTTCTTGTTTAATCTTTCCATTTCATCTTGTTCATCATCATCTTTTATTTCAAGTTTCCAAGTTCTTAATTGATTGATTTGATCCTTAAAAGTTGTTGGTATTTATGTTTTTATTGATGGGATTTATAGTTTATGGTTAGTAGATGCTTTGTGTTTACCTTTATTTAAGATTTGGTGAAAAATTTGATGATTTTTGGCATTAAAATAATTTTCCCTGTTCTTCGGGTAAGCTTCTGTTTTTGAGTGTTCCCAGGTTCCGGATGAACACCAAAGTTCCGAATGAACAAGAAAGTTCCGAATGAATATGTGTTTGAAAAGTTCCGAATGAGTCTCCTTTAAAAGTTCCGAATGAGTTTTTTTTGTTTAAAAGTTCCGAATGAGTTAAAAAGTTCCGAATGAGTTTTTTTTGTTTAAAAGTTCCGAATGAATTAAAAAGTTCTGAATGAATTGATTGTTCCGAATAAATTTCCGAATCAAAGTTCCGCATAAAGTTCCGAACGAACTTCCGGGTGAACTTCCGAATCAAAGTTCCGAGTGAAGGATTTTTCAAAGTTTCGAATCAATTTTCTTTAAAACTTTCGGATGAACTTTCGAGTCAACACTTCCGAACCAACTTCCGACCAAAGTTCCGGCTGAAGACTTCCGGGTGAAAAGTTCCGGATCAAGGGTTCCGAACCAAGTTCCGAGTGAAAAGTTCTGAATCAAGGTCTTACTTCTGAATCAATCTTCTTTTGAGCATCTTTAATTGTTACTGTTCTTACTGTTCTTAATATTTACTTTTTATTTTAATTCAAGTTTTTATTAATTGTCATTAAATTAATTGTTTCTGATTTAAGTTTTCATTTTAATACATTTTAAATTTTTAGTAGATTAGAAAACTAAACCCCTTTTTTTAGTAACCAAGAACAATCATTCCACTTAGAACCGAGATCAATTCGAGAGGATTCTGAGAGATTAATTGAACCTAGCAAAAACCTTGTATCAAATGGCGCCGCTGCCGGCTCTTCTCGTTAAGATCAAAAGTTTTTTGTGAGAACTTGGATTTTGGGATCCGTTCCCCGTGAACGTTACTTTTTCATAAAAATTTTCAAAAACACTAAAAAATATAAAATTTTCAAAAATCCTAAAAAGTAAAAAACATAAAAAACCAAAAATATTTTGCTTTGTTTTGCTCTTGTTAGTTCTTTTGAAGGTGTATGCGCACTCCATCCACGTCTTATCAAGAGCCCGAGCCTCTCGATCACTTAGACATGGCCGGTGTACAAAACAACAACAACATACCACCTCCGAACAATAATAATAACAACAACAACCCACCTTTCAACAACATGAATAATAACAACAACAATGAGCCTCTTCCGGATAATCGCCCGATGATTGAACTGCTGCAAGCTCATGTAGATGGCAACACTGATCCAATTGTCATACCTCCAATTGCCGCCAACAACTTTGAGCTAAAATCAGGCTTTATCCAGATGGTCTCCGCTCAACCATTCTTAGGACGTACCATTGATGATCCACACGACCATATCAAGAGATTCTTGCAACTAACCAACACGGTCAAATTCAATGGTGTTCCACAAGAGGTTATCTGGTTACAACTTTTTCCCTTTTCTTTAGAGGGACAAGCCCGGCATTGGCTTGCTAAGGAACCGCCACAGAGTATTCTCTCGTGGACGGATTTGGAAACCAAGTTTATCAATTACTTTTTCCCACCCTCTTGTACTACCGCTTTGCGGAATGAAATCATAAATTTTGAACAAAAGTACGATGAGTCGTTCAGTGAATCTTGGGATCGTTTTAAAGATCTTTTAAGAAAATGCCCACAACATGGTTTTACCAAAGTACATCAAATTAATACTTTTTACAATGGTTTAAGCATGAGTGACCAAGATTCACTAAGCAGTGCCTCGGGGGGTAATCTATTGGCTAAGACTTCCAATGCTGCTTGGGATATCATTGAGAATAAATCTCTTGTGCAAACCAAGAGTGTTCGGACCAATGTCGCTAGTGCTAGCACTAGTGACAGCGACAAGCGACTGGACAAAATCACTACGCTTCTTGAATCGCTTGTTACCCACACCGTCAACAACACCAACAGCAGCAACGCTAAAAACGCTCAAGTTAACGCTGACAGCCAACCTTGTGAGATATGCGGTGGTCCTCACTCTTACACCACTTGTACCGCCACCCAAGACTACCCTGCTGAGAATGTGAATGCGGCATATGGCACCTATCCTCAACCTGATTATCAAGCTAGACCTCAAGGTGACCGTAATTTGCTTAGCTACCGCTCCAACAATTATCTTTCACCACCCGATTTTCCTACTACCAACCCAAACCAACAACAAAACCTCAACCGCCCTCCTCAACAACAACAACAACCTCGTACACCATACATCCCTCCTCACAAGCAGCAACAACCACCTCAACAAAACAACCAAGTCTACCAACAACCTGCTTACCAACCACCCGCATACAATGCTCCTTCCAACCAACCCACCGCTCTTCACCAAGAAGTGGAAACTTATATGAGGACTAACGATGTGATAGTGGGAAATCTTCAGAGAGAAGTGCTCAACCTGAAAGCGTACTTGGTCAAGCAAGGGAACGATCTGAGAGCCGACATGAGAAATACGTTGGATAGCCAAACAAACGACTTGAAGAACATGATGGCTAGTTTTTTCCAAGGTAATCAACCCTCTTCTTTGGGTACTCTTCCGAGTAACACCGTTACGAATCCAAGAGGGGAGATGAAAGCAATCACCACTCGCAGTGGCAAAGGTACCAAGGAACCCGAGCTTCCTATACCTCCACCGGTGGTTGTGACTAAGGAGAACGAGTCACCTGCTCCTATTCCTCATCCTTCTACGTCCCCAATTTCTCCGCCTCCTTCACCTTCTACCCCCATTTCCCCACCACCCGCGGTTGTGAGTGATCCTATTACCATAAAGCCTTCTTCTTCATCCAATATACCTTATCCTTCAAGGTTGAGGAAAGAGAAGCAAAAGAGCAAGGATGATATTCAAGTTTCAAACTTTCTCAAAATGTTTAAACAATTGAATTTTAACATCTCCTCTGCCGAGGCTCTCGCTCACATGCCCAAATACGCTAAGATGTTTAAAGATCTTCTAAACGACAAGGAGAAGCTTCTTGATATTTCCAACACCCAACTTAATGAGAATTGCTCTGTAGTGCTCTTAAGGAAATTGCCAACCAAACTTTGTGATCCGGGACGTTCCCTAATCCCTTGCAACTTCCCGGGAGTAGAGAATTGCATGGCCCTAGCCGATCTAGGTGCCAGTATTAATCTAATGCCTCTAAGCGTTTGGAAGCAATTATCTCTCCCTGAGCTAGTCCCCACCAAAATGACTTTGGAATTAGCTAACCGTACGGTTGCTTATTCAGTGAGGATAGCCGAAGACGTATTTGTAGGAGTCGACAAATTCACTTTTCCTGCTGATTTCGTCATTGTTGACTATGACATGGACCCTCGTGTGCCATTGATCGTTGGTCGTCCATTTCTGAGGACCGGTCGCACTCTAATCGATGTTGAAGCCGGTGAGCTTATCATGAGAGTGGGTGACGATAAGATCTTCTTCAACATGGGAAAGCTTTCTAAACAGCCTTATTCATACGAGAGTGTTAATTGTATTGACGTTCTTGATGAGGCTTGTGAAGAACACTTCAAAGATGCTTGTAAAAGTATTCCTACCTCTCTTCCCAATGTTCAGACCGTTTCCTCTATCGACTCATCACTATCTCTATTTGGAGAAAGTGATTTCCTTTGGAAAGATTTGGAAGCCACCATGGGAGATGTGAATTTAGACAATGACGATTATACTACCAATTGGGATGAAGATCTCCGCCTCATTGAAAACCTTCTCAAAAAAGACAATCTTTGTCCTCTATCTCCGACGGTTACTGCTATTGATCCTCCTTCTCCTAAAGAGGTGACTAATGATGATCCATCGTTAGTTTCACCATCTATTGAGGATCCTCCCACTCTTGAGCTTAAGGACCTACCTCATCATCTTGAGTACATTTTCCTTGAAGACAACGAGAAGTCGCCTGTCATCATCGCAAAGGACCTAAAAGAAGAAGAAAAAGCCCGACTTGTCGCCGTTTTGAAGAAGCATAAAACGGCTATCGCTTGGAAAATCTCCGACATTCGTGGAATTGATCCTCACTTCTGCACACACAAAATTCTCATGGAGGACGACTTTAAGCCCACAATTCAAAGCCAACGAAGGGTGAATCCAAAAATCCATGAAGTCATCAAAACAGAGGTTATCAAACTTCTTGATGCGGGTATGCTTTACCCTATTTCGGATTCACCATGGGTTACTCCAATCCATTGTGTGCCTAAGAAAGGCGGCATCACCGTTGTACCCAATGCAAACAACGAGCTGATTCCTACCCGTCTCGTCACTGGGTGGAGAGTTTGTATAGACTACCGCAAACTCAATGATGCCACGAGAAAGGATCATTTCCCTCTACCTTTTATGGACCAAATGCTTGAACGTTTAGCGGGTAATGAATATTACTGCTTTCTTGATGGTTTCTCGGGTTATTTTCAAATACCCATCGATCCCCAAGATCAAGAGAAGACAGCATTCACTTGTCCCTATGGCACATTTGCTTACAAAAGAATGCCTTTTGGCTTATGTAATGCCCCCGGGACTTTCCAAAGGTGCATGTTGGCTATCTTCCATGACATGGTTGAACAAACCATGGAAGTCTTCATGGATGATTTCTCGGTCTTTGGGGATTCCTTCTCTTCTTGCCTTGCCAATTTGGAACGAATGCTTAAGCAGTGCGAAGACACTCGCCTTGTTTTGAATTGGGAAAAATGACATTTTATGGTAAAAGAAGGCATTGTGCTAGGACACAAAATTTCTAAAGCCGGTCTTGAAGTCGACCGTGCTAAAGTAGATGTCATAGCCAAATTACCTCCACCTTCAACCGTGAAGGGTGTGAGAAGCTTTCTGGGTCATGCGGGCTTCTATCGTCGTTTCATTCAAGATTTCTCTAAAATCGCTCGCCCGATGACCCACCTCTTGGAAAAAGATACTCCTTTTATCTTTTCCAAAGAGTGCCTTGAAGCCTTCAACTCGCTTAAGGATAAGCTAACTAAGGCACCCGTCTTGGTTGCCCCTAATTCGGAGCTTCCCTTTGAGTTGATGTGCGATGCTAGTGATTTTGCTATTGGAGCGGTTCTGGGACAAAGAGTGAACAAACACTTCCAACCAATCCATTACGCTAGCAAGACAATGACGGGGGCACAATTGCATTATACGACAACAGAAAAAGAGCTTTTAGCTGTTGTCTATGCCTTTGAAAAGTTTCGCCCCTATCTTATCATTTCCACCACTATCGTATACACGGACCATTCCGCGTTGAAGTACTTGATGACAAAGCATGATTCTAAGCCAAGACTTCTTCGCTGGGTTTACTCCTTCAAGAATTCAACATTGAAATTCGTGACAAGAAGGGAGCCGAAAACCTGGCCGCGGATCATCTGAGCAGACTTGAGGATCCATATCAAGGGGATCATCCGAACAAAGAGATCAATGACTCTTATCCCCTTGATACCTTAATGTCTATTGATCTCAATCTCGATGGCACCCCGTGGTTTGCGGATATTGAAAACTACTTAGCGGGTGGTGTTCTCATCCAAGGGTTAACATCCCAACAAAAAAAGAAATTCTTAAACGATGTTAAGACTTACTTTTGGGATGACCATTTTCTATTCAAACAATGCGCTGACTTGATTATTCGCCGATGTGTTGACGGACCGGCCGCTTTGGACATTCTCCAGGCTTGCCACAAAGGACCCACCGGTGGTCACTTTGGTCCCAACTACACTGCCAAAAAAGTGTTTGATTCGGCATTCTATTGGCCCACCATTTACCGTGATGCTCACGAGATGGTTAAACATTGTGATTCTTTCCAAAAACAAGGCAAGATCACACATAAAGATGAGATGCCTCAAAATTTCATACAAGAATGTGAAATCTTTTATGTATGGGGCATCGACTTTATGGGGCCATTCCCTTCTTCTAAAGGAAACAAATACATCCTTGTCGCTGTTGACTACGTTTCCAAATGGGTTGAAGCCAAGGCTTCACCCACTAACGACGCGAGGGTGGTTTGTAAATTCTTGAAACAACTGTTTGCTCGATTCGGTGTTCCTCGTGCTATTATCAGTGACCGCGGGACTCATTTTTGCAACGATCAATTTGCAAGAGTCATGGCGAAGTATGGTGTCAATCACTGTCTTTCCACCGCTTATCATCCTCAAACCAACGGTCAAGCCGAAATATCCAACCGTGGATTGAAAAGAATTTTGGAGCGTACTGTGGGAGAGCATCGCGTCGCGTGGGCCGATAAGTTAGATGATGCTCTGTGGGCTTTCCGTACTGCTTACAAGACCCCGGTCGGTTGTACACCCTATCGTCTTGTGTACGGGAAAGCTTGCCACCTCCCTATCGAGCTGGAACATAAGGCATACTGGGCCTTGAAGTGGGCTAACTTCGACATCAACAAAGCCGGTGATTTTCGCAAGATTCAACTCAACGAGCTACAAGAATTGAGGAATCAAGCTTACAAGAACTCATTGATCTACAAGGAGAAGACCAAGATGATCCACGATGCTAAAATCAAGAACCGAGAGTTCCACGTTGGTGATCAAGTCTTACTCTTTAACTCTCGGTTGAAGATCTTCTCAGGCAAGTTGAAGAGCCGCTGGTCTGGTCCATTCACCATCGCCAATGTTTTTCCCTATGGCACCATTGAGCTTTCTCAGCCAAATGGGCCCAACTTCAAGGTGAATGGCCAGCGTTTGAAATTGTACTTTGGTGAGGACATCTCTCAAGAGATGATTCCATCCCTCACCACGTTCCCCATGAACTAAATTTAGGTCGAGTCAGGCTCGTGACTCGGTCATCAGAAACACGCGCTCCTCGGGAGGCAGCCCGAGTATCTATCCTTTTCAATTTAACCTCCTAAGTGTAGGGGGACCTCTATAGGGTGTTTGTTTTTGTGTAGTGATGTGATTACAGGGATAAGTGCACTCTTGGAATCTCGGAAGAACCGTGCTCCCGTGTTATCCGAAATCTGGTTCTATCTCTCAACTATCGTGATTCAATTTTCTTCATACTCACATTTGAAATTGATCACTTTAGTCGTCTCTTCCTTAACTTGAGTTAACCAACGTGCACAATGTCATAAGTGTAGGGGAAACTTTTCCCACATGCTAAAACATTGAGGACAATGTTTATCTTAAGTGTAGGGGGGACTTCTATCGAAGTTTTAAGTGGACTTTTCCATGAAAATGCCTTCATTTAAACAGAAAATCATATTTTTCAACATTTTTCAAATTTTTTATTAACTTTGGCCATTTAGTCGTAATTTTTAAATTTTTATCGTTGCTTTCGTATGTATATATCCCGCAATAAAGTCAAAAATATTAATAAAGTGGTGTAGCTAGTTTAGAAGTCTTTGACATATTAGGCCCGTTGCGTTTATTTTGACTCAACCCGAATAGACTTATCCAAGTTTATTCTAGCTAGTATCCTTAACCATGTAGACCTTAATTTGTTTATTAGGCTAAGTATCCACGAGTCTCATTACTTGAGATTTTAAATTGTGGAGGACGAGAAATGATAGAGTCAATTATAAGTCGGTATTCTTGCACAAGCTCACTTGGTGTAATTATTTGCCTATTCTCCCATCACTTGCTAATAATTTATCTGCAATAAGTAAGGTCGTACGATTTGAAAAGTTACTTAGCTTCTAGCCCAAGATCGTTTAAAAGTTTCTCGGTAATGATAAGAGTTCATAGCCAAGGCATAACTTATGAAGCGGGGCGCAAAGATTGGCGAGTCCGAAAAGGCCCTAACAAGGCATGAGGATTCCATTTTATTGCTAAAGATCCAAGGTGATGTGAAAAGCATTATTCCCAAAGTCAATATGAAGGATCAAGACTCACGACGAAAAGCAATCAACTCCCATAAAGATGATGGAGAAGTCTATCCGAAAAGACCCTAACAAGGTATGAGGATAAATAGATCCAAGTCCGAAAAGGAGGCGGATCGTTGTATCTCAAAATCCCAAATAGAGATTGAAGAAATAATCATGAAGTCGTGGTCAACAAAGTTGGAGTACCTCTCAAAAGTCTCCAAGTGAAGAAACTCTATGAACGATGAGAAGACCATTATCTCAAGCACGTCTCTCAAGATATGAAGTATGAAGTACATGCCAAATATCGGCCCGAGAAAGGTCTCAAATCGTGAACTGAGTTATGCCAATATATGAACTTTTTGATATCCCGAGAAGCAGTTTTAAGAGATTTTGTCCTTTAGCTAACTATTGATCAAATCGTCCTACTTTGCGTTCAGCCTCAATAAACTATCGAAATAAGTCCAAAAATGCATCTTCATGATCATTCTAAGACAAAAATAAAATATAAGAGAAACACCTAGGAATAAGGGAGTTTAGGCATATAATTGAGCCATGTGTGTAAGTGTTTGATTTGCTAACTTATAATAACAATGATCTCGTTTTTAAGCTTAGTTTGGGGAACGTGAAACTTGAGGATGATAAATCTTCGCAGCACCAAAGCCCTAATGTAAGTTATTGATCTCTTTGCAAGTATTTCCATGCAGCTATTTTCAAGTGAAGATGGTTTTCTATCCTTTTGTTTCCTTCTAAGTTTTAATTTCTTTTAGTACCTTAATTTTTATTTAGTAGTATTTGAATAAGGCCAAGGTTGATTGATTATGAGAAAAGTGTAAAATTGCTTTATCACTAAGCATTGCATGAGGGCATGGCAATGCTTAAGTGTAGGGGATTTGATAGGTGTGTAAACACCCATCCTTTTACCACTTAATTCTGGCTAAAACAAGACCAAAACACGTATTTAATATCATTTGTTTGGAATTATGCGTGGTTTTTGTGTTTATTGTGTTTTCAGAGCTAACCGGATGAATATTAAAGAAAACATGGGATTGCACGGGTTTTACCGAAGAAAAAGACTCAAGATAAAGTCTATTGTCCAAGAGATGCAAAAGATTTGAAGTCACTGGGCCTATTCGAAGATTTATCGAAGAAAAGGACCAAAGATGGAAGATTTACATAAGTCGAAGAAACTCAAGTCTATTAAACGAAGAAATTAAAAGACGAGTTGAATTTAATCGACGACAAATCCCGAATCAAAATCGAAAACGTCAACTTTTCTGAAAAGACGAGAAGACAAGAAGAACGGGAGAAAGCCCACTCACCAACCAAAGGGAACACCTATATAAAGGGTTCCCCTCACACACTTTGAACGAGTTTTTTAGTTTTTTTCTTTCCTCCACTTTTTTCTCCTTTCTGTTTCGTAGCATCACCAACACCACTAGGGTGTTTGGAGATTTTAATCTTTGTTCTTCAAATCTTATTATTTTAATCTTTGTTTTGTGATTGTTAAAACATTAATCATCAGTACAAGTTCTTGTTTAGTCTTTCCATTTCATCTTGTTCATCATCATCTTTTATTTCAAGTTTTCAAGTTCTTAATTGATTGATTTGATCCTTAAAAGTTGTTGGGATTTATGTTTTTATTGATGGGATTTGTAGTTTATGGTTAGTAGATGCTTTGTGTTTAGCTTTATTTAAGATTTGGTGAAAAATTTGGTGATTTTTTGCATTAAAATAGTTTTCCCTGTTCTTCGGGTAAGCTTCTGTTTTTGAGTGTTCCCAGGTTCCGGATGAACACCAAAGTTCCGAATGAACAAGAAAGTTCCGAATGAATATGTTTTGGAAAAGTTCCGAATGAGTCTCCTTTAAAAGTTCCGAATGAGTTTTTTTTGTTTAAAACTTCTGAATGAGTTAAAAAGTTCCGAATGAGTTTTTTTTGTTTAAAAGTTCCGAATGAATTAAAAAGTTCCGAATGAATTGATTGTTCCGAATAAATTTCCGAATCAAAGTTCCGCATAAAGTTCCGAACGAACTTCCCGGTGAACTTCCGAATCAAAGTTCCGAGTGAAGGATTTTTCAAAGTTCTGAATCAGTTTTCTTTAAAACTTCCGGATGAACATCCGAGTCAACACTTCCGAACTAACTTCCGACCAAAGTTCCGGGTGAAGACTTCCGGGTGAAAAGTTCCGGATCAAGGGTTCCGAACCAAGTTCCGAGTGAAAAGTTCTGAATCAAGGTCTTACTTCCGAATCAATCTTCTTTTGAGCATCTTTAATTGTTACTGTTCTTACTGTTCTTAATATATACTTTTTTATTTTAATTCAAGTTTTTATTAATTGTCATTAAATTAATTGTTTTTGATTTAAGTTTTGATTTTAATACATTTAAAATTTTTAGTAGATTAGAAAACTAAACCCCCTTTTTTAGTAACCAAGAACAATCATTCCACTTAGAACCGAGATCAATTCGAGAGGATTCTGAGAGATTAATTGAACCTAGCAAAAACCTTGTATCAATGATCTTGACGCATATGATTCGGATTGTGATGACATTCACTCTGCCCAAGCTTCTCTCGTTGCTAATCTCTCTCACTACGGTTCTGATGTCGTCAGTGAGGTACCTACCACAACCAATCTTGGTAATGATGATAACCAACATCAAGTTGGGCATGAAAATGACAACCTTGAACAGCATTCGGAAACTAGTAACTCAAATGATGTGGTACCCAATCCTACACATTTAAGTGAACCTCAACCAAATGCTACGACGGGTATGGAATCTTATGCTCAACATGATTTGGTCATGGTACCTAAACATATTATTGATCAAATGCATATGGCTCTCAGACAATCCGTAGATACGAATTCCACCCTAACTGCTGAGCTTGCGTTGCATAAAGAAAAGGTCAAAACTTTTGAAATGGTCCCTAAAGCAGAGAAAATAACATGTTCTAAATTTGACCAATTTCGTTTTGAAAAGATTGAACACTTGAAAGAAATAGAATCATTAAAAGCTAATCTTTCCAATGAATTAAAAGCAAAAGAGTCGGTTGTCAATGATTTTTAGAAACTTAAAATGGATTTCGAAACTCTCGAGTCTAAAAAGTTTGAATCGGAAATTAATGGTACCAAACTTCTTAAATTCAAATAACAACAACTTTTAAAACAATACGCTTCCACAGAAAAGGTTCATCTTTTAACTAAATCATTTAAAAAACTCGAACTTAAGCGTCTTCAAGATTTACCACCTAATCCCGGTTATGCAAAACAAGCAGAGGAATATATTCCCGGTCTTTATGATATTACCATAATTGGCAAATCGAAAGAAACACCTTTTGTTCGTAGTACTGAGGAGACACAGTCACTAATACAAAGCTTTTGGCTAAGTATAAAATATTATCGTCAGATCTTTTCGAATTGATTTCCGGTTCAAAGTGCGACTCAATTGTTCTTGGTGGATAAAAGAAATGGTTTGGTTAACTATCTAATTTTAAATGAAAAGCAAATAATTGTCTTTGAGTAATGATTAAAGCTTTTGAAAATTAAACTAAAATTTATTCAGAAAAACACTTTGTAAAACTTTAAAACTTAAAAACATGATCTATCGGAATGCACCAAAACTCAAAACCATCGGAATGTGATTAAAACTAGTCATAGGAATAATATAAGTTAGTAACCATCAGAATATCAAAACCAAATATGTCGGAATATGATGTCTGTCGGAATGTGCTAGATTGCAATACAATAAACACTTTTGTCGCAATGTGCATCTGTCGGAATACAAGGTATCGGAATGCAAGGTGTCTCAATATGATTCTATCGAAATGATAAGCAACCTATCGGAATCTAGTTGACAAAAAATTGGCAGAGTTTCAATTCAAAGTGACCTTATCACCCGTCGGAATATGTGATCACAATCCCAGATCGGGATAAGGGGGATGATACCAAGTGATCGCAAATTAAAACCCTCAATGGGTTATTGTGATGGAAATAAGCAGCCGCCGGAATGTTTAGTACCCAATATTGCGATGAAAACAACAATCCGAAAATGAAGAATAAGCCAAGGTTACAATAAGCAGTTCAATAAGCTAACTTAACCAAATCTTAAATAACTCAATAAGCTTAAATTTGACAACTTTCAAAACATAAAATCATAAACTTTATAAAAGAACTTTAAAAAGACTTAAACCTTTTTAATAATCCGAAAGGTAATAAGCTAGAACATGAAATAAGCCAATAAGCATAAAGAGCTTATAACTTAAACCGTAAGAGAGCTTATGTAGGAATGAAAAGTTTAACCTTTTAAACACGAAATCATCAAATCAAACATATGAAGTATAAATTTTATGAACTAATCACACGACGTATAGAATAAGAAATATAGATGAATAAGATCAAGATTAAAACTAAGAATGGAATATTAGATTAGATGAAGAAGAACTAGAAAGATACAAGGTAGATGATTCTAGTGAGAGAAACTAAGGAGAGTTTCTCTCTCTAAAACAAGAAGAAGAGAAAAGATACAATGGGAGACACACACACAAATGAGGATGGTTATGCCTTTTATACTAAGGCTTACATGAATAGGAGGCCTTCCTCATTTGTGTGTTCGGGACTAATTCCCGTTTCATGCATAATAATGACATAGAACTCTCGACACTGTTGAATAGCATTTTCCACGAGCTTCGCAACGGTATATTATATGACCATCACTTTAAATACTTCTAACAATCTCCCCCTAAGGGGTGGTCATATAATATGTGACTTCACTTCTTTGACCATCACTTTAAATACTTCTAACAGGATCAAAAGTTAAAGTAAACCAAGAAATGTAGAAAGAGATTAAAGAACAAAATACTTAAACTTTAATTTTTGATTAATGAAATCCAAATACAGAAAGCTTAAACTTGAAAGATTAAAAGAAAGAAAATATTAAAAACTTAGTGAGAGAATGTTTGGAACTTTCTCTCTCTAAAAACTAGAAAGGAAAAATTAAAAGTGAAACTAGCTAACCACCCTCCTAATGTGATTAGGAGGGTATTTATAGGCTAAGTGGGAAGTGCATGTGTGGTGTGCTTCCTTCTTTCTTTTCTTCACGACTCGATTTAATTCTTTGTCTTTTCTTGACGTCGTCTCGGGATTTGAACTTGTCATAATAATTTTCCTCTTTAATTTAGACTTGAGTTCTTCGACTTCATTAAACTTTCGTCTTTAGACTTTTTCTTCGATAAATCTTCATAATGCCTTGGACTTCCGTTCTTTTTGCACTCTTGATCTCTTGACTTCGTCTTTTCTCGTTTTCTTCGATAAAAGCCCGTGAAAGCCCGTGTTTTCTTCTTTTTTCATCTTTTGGTCCTAAAACACAATAAAAACACAAACCACACGTAATTCCGACTTTTACGACATAAAATACACGTTTTGGTCTTGTTATTATTGGAAATAAGTGGTAAAAGGATAAGTGTTTTCACACTTATTAAATCCCCTACACTTGACCATTGCAATGCCCTCATGCAATGCATTAACTTTAAAGCACGGTTTACATTTTCCATCATAAATAACCCACTTTGGCCTTTATTAAATACTAAACATTTAAGTGAAATGAAAAGATAGAAACAAGTAAAAATAATCGAAGACTTACATTGGGTTTTGGCTGCCATGAACGTTTATGATCCTCAAGTTTCACGTTCCCCATACCAAGCTTAAAAACGAGATCATTGTTATTATAAGTTAGCAGACTAACATGAATTCATGTGGGCCAATTATTTACTTAGACTCCCTTATTCCTAGGTGTATCTCTTATATTTTATTTTTGTCTTGAATGATCACGAGGATGCATTGTTTGACTTATTTCGATAGTTATTTAGGCTGAAAATAAAGTGAACGATTTAATCAATAGTTAACTAAAGGACAATATCTTTTAAAACTGCTTCTCAGGACCTCATAAAGTTCATATCTTGGCATAACTCGCTTCACGATTTGAGACCATTCTCGGACCGATATTTGGCAGCGACTTCATACTTCAAATATTTGAGAGACGTTCTTGAAATTCTGGTCTTCTCTTCATAATAGGAATTTCTTCACTTGAATTTTTGAGAAATTCTTCATACTTGGACCACAACTTCTTCATTTTTCTCCAATCTTTATTTTGGACATTGATATACAACGATCCGCCTCCTTTTAGGACTTGGATATATTTATCCTCATACCTTGCTAGGGTCTTTTCGGATAGACTTCTCCATGACTTTTGGGGAGTTTTTGCTTTTCGTCGTGTGTCTCGATCCTTCATACTGATTTTCGATAAATGATTCTTCACATCACTTTTGGATCTTTAGCAACAAACTGTAGTCCTCATGCCTTTTTAGGGCCTTTTCGGACTCGCCAATCTTCGCATCCCGCTTCAATAAGTTATGCCTTGGATATGAACTCTAATTAATACCGAGCAACTTTTAAACGATCATGGGCTAGAAGCTAAGTAACTTTTCAAATGGTACAACCTTATTTATTGCAAATAAATTTATTAACAAGCGATGGGAGAATAGGCTCATAATTAACTCACATAAATTCACGAAAGAATACCAAACTTATAATTGACTCTATCATCTCTCGTCCTCCACAGTTTAAAATCTTAAGGAATGAGACTCGTGGATGCTTAGCCTATTAAATCAATGTTTTGGGTTTTCGAGTTATCTATAGGATCTTGCAAATTCTTAGACTTTTTCAAGTTTAGAAATCGCATTTTAAAGTTACCTTGATAAACAACTCTCTAGGATCAATTATAGGAACTTGCAAAAAGTTCTTGTTCTTAACCCGTGAGAGTTAAGACTTTCGCGTTTTAAAGCTTCCTATATAAAAGCCTAGCAAAACTTGACTTAAACACGTTAAGGATACTAGCTAGAGTAAACTTAGATAAGTAAACTCGGGTTGAGTCAAAATATTCACGACTTTGAAAAAAAAAATTTAAAACCACTTTATTAAACTTTTATTCTAGAAAAGAAAATAAATAACTATGACAAGGGAAAATACTATTAAACTACAAGGCCAAAATAGATTAAATATTTTGAAAAATGTCGAAAAATCGAGTTTTCTGGTTAAAATGAGGACAAATACAAGGAAAAGACCACTTACTTCGATAGAAGTCCCCCCTACACTTGATATAAACATTGTCCTCAATGTTTAAGTATGTGGGAGTTAAATCCCCTACACTTAGGACATTGTGCACTTTGATTAAATCTTGTTAAGGAGAGGACAACTATAGTGATTTCAATGTGAACATATAAGATATGAAATATTGAATCACGAGAGTTTAGTATAGAACCGGGAAGACGGGAACACGGGATCACGGTTCGTCAAATGTCATCAAGAGTGGCTCTCTGAAGCTATAATCCCTGCACAGCACAAGAAACAAGACAACAAACACATGCGGGGCTCCCCCTACACTTATTATGAAAGCGGTAAAGGATATATCACGGGTTGCCTCCCGAGAAGCGCTTGTTTTTTATAACCGAGTCACGAGCCTGACTCGACCCAAAACTAGTTCATGGGAAACGTGGTGAGGGATGGAATCATCTCATGAGAGATGTCCTCACCAAAGTACAGCTTCAATCGCTGGCCATTCATCTTGAAATTGGTCCCATTTGGCTGAGAAAGCTCAATGGTGCCATAGGGAAAAACTTTGGCTACGGTGAATGGACCAGACCAACGGCTCCTCAACTTGCCCGAGAAGATCTTCAACCGAGAGTTAAAAAGTAAGACTTGATCACCAACGTGGAACTCTCGGTTCTTAATCCTTGCATCATGGATGATCTTGGTCTTCTCCTTGTAGATCAGTGAGTTCTCGTAAGCTTCATTCCTCAGTTCATTTAGCTCGTTGAGTTGAATCTTCCGAAGATCACCGACTTTGTTGATGTCGAAGTTAGCCCACTTCAAGGCCCAGTATGCCTTATGTTCCAGCTCAATAGGGAGGTGGCATGCTTTACCGTACACAAGACGATAAGGTGTACAACCAATCGGGGTCTTATAGGCGGTACGGAAAGCCCACAAAGCATCGTCTAACTTATTGGCCCACGCGACACGATGCTCTCCCACAGTACGTTCCAAAATTCACTTCAATCCACGGTTGGATATCACGGCTTGCCCATTGGTTTGGGGATGATAGGCGGTGGAAAGACGGTGATTGACCCCATACTTAGCCATGACTCTTGCAAATTGATCATTGCAAAAATGAGTCCCCCGGTCACTGATTATAGCACGAGGAACACCGAATCGAGCATAAAGTTGCTTCAAAAATTTCACAAACACCCTCACATCGTTCGTAGGGATAGCCTTAGCTTCAACCCATTTAGAAACGTAGTCAACGGCTACGAGGATGTACTTGTTCCCTTTAGATGATGGAAATGGCCCCATAAAGTCGATGCCCCATACGTCAAAGATTTCACACTCTTGGATGAAATTTTGAGGCATCTCATCTTTATGTGTGATCTTGCCTTGTATTTGGCAAGCATCACAATGTTTAACCATGTCGTGAGCGTCACGATAAATGGTGGGCCAATAAAATCCAGAGTCGAATACTTTCTTCGCGGTGTAATTGGGACCAAAGTGACCACCGGTGGGTCCTTTATGGCAAGCGTCAAGGATTTGTACCGCTGCAGGCCCGTCAACACATCGACGAATGACAAGATCCGCATATTGTTTGAAGAGGTAAGGGTCTTCCCAGAAATAATGTTCAATGTCTTTAAAGAACTTTTTCTTTTGTTTGGACGTTAACCCTTCCTTGAGAATTCCACCCGCTAAGTAGTTTGCAATGTCCGCAAACCACGGGGTGTCATCGAGATTTGGATTGATAGACATCAAGGCCTCAAGGGGAAAAGAGTCATTGATCTCTTTATTCGGATGATCCCCTTAATAAGGATCCTCAAGTCTACTTAGATTATCCACGGATAGGTTTTCGGCACCCTTCTTGTCACGAATTTCTATTTTAAATTCTTGAAGGAGCAAAACTCAACGAGGAAGTCTTGGCTTAGAATCTTGCTTAGTCAACAAGTACTTCAACACGGAATGATCGGTATATACGATGGTGGTAGAAAGGACAAGATAGGGGCGGAATTTTTCAAAAGCATACACTACAGCTAAAAGCTCTTTTTCGGTAGTGGTATAATGCAATTGAGCCCCCGTCATTGTCTTGCTAGCGTAATGGATTGGTTGGAAGTGTTTGTTCACTCGTTGGACCAAAACCGCTCCAATAGCAAAGTCGCTAGCATCACACATCAACTTAAAAGGTAGCTCCCAATTAGGGGTAACCAAGACCGGTGCCTTAGTTAGCTTATCCTTAACAAGATTGAAGGATTCAAGACACTCTTTGGAAAAGATGAAGGGAGTATCTTTTTCCCAGAGGTGGGTCATCGGGCGAGCGATTTTAGAAAAAGCTTGAATGAATCGATGATAGAAGCCCGCATTACCAAGGAAACTTCTCACACCCTTCACGGTTGAAGGTGGGGTAATTTGGCTATGACATCCACTTTAGCACGGTCCACTTCAAGACCGGCTTTAGAGATTTTATGTCCCAGCACAATGCCTTCTTTTACCATGAAATGGCATTTTTCCCAATTCAAAACAAGGCGAGTGTCTTCACACCGCTTAAGCATGCGTTCCAAAATGGCAAGGCAAGTAGAAAAGGAGTTACCATCGACTGAGAAATCATCCATGAAGACTTCCATGGTTTCTTCAACCATGTCATGTAAGATAGCCATCATACACCGTTGGAAAGTCCCAGAAACATTGCATAAGCCGAAAGGCATTCTTTTGTAAGCAAATGTTCCATAAGGACAAGTGAATGTTGTTTTCTCTTGGTCTTGGGGATCGATGGGAATCTGAAAATACCCAGAGAAACCGTCTAAAAAGCAGTAATAGTCATTACCCACTAGACGTTCAAGCATTTGGTCCATGAAAGGGAGGGGAAAATGATCCTTTATCGTAGCATCATTGAGTTTGCGATAGTCTATACAAACTCTCCACCCTGTAACGAGACGAGTAGGAATCAACTCGTTGTTTTCATTGGGCACAACGGTGATTTCGCCTTTCTTAGGCACACAATGGACGGGACTAACCCATGGTGAATCTGAGATAGGATAGATCATTCCCGCATCAAGAAGTTTGATAACCTCTTTTTTGATAACGTCATGGATCATAGGATTCACCCTTCTTTGGCTTTGAATAGTGGGTTTAAAGTCGTCCTCCATGAGAATTTTATGTGCGCAAAAGTGAGGATCAATTCCACGAATATCAGAGATTTTCCAAGCAATCGCTTTCTTATGATTCTTCAGCACGGCGATAAGTCGGGATTTTTCTTCTTCTTTCAGGTCCTTTGCGATGATGACCGGTAACTTCTTGTTGTCTTCAAGGAAAACGTACTCGAGATGAGACGGAAGATCCTTAAGCTCTAAATCCGGAGGATTTTCGATGGACGGCGTAGTCAACTTCGGATCATCGGTAGAGATAGCCTTTGGATACTGTGGAGAAATATGGTCCTCGTTGAGAAGTTTCTCAATGGTACGAATGTCTTCATCCCAATTGGAGGGAGAATCGTCATATTGCAAATCCACATCTCCCAGAGTTGCTTCAAATTCTTTCAAGAGGAAATCACTTTCTCCAAATGGAGTTAGTGATGGAGCAATAGAGGCAACGGTCTCAACAGTGGGTAGAGAAGAAGAACCACTTTTACAAGCATCTTTGAAATGTTCTTCACAAGCCTCATCAAGAACGTCAATAAAATTAACACTCTCGTTTTCCGAAGGCTGCTTAGAAAGTTTCCCATGTTGAAGACGATTTTATCGTCACCAACTCTCATGATTAATTCGCCTGCGGCTACATCAATGAGAGTTCGACCGGTCCTCAAGAATGTACGTCCAATGATTAATGGAACACGGGGATCCATCTCGTAGTCAACGACAACAAAATCCGTCGGGAAGGTGAATTTGTCGACACCAACGAAGACGTCTTCGGCTATCCCCACTGGATAAGCAACCGTACGGTTAGCTAATTCCAAAGTCATTCGTGTGGGGACTAGCTCGGGGAGAGATAATTGCTTCCAAACACTTAATGGCATTAAGTTAATACTAGCACCTAGATCGCTAGGGCCATGCATTTCTCTACTCCCGGGAAGTTGCAAGGAATCAAGAAACGACCTGGATCACCAAGTTTGGTTGGTAATTTCCTTAAGAGCACTGCGGAGCAATTCTCATTAAGTTGGGTCCGAGCAATATCGAGAAGTTTCTCCTTATCACTGAGAAGATCTTTAAACATTTTAGCATATTTGGGCATGTGAGCGAGAGCCTCAGCAATGGAGATATTGAAATTCAGTTGTTTAAACATCTTGAGAAAGTTAGAAACCTGAATATCATCCTTGTTCTTCAATTTCTCTTTCCTCAACCTTGAAGGATAAGGTATATTGGGTTGAGATGAAGGCTTAGGAATGGAATTCTCACTCACATCCTTGGGTGGTGGAGGGGTAGAAGTAGAAGGTGGTGGAATTGGAGAAGTAGAAGTTGGAGGAATAGAAGATGGAGGATTCGGAGAAGGAGACTCGTTTTCCTTTGTCACAATCACCGGTGTAGGTGTAGGAAGCTCGGGTTCATTTAAATCTTTTCCACTGCGAGTGGTGATTGCTTTCATCTCCCCTCTTGGATTAGCAACGGTGTTACTCGGAAGAGAACCCGATCCAGAGGCTTGATTACTTGGGAAGAAACTAGCCATCATGTTCCTCAAGTCATTCGTTTGACTTGCCAAAGTGTTTCGCATATCAGCTCGAAGATCATTCCCTTGCTTCACCATATCTGCTTTCATGTTGGCCATTTCCCGCTAAAGATTTTTCACTATCGTATCATTAGTTCTCATGTAGGTTTCAACCTCTTAGTGTAATGCAGTGGGTTGGTTGGGAGGAGCATGGTAGGTAGGTGGTTGATAAGCAGGTTTTTGGTAAACTTGGTTGTTTCTTTGAGGTGGATATGGGTTTCTTTGGTTTTGATATGGAGTTGGAGCACGAGGTTGGTTTTGATTATTGCGATTGAGGTTGTTTGGGTTTTGTGGGGGAAAACCGGGTTGTGAAAGAAAGTTGTTTGAGCGATAGCTGAGCAAGTTGCGGTCACCTTGAGGACGTGCTTGATAGCCTCCTGTAGAATAGGTACCGTTGGCGGCATACACATTTTCTGGATTGTCGTGAGTTGAAGGACAATTGGTGTATGAGTGAGATCCCCCGCATATATCATGATTGAGTCAAAGCACTAGCTTGGGCAGTGATAGCTTTGTTATTATTGGCGGCTTGGAGAGCAAGTGATTCAACAAGCGAAGTAAGCTTATCAATTCTCTTGTCGCTCTCATTAGTGCTAGCACTAGCCACATTGGTCCAAACACTCTTGGTTTGCACTCTAGACTTGTTCTCAATAATATCCCAAGCGGCATTAGAAGACTTAACCAAAAGATTACCCCCCGAGGCACTATTTAGTGAATCTTGGTCATTCATGCTTAAACCATTGTAAAAAGTATTAATTTGATTTACTTTTGTTAAACCATGTTGTGGACACTTTCGTAAAAGTTCCTTAAAACGGTCCCAAGATTCATTAAATGTCTCACCGTACTTTTGTTCAAAAGTAATGATTTCATTCCGCAAAGCGGTAGTACGTGAGGGTGGGAAAAAGTAGTTGATGAATTTGGTCTCTAAATCTGTCCACGTAAGAATACTTTGTGGCGGTTCCTTATCAAGCCAATGCCGGGCTTGTCCCTCTAAGGAGAAAGGAAAAAGTTGCAAGCGAATTACCTCTTGTGAAACCCCATTATACTTAACCGTATTAGCGAGTTGAAGAAACCGCTTAATATGGTCATGAGGATCATCAATTGAACGCCCCAATAATGGTTAAGCAGAGACCATTTGAATGAAGCCGGATTTGAGCTCAAAGTTGTTGGCTCCAATCGCGGGTATGACAATAGCATCGTTGTTGCCCTGTACATGTGCTTGCAAAAGTTCGATCATTGGACGATTGTCCGGTAGAGGTTCATTGTTGTTATTATTCATGTTGGGTTGAGGTGGATTATTATTATTGTTGTGTACACCGGCCATGTCCAAGTTATCGAGAGTCTCGGGCTCGGGATAAGACGTTGATCGAGTGCGCATACACCTGCAAAAGAAATAACAAAGCAGAAATATTTTTGGTTTTTTATGTTTTTTAATTTTTTTTTGTATTTTTAAAAATTTTATATTTTTTTAGGATTTTTGAAAATTTTAAAGCAAGGAAAATAACGTTCAAAGATGAATGGATCCCAAAATCCAACGCGTCTCTCACTAAAAACCGTTAATCTTCACAAAAAGAGACGGCAGCGGCGCCATTTAATACAAAGCTTTTGGCTAAGTATAAAATATTATCGTCCGATCTCTTCGAATTGATTTCTGGTTCAAAGTGCGACTCAATTGTTCATGGTGGATAAAAGAAATGGTTTGGTTAACTATCTAATTTTAAATGAAAAGCAAATAATTGTCGTTGATTAATGATTAAAGCTTTTGAAAATTAAACTAAAATTCATTCAGAAAAACACTTTGTAAAACTTAAAAACTTAAAAACATGATCTATCGGAATGCACCAAAACTCAAAACCATCGGAATGTGATTAAAACTAGTCATCGGAATAATATAAGTTAGTAACCATCGGAATATCAAAACCTAATCTGTCGGAATATGATGTCTGTCAGAATGTCCTAGATCGCAATACAATAAACACTTCTATCGCAATGTGTATCTGTCGGAATACAAGGTATCGGAATGCAAGGTGTCGCAATATGATTTTATCGGAGTGATAAGCAACCTATCGGAATCCAGTTGACAAAAAATTGGCAGAGTTTCGGTTCAAAGCTACCTTATCACCCGTCGGAATATGCGATCGCAATCCCAGATCGGAATAAGGGGGATGATACCAAGTGATCGCAAAGTAAAACCCTCAATTGGTTATTGCGATGGTAATAAGCAGCCGTCGGAATGTTTAGTACCCAATATTGCGATGAAAACAACAATCCGAAAATGAAGAATAAGCCAAGGTTACAATCAGCAGTTCAATAAGCTAACTTAACCAAATCTTAAATAACTCAATAAGCTTAAATTTGAAAACTTTCAAAACATAAAATCATAAACTTTATAAAAGAACTTTAAAAAGACTTAAACCTTTTTAATAATCCGAAAGGTAATAAGCTAGAACATGAAATAAGCCAATAAGCATAAAGAGCTTATAACTTATACCGTAAGAGAGCTTATGTAGGAATGAAAATTTTAACCTTTTAAACACGAAATCATCAAATCAAACGTATGAAGTATAAATTTTGGATCAAAATTTAAAGTAAACCAAGAAATGTAGAAAGAGATTAAAGAACAAAATACTTAAACTTGAATTTTTGATTAATGAAATCCAAATACAAAAAGCTTAAACTTGAAAGATTAAAAGAAAGAAAAGATTAAAAACTTAGTGAGAGAAAGTTTGGAACTTTCTCTCTCTAAAAACTAGAAAGGAAAAATTAAAAGTGAAACTAGCTAACCACCCTCCTAATGTGATTAGGAGGGTATTTATAGGCTAAGTGGGAAGTGCATGTGTGGTGTGCTTCCTTCTTTCTTTTCTTCACGACTCGATTTAATTCTTTGTCTTTTCTCGACGTCGTCTCGGGATTTGAACTTGTCTTAATAATTTTCCTCTTTAATTTAGACTTGAGTTCTTCGACTTCATTAAACTTCCGTCTTTAGACTTTTTCTTCGATAAATCTTCAGAATAGGCCTTGGACTTCCGTTCTTTTTGCACTCTTGATCTCTTGACTTCGTCTTTCTCGTTTTCTTTGATAAAAGCCCGTAAAAGCCCGTTTTTTCTTCCTTTTTCATCTTTTGGTCCTAAAACACAATAAAAACACAAACCACGCATAATTCGACATAAAATACATGTTTTGGTCTTGTTATTATTGGAAATAAGTGGTAAAAGGATATGTGTTTTCACACTTATTAGTCACTTGCGGAAGAAACTCATTCTAAAATGCTTTCAAAATTCCATACGATTCATTATGATAAGCATAATAAAGATCAACTTTCTAAAAAGACACGAATTCGCTTACAAAAGGAATTAGCTTAACTAACAGTTCTTGTGCCCCCAAGTTTGTCAAATGAAAACCCTCCCAGTACGTCTCCTACACTCGTCAAAACGGATTTAACGAAGTTACTTCCAACGGTAAGTAAGGCGTCCGTTAATTTGAACGCGGTACACCAACACTTAGCCGATTTTGACAAGGTCATTTTGGAACGTACGACGGCCACGGCCATAACGGAAGGTGAATGGAACTTTGAGCAAACTAGAGCTGCGTTCCGAGACGAAATTGTTCCGTTTGTAAAGAATGTTAAAGCTTGTCTTAGTATTCTTGATCAAGATTTGCATTTGGAAATAGAAGAAGTTAAACGTGTTTTCAATGAAATGGATGATGCTTATGAAAACAGTTTACTTGAAATAGAACGAGTTTCTCGCCAAAATGATCAGCTTCTGAAGCAAGTTATGTCTCATGATATAGTTTCCGTCTGTGTGAATAAAAGTGTTGATAATGATTCTATTGTGCATAATGTTGAATCTGTGGATAATGTGGTAGATAGTACTTGTCACGAATCTGACGCTGAATTTTTAAATCTTCAAGATTCATATTCTTCTCTTTCAAAACGTTTTGATGAGATTCAAACACATTGTATTTCGCTTGAATGCAAGCAACAATATATTCAAGAAATCTTTGAAACGTCATTCGAAGGTGTTAATATCGATGATGCAAACTTTGAAAAGAATTTTCGATTGAATTTATAATCAAAACAGCGTCAGCCAAGTGACAAAGTTGCTATGTCTTTGCCGATAGACATAGAGAAATCTAAGGAGCTTAACTATGTGAACATACTTGAGGCCGCTGAGAATTTTAAACTTGATCTAGATAATCGAGTTTCCAAGATTTTGTCCAAAGTTGATAACTTAAAACAGAAAGATACACGACTCTTCGATTCAGTAAAGCCCGCATGTGTTAATAACACTGCACATAATCAATCATTGATTGAACAGTTGAATCGGAAGTCGGTCGAAATATCTGATTTGAGGAAACAAATTTGTGATAAGAATCTGGCCTTGGCTGAGTTAAAGGAAACACTCCGTACTCTAAAAGGTAAGAATGTTGTGGATAACGCAGCCACTGTCTCAACATCGTCCTCTAGTGCAATCAAAAGGAACCTTATAGCCGTCACACCACTTAACACGGGCCCTAGAACTAAACCATCTCAAACTTTGGTCACTAAAGATAAGGCGGAATCAAAACCAGCTTCTGATATTCCCGTGTTGCCTTCTACAGAAGTAAGCACCACTACTAAGGCTCAAAGATCTAAGCTTAAAAGAAACAAGAAGAATGATAGAATCTTGCCTCCATCTAGTAGTCAAGTGAAGAAGAAAGTAGAAGCCCATCCTAGGAATGTTATTTCTATTTTGAATAAAAAGAATCATGAGCTAAACCTAAAGGCTCTGCGGTTGTGCAGCGTTCTAAGCCTACTGTGAATTCTAATTTGAAATGTTGGAATTGCAATGATTGTATGTTTTCTAGTCGTCATGATTCTTGCCTTATTCACCATGTGAATGAGATGAATGCCCGGAAAAATGGATTAGAATGGAAACCGACTAGGAAAGTGTTAACCCAAGTTGGTTGGTTGTGGCGTCCCACTGGTAGAACTTTCACTATAGTAGGAAATATGTGCCCTTTAACTAGGATCACTCCCACTGAAGCGAAGAAAGCGTGCTCTTTAACTAGGAGTACCAAGGATACCAAAACACAAGCGTGTTCTTTAACTAGGAACACCAACACTACTATAGGAACCAAGTGCCCTTTAAATAGGTCTACTCCCACTGTAGTGCCCGCTAATACTCCAAAACCTAAGAAAGTTGGAACAGTAAAACATGTTAGTGCTAAAACTCACATTAGAAAATGCAAGAAATCTAAGGGTCACACAAATGTTAGCACTTCTGATAATCTTATATCTCTATCTACTAACACTCCGGAACCAATAGTTTCCAATGCATTGTCTACTGTTGTTATTGAAAACAGGTGGTCCAAATTGTTCTCTGGTATTTGGACTCTGGTTGCTGCAAGCATATGACCGGAGATCGCTCTCAGCTCAGAAAATTCGTCAGCAAGATTCTTGGTACGGTTCGATTTGAAAATGATCAAATTGCAAAGATAATGGGTTATGGTGAATATCATATTGGGAATTTTATAATTTCAAGAGTGTATTATGTGGAAGGTCTCGGTCACAACTTATTTTTTGTGGGACAATTTTGTGATGCAAACCTAGAAGTTGCTTTTCGTGAGCATACCTGCTTCATTCGTAATTTGGAAGGGGTTGATTTATTGAAAGATACTCGAGGAAATAATTTGTATACTTTGTCACTACAAGACATGATGGCCGCTTCTCCTATATTTCTTGTGACAATCCGTCAATTTATGGTTGATATATTATTCTCGAATATTATTTAAAAACATTATTTTAATGTTACATTATGAACTCACTTATTTTTGGGAAGTAATTTGGATTTACGTCTTGAAGTAGCATCGACTACGTCTAAACCGGAGGATTCAACGTTACGTGCTTACGTTTACATACACCGTCCTTGGTGACAGTCCGACATTTCAGAAAATAAATTTATCCATGAATATTATTTTGGAGTTTTAAATTTTTGTTGGTTCATAAACTCACAAATTTACGAGAAGAGACTAGGACTTACGATTTTATTTTAACGTCCTTTACGACCAAACCGGAAACCTTAGGATTACGTATTTATGTTTTCGAACTCCGTTTTTGATGAGACAATTTTTATTAGATTCGTTTTGTGTCGTTGCTTCATAATTTATAAAAACATTTTTCATAAAACGACCCGAGGGTACGCAAATCAAGGAAACTAGAATCGAGGAATACCCGTAAATTAATGGGGATGGAACAAGTACATACTTGTCCCACCCCCACACATGGCTAAGCAAAGCTAATAACACCATGTGGTGTCAAGCTTACAAGATAAGCTAAGACACATGTCTTAGTTTACTTGTAAACTAGCAACCAACATGAAAACCACCACCTCAAACCATTTTCATTCATTTCAACACATGCAAACGACTAAACACTCTCCTACCTCTCTCTAAAATTCGTCCCAAACTCATCCAAAACAACCCCAATTTGATCTTGATTCAGCCATAAATCATATGTATAATTTACATATGATGAAAACCCATTGAAGTTTTGAAGATTGGAGGTGATCTTAACATGTAAAAAGGAGTTTTCAAGGGAGTTTGGGGCTGATTTCTCAAGGAGTTTTCATGAAGAACAAGGGCTGATTTTTGGAGGAATCTACAAATACTTGGTGATCCTAGAAGTGGTGTTGATATCTCATAAGATTAGTTACCCAAAACCATGTCTTGTTCATCCAAAAGCTCATCATTTCATCACTTTGGTGGTATAAAGATTGTTCTCCCCATCCTCTTGTTATTTTGATTATGTAATCATGTATTTTCTTTCTTATTGTATATGTATATGATGAATATATGATGATAAAAATGTTGTGTGGGGATCAAGTGTTGATAAATATGATTAAAGAGATGAAAAACCATAGGTAACAATGTTAAAATCTTGCTAAATTTGATGGCTGTATAAACAGCAAGTAACCAAATGATAAACTGATAAAATGGCATGGTGGAATCAATTTACAGTAAGTATTAGATGTCATACACATGTGAGAGTTGGCCATGCAATGGAATCATCAAAATGAGTGAGATATGATCAAAACAAGTTTAGAGTGCAAATCTGAATATACTGTTTTGGACGAATTTTATAAAATACTTAGAGGATGATTCAACAGTAGCCTTAGTAGAGTTAAATGGGGAAAATATCATGTAGTTTATGCCACAAAAATTTGGGCTTCTATCTCCATATAGAACTCTAGATATGGCTGTTTTGGTGAACATGGAAGTAAAAATCAGATTTTGGGAAATTAAAGTATAATAGTATTATATAAGCACTCAAATAAAAATAGTATAAAATGTGAATTAAAACCCACTAACTTATATAATACATTTATATAAATATGTATAAGGATAAATAAATGGAATTTTATAAAAATGGTAGTTTGATAAGTTTTATAAGTTATAAAACTATAAACATGATTTTTACGACTTTTTCGGCTATTACCGTAAAATTAACGTTTTTGTTAAATAAAACTTAGACGGTTGGACCCGTCTAATGTAAACTTTTATAAACTCATATACTGTTATATAAACATATATAACAAGTAAAAACCGATAAAACCCGAACTATATAACATACGGACATTAAAGGACTAAGTTAACGTTATTGGACTAATAATACAACAAAATGGGCTAAAACACTTATACACTTATTTATTGGGCTTAACCCATTTGGGCCCAACATGTGAAGTGTAAATACTGATAATACAAGTATAAAATGGAGTAATACAAGTTAAAGAACTTATAATAAGTATATTGGACCTAAAACACGTAAATAGGTAAAACTAGTAAACTAGTAAGAAGTTACCAATACGTAAACACTAAAATGAGTAAAAGAGAATATGTTAACCCACTTGATCATCATATATATAAAATCATCATATGTATACATAATTGTTATTTTTATAAAGTCATTGGACATGAGTCTAAGACGAGTATTATTTGTCTAGGTTTCCGTAATTGAAGCATGTACCGTACGTCCGAATTACCGATAACCCGCCTTCCCACATCAACGTGAGTTCATAGCCTCGCACTCTTTTAAATGTTTTTATGAAATGTTTTATAAACCCGCGAGGGAGATAACATGTTAGTTTTTATAAAATAGGACACCATTTGTCCCGATGGTTTGTTTATTGATTTGGACCCGAATGATTGTATGACCCGATTGTATGACCCGATAAATGATTAAATGACCTGATAGATGAAATTAAATGGATTATTAATGTTAGGTTATGTCACTAAAAGTCCCATTAGCATGAATTGTTAACTACCGGGATTTGGTAGACGCTTATGCATATAATAGTACTATTTGGGGAAGATCACCCCAATTCGCGCCTTGACAGTTGATCCCCGTCGTGCCACATTGATTGGTAAGCGAATTTATGTATGAGAAGATTTACACAAGCGTGATTATTGTGACGACACGCTAATTTAGATGAGCAAATTGAGTATCGGGTTAGCTACTCGTTGTTTGGTTTAGTAAGGTAACAATGTCATGCGGCTTATAATAATCCAATTAACAAAATACTACTATACGCACCGAATTACGATGTATTGCCTGACTAGCAATACGGGGTCATACTATTGATATTATGTTCGTGTTTTGGTTTTATATAACCATATTTATATAACGGTTTTTATTTAATCTATACAACGTTATAAAACGTATTGTATGATGTTTTTACGACATTGGCTCGTATAATGATTTTTAAGGCAAATGCCTATATTATGATTTTCGATAAGGATTTGTATAAAAATGACTTTGGCTATTTTATGGCCTATTACAATGATTTGTACGAAATGATTTTTGGTAATAATTTTATACCAAAGTTATATTGATGGAATTTATTAAACTCTATGAATTCACTCGGCGTTATCGCCGACCTTTTTTTTTAACATGTTTTATCTCAGGTACTTGAAGGTAATTCTCGGGAAGACAACAAGAATTCATGGCCCGCACTTAATTAACAAATTTCCATTCAAATGCTTTGTAAAATTTTATGAAATAATATGACTTGGAACCTATGTAACTTTGATATTTATGAATGGAAATGCTTTATAAATAAACGACGCGATTTTTAAGCGTTGTCTATGATGTGAGTAATGTGCTATCCCATAACACCAACGAGTCTTCCGCTGTATTGAATCGTATAAATTTGGGGGTGTTACAGTTTGGTATCAGAGCTCTCGTTATAGAGAACGAAAGATTTTTAAAACCAAGGTTTTGAATAAAACATTTCAAAATCTTTTAACTATAAACATTTTTCTAAAAATGTTTAAAAATCTGTTGACTATAACGGGACCGAAGAATTCCCGAGTTACCGACAAGGCCAGACTGAGAAGTGTTATTTTAATATATATAACTTGGATTATATATATGATGTAATTTGATTACATGATTGTTTGATGATTATTTTGATATTTATACGAGGTATTTATACGACGTAGATTGTCACAAGAAACCCTAACTCCCCTAGTAAATTAATCGAAGCTATTCTCGTAGGAATTCTAGCTATCCAAAACCTAAACCAAGTTGTGGATATTTATGATCCCAACAAATGGTTGATATTCATTGAAATGTAGATATTAGTTGATTGTGATATTGAAAAAGAATTGGTGAGATTAAAACTGATATCGACGTCATGACGATCTTTCCTTATAGAGTGGAGTTTGACAAAACGTTACCACCTGGAAAGGTGTCATCTGATTCGTTGTCATCCAATTCTTAAATTGAAATCGAAAGGGTGAATGTTGCACTTGAGGCTGTCATTAGAACCAGTACCCAAAAGCCTCATGCCACTAATACCTTTCCGAGAAGCCTAATTGAATGTGTGAGTCATTTAATACTAGTGACTCATTTGATAATTGTTATTGTAAGAGATATAGGATTGAAAGTATTGGAACATGAGGTAGGATATCGCATTGAGTATAAGTTGGTTAAAACTTGAATAAAGTAAAATTTAACTGGTATGGAATATGAAATTGTTAAGAGGAAGTCGTTATGTTTTGTGATTGAATTATAAGGTTTTAAATGATTGTTAGTTTGTGTAAGGGTTGGTCCTAGGCCATTGTCCACTAACGAGGATGCCCAGTGTCCAAGAAATAAATTGAAGAAATCTTCTTCTGAATTGGGACCGATGGATCTTCCGGGACAGGTGGGACACCTAATGACTCTTGTAGATTAGTATTCATTGTGGTATCTTTTAAAAATCCTTAACTTAACTGAGATATCAGTTGGTAGGATGAGTTTTGAGAATTGTATGACATAGTGACATGTAATGTGTTACGGTACAATTTTGACTTGTTTGTGATTAATGAAAAAGACTACCTTTGATTGCTAAATCCTACATGTATCGATGTTATCTATCCTTTATTGCTATATCCTAATGTTCGCATTAGTGATGCAACCATTGAACAAGTACTCATCTCGAATTGAGTTACGTTGTGGATTATTCTTTTCGAGTGCCATCGAGGTCATGCACCTCATGATTAGTTGGCTAACCTCATTTGCTATTATATTGTGGTTAGTTCTTGGTAAACAACTCTTCATCACTCTTTTGCAGATCACTCATTGTTTTTATAAGATAAAACGATATCCTTTGAGAAAATTGAATTTTCATCACTATATGGATTATTTAAAGTGAGACTTATAAATAATCATTATTGAAATAAAGTTGATTATGAAATACCTTGGAAAACATAATTGTTTTCATAACAAAGAAAATCTTTGTAAATGTTTTTATTATAAACATGATGATAAAGTTTTGACGAACTGAGTATTGCATCGTTAATCTTGAAATTGTATATAGTTGCGCGCCTACATACAATTTGGAATGGACCATGCAAGGCTGATTAGTAGTCACCATAAAACTGATTAATAAACACTAAATTTTCATTGAAGATTGTGGAAGATTAAAATTTATTAGATCTGCAAGAAGTGAAAAATAAGGACATAGTGTTAGGGACACGTACATATGTGCCTGTAGCATCCATTCTTCTGAGTCGAATTTACTCATCTGTGGAAATTGTCTTATTTGACAATTGGCAATTCTTTCTTGTCGAATTCTCCCGTAGTGAGATTCTTAGGAAAAGTATCTGATCACTGAGTATTGATACCCGATTGGATGTATCGACGTTCCTATCATTTCTTTTGATTTGATTTCATTTGAATGACCTGGGTAACGATCCGAGGAGCTTTCGAATGCGTACTCGAATCATGAAAACATGGGATAAATTCATATTCGTTAAATGTTTTCGTCTGTATCTGATTTGAAATTCTCTCGCCTAGATTATGCGTTGACCTTACTCTTTTAAGGTTAGTTATATCTCCAGATATCCTTGAATTTGCGAAGGATTATGAGTTATTATTAGTCTTTTGAGAAATTCACATCTTATCGACGGTAATAAAACTGGAATGTTGATAGTGTCAGTAGAATGGATTGATTGATTATGACATGACGATATTGTCTTAATTGATGGGAACTCGAATTGAATTCCCCTAAAAGATAAGATGTTGATTATCAAAAAGTTACTTAAATAATTCTTGATGGATGACCATATCCTGCATTTAGACTTGAAATTTTACCGTGAATGGTTATGAACTAGTTATAGATATTGTAATCTAGAAGAACCTAATATGAATTTATTAAAAGATGTTTATGTTATCTGAAACCTTAGGAGGTATTTGTTGATGAATTACCTAGACTTTTTCCATTAAGGCAAGTTGAAATTGGTATTGATTATATTTCCAGTGCTGCACCTGTGGCTTGTGCACTGTACGTCAGCACCATCTAAATTAAAGGAATTACCATACAACTGAGAGAGTTGTCGGAGAAAGATTTTATTCTACCGAGCTCGTCATCATAAAGAGCTATGGTGTTATCATTCCTTATATTTATAGATTACTGTGAACTGAGTAAATTGACAATCGAAAACGATATCCATAACTCGAAATGGAAGATTTGTTCGATCATTTACAAGGTTTTTGATCCTCAGCATGGTTATCATCAACTTCGCATCTGCGAAAAGGATTATGTATTCCAATCACTACATCCAGAACTTGTAATGAACATTATGAGTTTCACGTGATGTCGTTTGGATTGACTAATACACATGTAGCATTCATAAATTTGATGAATCACGTGTGTAGGCTGTAATTTGATAAATTCATGCTTGCGATCATCAAGGACCATTTATTTCTTTATAAGAATAAGAATGAGTTAATAATTATTTATAGATTGCCCTGAATTGGCCGAACGATAAAAACCTGTACCTTAAATATTTAAAATGTGATTAAAGACTAAATCCTTTACATTATTTGACCGTGATTAATAAATAATGGAATCTATATTGACTCTTCAAAAATTAAGAGCCCTTTTAAGAATTTGGGTTTTACCAAAAAGGAAGTGCAAATGTGTTTTGACAAATGTTTTAACAAAGAACTTTTAAGGGATTATTCCCTTATACCTAGAACATTTAACTAAACTCCTGTTTAGGGGTAAATTTTTTTGCATACCTTAGGACAACTTAAGAAGGATTGAGTAAAACCGTTAAACCATGACTTAAAATTTGAAACGCAAATTTCTGCTTTTCAACTAAGAAAATTTTGACCAAAGTATAAACAAATATTTTTCGAACATTTACGGATCTCATTAATTATTTTAATTATTTTTGATAAATCAACAAAAATCTTGTTAATTAAATTCAAATTTATTTTGAACACTTTTATAAAATTGGTCGAACTAAGAAAATTTAAAACTTTTACGTTTACCTTTCATAAAATTAATTATTTATTATTTAATTACTTGTAATAATTATCGACGCTTTAGACGTCGGACTGAGCAAAACTGATAAAAATGATAGCTGAAACGAAAATGAAACTTAGAAAATATGAAGGAAGGTGAACGTAATTACTTACATATTATGTAGAAAATATGAAGGATTAATTACGATGTATTTCTTAATAATGAATGTGCAAAATAAATTGCCGAACAATTTAGAATATAGCCGATGCTTATAAAAAGGATAATATAAATAATAAAAGGTTCGCGGCTAACGTGAACCATTAGAATTGAGAGGCCGATAGCGTTAAATGATTAAAAGGCCACTTGTGGTTGTAAAAATATGGAGATTTTGAGATATAGTTATGTTGAAATTTGTAAGTATAAGTATTCTATTTAAGTCATTTATGACTAAAAGTATCTTTGTCTAAAGAAGTTGTACTAATGACAAATTATGAAGGCAGACATCGCCTCATACATTAGTAAATGTCTAGCTATTGCAAAGGTCGTCATCTGAATTTGATTCGATTTGGGTCATCGTCGACAGACTGACCAAATCTACTAATATCATTACCGTTAATGATATATGCAAAAGAGTTATGTAAACATAGCGTGCCTGTATCGAACATCTTTATCAAGATCCTCGCTTCGCATCGAATTTCTAGTCATTTGCTCAGAAATCATTGAGAACGAACCTTGATGAGAGTACTATGTACCACCCCAAATCGAAGGGACGGGGTAAAGTAACGATACAAAGTAATATAAGTGTTGTTTTATGTTTGTATGAACGACCTTTGGTAATGAACCGTATAATCGTTTTCCTTTGGAAGGATTATCATTGATAATCATCGTATTAAGATCGAGATTGAATCTTGTTAGGATCTATATTAGAGCATCTGTAAGCAGGAGTTGAGATAAAGACACCCGACATACACCCATTGTGAGTTGGACATGTCTTTTAGGTTTAAGGTTTCCTATGATGGCGAACCTAACCTTACAAAATATTCGACCCGCGAGACCTAAAATGATTGTTGAAATTAGGATTTGATTATTGAATGCCGGTAGTGGGCAAGAGGTTATGTGAATATGAAATGTAGATCTTGAAGTGCCAAATGGGTAGCGAAGTTATGCCAAAAATTTTAACCTTGGAAAAATGAATTAATGATCTGACAAATCATGGGATATAAGTCCCCATTGTATGGGACCATTGGGATGATGTAAAAGATTGGTTTGAATGGCATATAAGCTGGATCTACCCTAGGACTTCAAGAGCTGCGTGAATTATGATTCGTATATCGAACTTGATGGAATATCTATCAAGTGAGAATCTGAATTCTTCTTAGTAAAGCTTAGATCGGCAAAAAGTTGCATTCATCAGAAACCCGTGAACATCATGGATAGAGAAAGTAAGTCAACATTTAGCCTGATCTAATTTCCGTAGTTATGTTTGATGAAACTCGTGTATTGTAATGGATTACACTTGTGAGAAAAGACCGAATGTGGAGGAAACACCCACATGGCTTAAACTCTATAAGAAGCGAGTAGTAAGGTAAGATGATCTTTGAGGACAAAGATCCTATTTAGGGGTAAATGCTGTGACAATCCGTCAATTTATGGTTGATATTTTATTCTCGAATATTATTTAAAAACATTATTTTAATGTTACATTATGAACTCACTTATTTTTGGGAAGTAATTTGGATTTACGTCTTGAAGTACCATCGACTACGTCTAAACCGGAGGATTCAACGTTACGTGCTTACGTTTACATACACCGTCCTTGGTGACAGTCCGACATTTCAGAAAATAAATTTATCCGTGAATATTATTTTGGAGTTTTAAATTTGTGTTGGTTCATAACCTCACAAATTTACGTGAAGAGACTAGGACTTACGATTTTATTTTAACGTCCTTTACGACCAATCCAGAAACCTTAGGATTACGTATTTACGTTTTCGAACTCTGTTTTTGATGAGACAATTTTTATTAGATTCGTTTTGTGCCGTTGCTTCATAATTTATAAAAACATTTTTCGTAAAACGACCCGAGGGCACGCAAATCAAGGAAACTAGAATCGAGGAATACCCGTAAATTAATGGGGATGGAACAAGTACATACTTGTCCCACCCCCACACATGGATAAGCAAAGCTAACAACACCATGTGGTGTCAAGCTTACAAGATAAGCTATGACACATGTCTTAGTTTACTTGTAAACTAGCAACCAACATCAAAACCACCACCTCAAACCATTTTCATTCATTTCAACACATGCAAACCACTAAACACTCTCCTCCCTCTCTCTAAAATTCGTCCCAAACTCATCCAAAACAACCACCATTTGTTCTTGATTCAACCATAAATCATATGTATAATTTACATATGATGAAAACCCATTGAAGTTATGAAGATTGGAGGTGATCTTAACATGTAAAAAGGAGTTTTCAAGGGAGTTTGGGGCTGATTTCTCAAGGAGTTTTCATGAAGAACAAGAGCTGATTTTTGGAGGAATCTACAAATACTTGGTGATCCTATAAGTGGTGTTGATATCTCATAAGATTGGTTACCCAAAACCATGTCTTGTTCATCCAAAAGCTCATCATTTCATCACTTTGGTGGTATAAAGATTGTTCTCCCCATCCTCTTGTTATTTTGATTATGTAATCATCTATTTTCTTTCTTAATGTATATGTATATGATGAATATATGATGAATATATGATGATAAAAATGTTGTGTGGGGATCAAGTGTTGATAAATATGATTAAAGAGATGAAAAACCATAGGTAACAAGGTTAAAATCTTGCTAAATATGATGGCTGTATAAAAACAGCAAGTAACCAAATGATAAACTGATAAAATGGCATGGTGGAATCAATTTACAGTAATTATTAGATGTCATACACATGTGAGAGTTGGCCATGCAATGGAATCATCAAAATGAGTGAGATATGATCAAAACAAGTTTAGAGTGCAAATCTGAGTATACTGTTTTGGACGAATTTTATAAAATACTTAGAAGATGATTCAACAGTAGCCATAGTAGAGTTAAATGGAGCACATATCATGTAGTTTATGCCATAAAAATTTGGGCTTCTATCTCCATATAGAACTCTAGATATGGCTGTTTTGGTGAACATGAAAGTAAAAATCAGATTTTGGGAAATTAAAGTATAATAGTATTATATAAGCACTCAAATAAAAATAGTATAAAATGTGAATTAAAACCCACTAACTTATATAATATACCCGAACTATATAACATACGGACATTAAACGACTAAGTTAACGTTATTGGACTAATAATACAACAAAATGGGCTAAAACACTTATAAACTTATTTATTGGGCTTAACCCATTTGGGCCCAACATGTGAAGTGTAAATACTGATAATACAAGTATAAAATAGAGTAATGCAAGTTAAAGAACTTATAATAAGTATATTGGACCTAAAACACGTAAATAGGTAAAACTAGTAAACTTGTAAGAAGTTACCAATACGTAAACACTAACATGAGTAAAAGAGAATATGTAAACCCACTTGATCATCATATATATAAAATCATCATATGTATACATAATTGTTATTTTTATAAAGTCATTGGACATGAGTCTAAGACGAGTATTATTTGTCTAGGTTGCCGTAATTGAAGCACGTACCGTACGTCCGAATTGCCGATAACCCGCCTTCCCACATCAACGTGAGTTCATAGCCTCGCACTCTTTTAAATGTTTTTATGAAATGTTTTATAAACCCGCGAGGGATATAACATGTTAGTTTTTATAAAATAGGACACCATTTGTCCCGATGGTTTGTTTATTGATTTGGACCCGAATGATTGTATGACCCGATTGTATGACCCGATAAATGATTAAATGACCCGATAGATGAAATTAAATGGATTATTAAAGTTAGGTTATGTCACTAAAAGTCCCATTAGCATGAATTGTGAACTACCGGGATTTGGTAGACGCTTATGCATATAATAGTACTATTTGGGGACGATCACCCCAGTTCGCGCCTTGACGGTTGATCCCCGTCGTGCCACATTGACTGGTAAGCGAATTTATGTATGAGAATATTTACACAAGCATGATTATTGTGACGACACGCTAATTTAGATGGGCAAATTTAGTATCGGTTAGCTACCCATTGTTTGGTTTAGTAAGGTAACAATGTCATGCGGCTTATAATAATCCAATTAACAAAATACTACTATACGCACCGAATTACGATGTATTTCCTGACTAGCAATACGGGGTCATACTATTGATATTATGTTCGTGTTTTGGTTTTATATAACCATATTTATATAACGGTTTTTATTTAATCTATACAACGTTATAAAACGTATTGTATGATGTTTTTACGACATTGGCTCGTATAATGATTTTTAAGGCAAATGCCTATATTATGATTTTCCGTAAGGATTTGTATAAAAATGACTTTGGCTATTTTATGGCCTATTACAATGATTTGTACGAAATGATTTTTGGTAATAATTTTATACCAAAGTTATATTGATGGAATTTATTAAACTCTATGAATTCACTCGGCGTTATCGCTGACCTTTTCATTTAACATGCTTTATCTCAGGTACTTGAAGGTAATTCTCGGGAAGACAACAAGAATTCATGGCCCGCACTTAATTAACAAATTTCCATTCAAATGCTTTGTAAAATTTTATGAAATAATATGACTTGGAACCTATGTAACTTTGATATTTATGAATGGAAATGCTTTATAAATAAACGACGCGATTTTTAAGCGTTGTCTATGATGTGAGTAATGTGCTATCTCGTAACACCAACAAGTCTTCCGCTGTATTGAATCGTATAAATTTGGGGGTGTTACATTTCTTCACTCCAAAGCATCGAAGACTAAGTCATGGTTATGGCATCGACGGTTATCTCATCTTAACTTTGACGCTATTAATCATTTGGCGAAAAACGAACTTGTTTGTGGTCTTCCTAAACTTTCATTTCACAAGGATCATTTATGTTCCGCGTGTACAATGGGGAAAAGCACTAAGAAATCATACAAACCCTAGACTGAATACACCAACCAAGAGAAACTTTATTTGTTGCATATGGATCTTTGTGGGCCAATGCGTGTTGAAAGTCTTTGTGGTAAAAAGTACATCTTCGTCATTGTCGATGATTACTCTCGGTTTACATGGGTGAAATTTCTTACAACAAAAAATGAGGCACCTAAATTCATCATCGGATTTCTCAAGATGATTCAAGTGCATCTCAACACTACTGTCCGACGCATTCGTACAGATAATGGAACCGAATTTGTGAATTAAATCTTGCGTGATTATTATGAAGAAGTTGGCATATCTCATGAAACATCCGTTGCTCGCACTCCACAACAAAACGGTGTCGTTGAAAGGCGAAATCGCACACTTATGTAAGTTGCTCGAACGATGTTAATTTACGCAAAGGCTCCATTGTTTTTATGGGCAGAATTAGTATATACAGCAGTGTATACCCAAAACCGATCACTAATTCGTAAACGCCATAGTAAAACATCTTATGAGCTTCTCCATGGAAAAGTACCAGATTTATCATATCTTCATGTATTTGGTTCTCTTTGCTATCCAAATAATGACGGTGACAATTTAGGAAAAATTCAACCAAAGGCTGATGTTGGTATTTTCATTGGTTACGCACCCGCAAAGAAGGCATATCGAATCTACAACCGTAACTCTCGCAAGATCCTCGAAACTATGAATGTTGATTTTGATGAGCTGACAACAATGCCTTCTGAGCAAAGCAGCTCTGAACCCGCACTTAATGAAATGGGACCTAGTAACATTAGTTCTGGTCTTGTCCCAAACAACCCTACTTCATCATCATTTACACCACCTTCTAGTACTGAATAGGATACGTTGTTTCAACCGTTCTTTGATGAATTCTTTACTCCTCCAAGTATTGTTGCTCCAGAACCTGAGGTAATAGCTCCAGTAACCGAAGTTTTCGCTCCAGCAACCGAAGCACAATCAGACACATCTGCACCTACAATTGGTCAAGCTATACCTTCAACGAGTAATTCTCAACCAATACATGTTTCAACTACCCATGTCATGCCTATTGATGATGAAGAGGATAATGATGATCACGATTTGGAATTCGCTCAAATGCGTGAACTTCCATTCTTTGGTGTACCAATTCCCGACCCTGAACAAGCCGGGTCGTCCACCTTACTGGAAGCTCCTACTATGATTTACTCCAATCCACGGATTCGTGAACATGACAGCAAGTGGACAATGGATCATCCTATAAATTCTATTATTGGTGACCCTAATCGTCTGTTATCCACAAGAAGTCAGTTACAAGAAAATGCAATACTTTGTCATTTTGATGCTTTTCTCAATGAAGTTGAACCTAAGACATGGCAAGAAGCTTTTACTCAATCCTGAAGGATAGAAGCTATGCATGAAGAACTTAATGAATTTATACGTCTTGAAGTATGGGAACTTGTCCCATGCCCGGATCAAGTGCAATTACTCACTTTGAAATGGGTTTACAAGGTGAAACTCGATGAGTTAGGAGGAATATTGAAGAACAAAGCTCGACTAGTAGCTCGTGGATACAAGAAATTATTGGGCATCGACTTTATGGAATCCTTTGCACCTGTTTCCCATTTGGAAGCTATTAGAATATTCCTCGCTTATCCAGCCCACATGAATATGATCGTCTATCAGATGGATGTGAAGACGGCATTTCTGAATGGTGAAATCAAGGAAGAGGTCTATGTTCAACAACCAGATGGTTTTGTGAATCCTAATTATCCTAATCATGTGTACAAGCTTAAGAAGGCTCTCTATGGGTTGAAGCAAGCTCCACGCGGATGGTATGATCTATTGTCACAATTCTTCATTACACAAGGCTTCGCTAAAGGCAAGGCGGATCCCACGTTGTTCATTCAGAAACGAGGTAAAGATATGATTATGGTACAAATATATGTTGATGATATTATATATGCAGCCTCGACCCAAACCTTATTTGACGAATTTGGGACACTCATGTCTTCCAAGTTTAAGATGTCAATGATGGGCAAGGTATCATTCTTCTTAGGTCTTCGTATATCTCAAAGTCCCAGAGGCATCTTTATCAATCAATCCAAGTATGCCCTTGAATCGCTAAAGAAGTATAAGATGGAATCTTGCGACCCCGTGGATACTCCAATGGTGGAACGAACTAAGCTTGATGCAGATCCACATAGACTTGTCGTTGATCCGACACTTTATCGTGGAATGATCAGTACCCTTCTGTATATCACAGCTAGTCGACCTGATCTTCAGTTTGCCATATGTATGTGTGCTCGGTATCAAACTCGACCTACTGAGTTACACCTGGCTACTGTGAAACGGATCTTTCGATATCTTAAAGGAACCACTAATCGGGGACTTTGATATTCGAAGGACTCTTCTATTGCACTAATGGCATATGCAGATGCGGATCACGCGGGTTGTCAAGATACAAGGTGTAGCACGAGTGGAACTTTGCAACTACTAGGAGATCGACTAATCATTTGGGCATCGAAAAGGCAGAAAAGCGCTGCAATTTCAAGTACGGAAGCAGAATACATAGCTATGTCCCGTTGTTGTGCTCAAATTCTTTGAATGAGATCGCAATTAACCGACTATGGTCTAGGTTTCAACAAGATTCTGATGTACTGCGACAACAAAAGTGCAATTGCCTTATGCTGCAACAATGTTCAATTCTCCCGGTCGAAGCATATTGACATTCGCTACCACTTCATCAAGGAGCAAGTGGAAAATGGAGTAACCGAGCTTTACTTTGTCTGATCTGAGTATCAATTGGCGGATATTTTCACGAAGGCTTTAGATCGCGCTCGAATGGAATTTTTGGCCGACAAGCTAGGGATGAAAACTTTCTCGCCTAAGACTCTAAAGGAACTGGCAGATGAAGCGAAAGAATAATTGTGGTAAGCTATTCTCCGTATCCTTGGTGATCATCTGTATATATTGCTTATATTTTTATCCACAAAAGAAAAATACAAAAATATAAAACCATATAAAAACCATAAAAATTGAAAAATCTAGAAAAATTCAAAAATATTTTTACTTTATTTTTCAAAGGCATGTCTTTTGGTACGATAATATTTACGGCCTTAGAAATGTTGATTAATATTGACACGGCGCCATAAATAGAGTTCATACAAAAGTTGTAAATATTTCATAAAACATGCCCTTATGGCTTGTAGTTATTTCAGACTGCAACCCGGTTTTCATATTACAGTCAAGTATTTCTTATGAAAGCTTTGGCTCACAACGGGAATTAATTTTCTCGGGCAAGGTTTACTTTAAAACCTTGTAAAGGATCAAGTTTACTTTATAACATGGTCTAACACAAATCTATGTACGCATCAGTGCACTTATTTGTCACAACAAGAGAAATCTTGTTTTTATGAAGTTATCATCTCTACAACCATAGCTATCTACAACTGGTATCTACATACTCGACGATGCGACTACTCAAACGGCGACTACAACTCTTTTAATAGAACACGGGTCAACAATTGAGGGGGAGCAATTATCAAGCATTCAGAATCTTTGATGCCGAATGTGCCAAACTCACTAACTGGTGTCAAGACAACAATACCAATCGTACACGTGGTGTCAAGAGATGACTTTAGACGTGACGAGGCGACCAACATATGCTGACAAGAACCATTTGATCTTATCATATGATGTTCTCATCTATTAGGTCCAACTTTGTCAATTATTTTCTAATATGGTGAATATGTGATCATGTTACAAATCGGTATCATATCTCACACATTTGGTATCATGAAGATAAAAGGACTTGAATTTTTCTTCCCAAAACCTTTGTTAAAACTTCATTAAATCAATTGATATTAAAAACATCGATTGAGTTAATATTTTTAATATGTGGGAGAAAATGTGATTTAATATGGGAAATTATCACAAATGGTTTGACTTAATGTGCTGGCTCATCCCGACATATGTGAAATACTTTCGAATATCGTGGCATATGTTAAAGGGGAGCAAAATGGATTTTCATGGTGACATATACTTACCCAAAACTCATTTATTCCACGACGATGAAGATTGTGGTGACATAAGGATGGTAGGATAGGTTAAGTCCAATGATTCTTCCAAAACCAGAGGAATATTCCCAAGGAAATTCCATAGCTAGAAATAGTAGTCCTTATGAAAGATGGAGAAAGATTGTGAACGTAGCTGAATGCCGACCAAATACTTAAGTTAGCACTGGAACAGTCACAACAAGGTGTTAGTTATGACGTATTGGTAAGCATTGAAGGGGTTGAAGAATGAAAAAGAATTGTAAAGATAAAGGGTGTAAAGAAAGAAGCCCTCCTTACAACCTTAGGCAGAAATCGAGTCAACACATATGCTATTGAGATCATTTTTAATGATTCTTGATATTGAAGATAGACATCGTGGACCCAGTGATGCAATGCACAACCCATCCCAGCTAACTCAGATATCTCTTAAAAGATATTTGTTTTAATCACACGGAGACAACGCATTATCTATTGATTTATTCACTCCGAATAAATTGGTATTGAAAGTATGGCACTCCTCTCCAGCCTCCGATCACTAAAATCCAAATGCACGATCGAGTCTAGAGCCATTTGAGATCATCAAATATCTCATTAGGACACACTTTCATAATTCCTTGCTTCTTCACACACTGTGAAAAGTAAGAAAGATATTAAGAGTCCTACACAAAATCTTCATGATTTGCCTGAACATCCCAGTAATACGAAAGTATTTACAATGAAGATGGAAATCCTTCTTGAGCGAATATCAAAAAGCTCATGGTAGGTGACTTGTGCGATTCTTTATGAATCAAACTTGTGATAACTGGATAGCAACATCTGTTTAATTCTTAACTGAATTTAAACACGTTCCAGGCCTCTACGCAACATCTTAGTGATCTTGCAGAACACTCAGAGTGATAACTTAGTATTCACAATGATGAGTGGAAATCCTTCTAGTGTTAACCTCAAACAGCACTTGGTAGGTACCTTACAAGATTCAATATGAATCAAGCTCGTGACAACTGGAAAGCAACGATGGTGCGATTCTTTAATGAATCAAACATGTTCCAGGAATCAGAATTGACGGCTTCAATCATGTGGATAATTTTATCCAAATGATTCACTCTTTACGTTCGCAGTCAGCTTTGGACGGTCGAGTAAAGAGAACGGGTTTACCCGCGAAATCTTGTCAAGGAGATTTTTAATTAAATCTACCTGCCACAAGTACGATATTTTATATCGTCCATCGGTCTTCACCGATCGGAGGTAAAATGCTACCGAATTAGAATGAAATGTTCAAAGCCATTTCGTTCGTGTCTACTTATGTTGCGGCATTTGAAGACGGTGGCGTTGCGGAATCCGAGAAGAAGTCGTCCCCACATGATTATACTTTATGCACTTTATACCTCATCTAATTCAAGAAAGCCTAAAAGTTAAGTCTTCCGCTGTATCGAACTCTGAAGCTTTCTAGAATTATGAAGGTATAAATATGTGGGACTTGAAGTCACGAAGAGGCGAAGATCACAAGTGATGGATGCACGAGATCAAGGCAAGAGATTAACGCTCAAGACTGATATCAAAGATCACATCAGCATGTTCACCAGAAAAGAAAAAGAAAAGGAAATACGAAGACTACGAGGTCAAGACAAGCATAGTATGCTAGGTTTATTTTATTATTGTATCTTGGGTAACACCCTTGTTTGGAGTGACCTCCCTTACGGGGAGATTGTTGGAAATACGTTTTTACGTATTTAGGAAGATTCAGTCACTCCGACAATATATTAAGTAGTAGCTCGTAGACTAGATATCTTATAATATATCAAACAAGGAAAAGCCCGGTCCATTCTTGTATGGCCGGCCCAAACATGTAAGCCCAATCCCATTACAACGCTTGGGTATATAAACCCTCTCCTTAGATGGAGAGGGTGTGGTTCTTAATAATTTACACATAGTTATCTTTATTTTCTCTCTCTAAAATTGTGTGAAATCCACCATCTCTCTATCTCTTTCTCTCTCTAAAACACAAGCAAGATTTACATATCCTACACTACTCAAACAACGACTACAACTCTTTCAATAGAACACGGGTCAACATGAAGGCATTTTTTCAAGCGTTTACAAGTGTAAATCAGGCGTTGCCAACAATAAATTAGGCGTTCACAGAAGTCAACAAAAGTCAAACGTTGCTGGAAATATCTATTTAGGATAAGTATTCAGTATATTATTCTGTATTAGTTATTTAAATAGAAGATCTACATGTTTATTCATAGTTATCTCTTGTAAACCCTAATCCTTAGTCTATAAAAGGAACAAGGATCTTAGGTTTTATTCATATCATTCATACAAGATGTAAACCTAAAGCGTGTGTCGATTAGGTGTGGGATTCAATGTATACACACCTAGTGATTGTTTATTATTAATATAATTAGCAATCCAATTGTTTAATTCATGTGTTATTGTGCCCAAACACCTTGTTTCCTAACTATTGTTCTTTTCCGCTTTGATTGTTAATCATATGAACAATGGTTATACCTAGCAGCTAAAAGATTCAAGGAAACCAAGGTTTCCACAGTTGGAATCAGAGCCTCGTGGCTCGTGATGCTAGGACCAACAAGGTGTTCGTGTTTTGAGAAGAAAAGAAAAATCCGTATAGGTTTTTCTGGCCGATTTTGTGTGCGCAGAAGTATTCCGAAGGCCATAACTTTCTATGAACAGTAATAGTAAAAACGTGATTTCTCCTTCGTTAACCGTTGGATCATCGTGAAATTCGCGTTGTAGGTTCTTGACACTTGTGTCTAGGATCTCACCAAAGGGATCTTCGATCTGAGCTCTCACGAAGAAGATATTTGATGCCGAATTTCACTGCAGTTTATGGTGTTCACATAAAATCATGATTTAGGGTTTATGAAACCCTAGATCAATTAGCCGTTGATGTATGTTACTTAAACGCTGATAGATGTTGGTGTGACGCTAATAGATATTGGTGTAACGCTGACAAGGCATGGATGAGACGCTGATGGCCAGGCGCTGGCAGGTTTAAAGTTGGCGCTGACATGAATAAAGTTGACGCTGACAGGAGGCGTTGATACTTGTTGTCCGATATATACATTTTCAAACGCTGACAAGTGTTGTCCGATATTGGACAACACACAATGTTGATATCTTGGACAAAGGAAGATATTGGACAACAAAAGGAATAGTTGTTGTTTGGAAAATGGATAGTTTTTAGCACACAAAAAGAGGTATTTACACACGAAGGTACATGGGATCTCCGTTTTTATTCAGAATATCAAGTTGATATTTATGTCTCGGATATTTTTCATAAATAAGTATATGATTAAGGGGAAGAATTCCTATGGTAAGTTTGATGTTGAAGTTATTTTTCACAAATTTGTTTTTCTTATTTAGGTGAACAATACACCTTTTCTTTGGACTAAATATATTGTTACAGTTTACAACTGGCTAATGGTTGTGAAGGTTATCATTTCCCATGTAACAAAAATTGTAGGTGAGCAATACACCTTGTCATTTTGACTAAATATATTGTTATAGCTAACAGCTGGCTCATAGTTGTAGAGGTTAGCAGTACCTATGTACCAAAAACTATTAGGTGAGCAATACACCTTTTCACTGGATTAAATATATTGTTACAGCTAACAACTGGCTTATAGTTGTATGGTTATTGTTGGTTTTAGTTCTCATTCGTACCAATAAACTGAGCCCCCTTTTGAAATGGAAGAGTTGCATTTTTCTCTAGTCGTTTCGCAACTAGGGGAAGAGTTTATCAACTAGTGAGCAATTGGGTGAAAGAAATACAAAGTTTAGGTTATTCTGCTTCTACATCAAAATTATTGTACTTATTTTTCTTCAAAATCAATACATAGAGCCTACATTTGGAGAATCTTCAAAGATTGCGTACATTGTTTACTTCCCTGTTGATGTGACAAATAGGGAAAGACATACATGCTACACTTGAGGGGAAGCAATTTGAAGATGATATACCACTTACAAGAGATACACAAAGAGTTTTACCGACATCAACTAGGGGAAGATTGTTGGGTCAAAAAGTTGATGTGGCAGAAACTCAAAAACGAAGAAAACATGAAGGCATTTGTTCAAGCGTTGACAGGTGTAAATCAGGCGTTGTCAAGAGTAAATTAGGCGTTGACAGAAGTCAACAAAAGTTAAACACTGTTGGAAATATCTATTTAGGATTAGTATTCAGAATATTATTCTGTATTAGTTATTTAAATAGAAGATCTACATGTTTATTCATAGTTATCTTTTGTAAACCCTAATCCTTAGTCTATAAAATGAAAAAGGGTCTTAGGTTTTATTCATATCATTCATAGAAGATGTAAACCTAAAGCGTGTGTCGACTAGGTGTGGGATTCAATGTATACACAGCTAGTGATTGTTTATTATTAATATAATTAGCAATCCAATTGTTTAATTCATGTGTTATTGTGCCCAAACACCTTGTTTCCTAACTACTGTTCTTTTCCGCTTTGATTGCTAATCATATGAAAAATGGTTATGCCTAGCAGCTAAAAGATTCGAGGAAACCAAGGTTTCCACAAGAAATTGTCAAGCATTCAGAATCTTCGATGCCGAAAGTGCCAAGTTCACAAATTGGTGTCAAGACAACAATACCAATCGTACATGTGGTGTCAAGAGATGACTTCACACGTGACGAGGCGACCAACATTTGCCGACAAGAACCATTTGATCTTATCATATGATGTTCTCATAATCAGTTCCAACCTTGTCAATTCATTCTAATATGGTGAATATGTGATCATTATTCAAATCGATATCATATCTCACAAATTGGTATCATGAAGATAAAACATACTTGCATTTTTCTTCCAAAAAACTTTGCTAAAACTTCTGTGGAAACCTTGGTTTCCGGATCTTTGAAGCTACTAGGAATGATCATTGTTCATATGATTAAACAATCAAAGCGGAATTAGAACAACAACCATTAACAAGGTGTTTAGGCACAATAACATGAATTAAAACACAATTGGATTGTTCATTATATTAATAACAAACAATCACTAGGTGTGTGTACATTGAATCCCACACCTAGTCGACACACACTTTAGGTTTACATTGTATATGAATTATATGAATAAAACCTAAGACCCTTGGTTCCTTTTATAGTGTAAGGATTAGGGTTTACAAGAGATAAGAATGAATGAACATGTGAATCTTCTATTTAAATAACTATGTACAGAATATATCCTGCATATATATCCAAATAGAATCTTCTAAAAGCTTCTTTGTCTACGTTTTGCCAATGCTTGAATTGCATGTGACAATGCTTGAATTGCTCTTGACAATGCTTGATTCCATCAACGCCTAATTTGTTCTTGTCAACGCCTGGAATGCTCTTGTCAACGCTTAGACAAATAACTTCATGTTTTCTTCGTTTTTGAGTTTCTGCCACATCAACTTTTTGACCCAACAATCTTCCCCTAGTTGATGGTGGCAAAACTCTATGTGTATCTCTTGTAAGTTGTACATGATCTTCAAATTGCTTCCCCTCAAGTGTAGCATGTATTTCTTCCCCTTTTTGTCACATCAACAAGGAAGTAAACAATGTATGCAATCTTTGAAGATTCTCCAAATGTAGCTCTATGTAATGATCTTGAAGAACAATTAATATAATATTTTTGATGTAGAAGTAGAATAACCCAACCTTGTGTTCCATGTCTTGTACTATCCATGTGATAAAGAACTTATACCTTTAGCATTATAAGCAGACCTCGATCTCTTGTCAATATTCTCATCCTATGTGAGACACTGAGCACGATAATGTAACTCCTTCAAGTGTTATGACAAGCCTTCATCACCAACCATGTAAAGCACGAACAAGTTACCTTTAAAGTCTATGACTGGGAGTACACGACTTTAAGATATGATAGAACACAAACTCGCAAAAATCTTCTTCAATCACCAAACTTACCATAAGAATTCTTCCCCTTAAGCCAACACCTCTTCATGACAAGTCAATATCTTCATATGTAAAAGCTGTCAACGAATAACTCTTTCACAAGGCTATCCCGATTACATAATCCAATAAAATTCTTCATGAATTGTTGCTAACTTACTTAAAAATCATTAATCCCTTTCAAAATATTCGGGCCATAAATATCATCATGATATTCTAAATTAAAACGGAGATTCCATGTACCTTCGTGTGTAAATACTACCTTTTTGTGTGCTCAAAACGTACCAATTTTCTCAACAGCAGCAATCCCTTTGTTGTCCAATATCCTCTTCTGTCCAATATCTCTATCAGTTGTATTGTACAATATCGGACAATACTTATCAGCCCTTGAAATACCATATATCGGACAACACTGTCAACCTATCAGCGTTGACTTATTCTGTCAGCGTCAAAATCCTCTTTGTCAGCGTCTATTCCACTCTTGTCAGCGTCTTCTTTCAATCACAAACGCTGTCGTCTTCCATAGCAGCTATACTTTCAAAAATGACTAAATAATATTAGGCTTTAAACAAATATCCTTTGTAACCCAAGCCCAAGAACTATCATACAGCCCATAAGTGTCACGTGAATTCTAGTAAAAGAAACAATATGTGTTCCTCACGTAAATAATCCTGTATAGCCATTTGAAAAATAATAAACCCTTTTATTGAAGCAAATCCCAAGATTTTAGCAACAATAATCTTTTTCTAAAAGTAGCACACGTTTTTTTTTTCCTGAAAGCTAGCCAATCATAATAGATCTTTGACTCGTTTTGAACAGCTAAAAAAAAATTTCACCCTAAAATCTCGTAACACACATCTTACAACAGACGTGAATCACAAAATTTATATGTGACTGCTTTCCCTTCGTGTGAACACCTTAACATCTTGCCATGTGAATTCATGCATGCTAGCTACTCATGTCTTTATATTCAGCATTCTTAAAACTGACATGCATGCTTCCTAAACATCAGCAACTGATCATTCGTTTCATAGAGTGACATCATCTGCTTGTTTCCTAGATAATAAACAAACGACACCACCATTCCAGCAATCTAAACGGATCAAATCATGGCTTATGTGAATGACTGTATTGTGACCATAACATCTTTATAATGTTGCTTCTTGATTCATGATTCTAGGGTTTTGGAAAAAACCCTAATATGAAGATCATAGAATTAGAAACTTCAATCATTATGGATCATACTTGGGTTCATCGTAGATCCAGAGATCCACTCACCAAAGCAAGTACAATCATAATTTTAATCCAGCCATGATGAACAAGTATTCTAGAGTTTATGAATCAAACCCTAAAAAAAACGAGATCTATCTCTGCAGTCAACTTCGACGCTTAATAACTTTTGATTGGGGAAAAAACAGGACAATCCCTCCGATGGATGTTTAGATCTATGTATGTAGAACACACATATAAAATTTCGTGACGATCCAACCGTTCAATCAAAAGGTACGACCTTCTGAATACTGCTGCGCACACAAAAACGTCCAGAAAAACCCTAGACGGATTTTTCTTCTTTTCACCATACACGAACTCCTTGTTGGTCCTAGCATCACGAGCCACGAGGCTCTGATACCAATTGTGGAAACCTTGGTTTCCGGATCTTTTAAGCAACTAGGAATGATCATTGTTCATATGATTAAATAATCAAAGCGGAATTAGAACAACAATCATTAACAAGGTGTTTAGGCACGAATAGCATGAATTAAAACAAATGGGATGTTCATTATATTAATAACAAACATCCACTAGATGTGTGTACATTGAATCCCACACCTAGTCGACACACACTTTAGGTTTACATTGTATATGAAAGTTATATGAAAAACCTAATAACCCTTGGTTCCTTTTATAGTGTAAGGATTAGGGTTTACAAGAGATAAGAATAAATATACATGTGAATCTTCTATTTAAATAACTATATACAGAATATATCCTGCATATATATCCAAATAGAAGCTTCTAAAGGCTTCTTTGTCTACGTTTTGTCAATGCTTGAATTGCATGTGACAATGCTTGGATTGCTCTTGACAATGCTTGATTCCATCAACGCCTAAATTCTTCTTGTCAATGCCTGGAATGCTCTTGTCAACGCTTAGACAAATACCTTCATGTTTTCTTCGTTTTTGACTTTCTTCCACATCAACTTTTTGACCCAACAATCTTCCCCTAATTGATAGTGGCAAAACTCTATGTGTATCTCTTGTAAGTTGTACATGATCTTCAGATTGCTTCCCCTCAAATGACTTTCATTGTTGATCCCAAACTTAGATCGATTAGCTTTATGTATACGAGACTAGATCAAGTAATACACTTAGAGAAACCTTTGTATATATTTATGAATTCAAGTGTTATGCGGAATTTAACACTTAAACAAGAACACACAATGCTATAAACAAACTTTCACTTTGATATCAATATCAAGCTTGCTTACAATGAAAGTAGTTTACGAATGAAAACTTATATGAAACTTATATCAAACATTAACCTAAAGGTCTTCTTTTATAGACATAAGAAGCCTTGTACAATAATCTACGTATCAGCTATTCTAGGTAAAGATAAATATAGAAAATACAATGTTGTTCCTATCTTTACTAGAAGTAATCTAGAATACAATAAACGCGTAGAGAATATCTTCCATCAGTGCTTGTCTTCAATGTGTCAACGCTTGACTTTATCTTGTCAACGCTTGAGCTGTCAGCGCTTGTTTTGTTCTTGTCAACGCTTGTATTACTCTTGTCAGCGCTCAAGTGATCTGGCCTTAATTTATTCCCAACAATCCTCCCCTAAACTTGATATCCACTCTTATGATCAAGTTTCTGAATAAGCATTAAGGACTAGGAGGAATCTTACAAACCTTCTCATATTGGTAATGAATAAATCTAATCAAATATTTTGCCACGTTACTTGAATAATCTATTTCCATCTGAGTGTCCTTCATCTTTTCCAAAATAGCCTTGGATATGAAATACTGACCATCCACAAGTAGATACTCAGCAAACTTTGTAGAGCTCAAATGGTAAACACCAGCAGCTGAATATAACCTCCATTGAAGACCACTGAGGTCATCTTCAAGATCCTTCCAAACTGCAGGATCCTCATCTTTTGGTCCACACATTCTTTTGAATGTGGTCCTAAGTTTTATTCCATTAGCTGAAGTTGGTGCTTCAGCCTCATACTTGGTCTCTAGCAACCTCCAAAGGTCCACCAAGTCTTCTCTATCACAACTTGCAAACAAAGATATGAGAGTGGTAAAAGTGTGTACCTCTTTGTCATATCTGCCAATCCTCCAGAACCCACATTCATCTTCTTCATGGCTCACAATTGGGTTCCTGGAATCTAATGGTAACACTTGCACCATATCTGAAGCTTCTAAAGGTGAGAGCTTGAGGCTCTTTCTGATGACAGCTTCACTTGGATATAGTGGATCCATATCTTTGGGAAACTCAAATGAAATTCCCTTCTTCATTGGCCTGGGAAAAATCATAGCTTTCTTGAGTTCCATTTCTTCTGCAAGTTCCTCATTTCTTTCATCTGAAAGGAGTCTGAGAGTGTTTGCTTCCTGCACTCTCACCCAAATGGGATAAGCCCTGTTTTCCAACTCATCAAATGTCAAAGCCCTCAAGTTCTCATAAGTCCATCCAACTCCATGACATCTGAGCAACATAAAGTATAGCTCCCTTCTATCCCTTTTCAACTCTGAGAGAATATTACTTGCCTTGTGTTTCAAAATTACCTGGCAATCCTTCTGAACTCTAAGTAGAATCTCCAAACCCCATATTTGATCTGAAATGGTCAAGTCTGGATTCTCCATACATCTTTCTTCCCAAGCATGATACATTTGAACCACCTCTGGCATGTCAAAGTCAACCTGCAATTTCAACTCTCTTAGCTTCTCCTCAGCCAACTCATCCCCATACTCAAGACTTTCTGGTTCTATAATCATCACACTTGAGTCTGAGCTAGCTCCATCACTTCCTTCTTCTGAAGTCACAACAAATGGTGACTCTTTCATCTCCTTTTTATCCTGTTCCAAGATTTGTGCAGCTAATCTTCTATCAAACTCAACTTGAGCTGCATCCTTTGGAACAATCTCTTCTACCAATATACCCTTACCCTTATCTGATGGTGCAATAGTTGGTAAGGTAGATGGTAATACCTGAGTAGAAACCTCCTTGATGATAGATGATGACTGGGATACATCACCTTCATGTGCAGGTCTGTCAACGCCCAAATTTGTCCTATCAGCGCCCAAAATATTTATGTCAGCGTCCAACTCTTCCTTGTCAACGCCCATCTTCCCTCAGCGCCTTGTGTAACCTCTCTCAACATAACTGTAAATGATAAATTTAAGTTGGTAGGAGAGATTAAGGACGTATCAAAACCTGTTTGTTTCTTCAAAGTTGTAAGGGCCTCAGCAACATCCATTGATTGACCATCATGACTGCCCTTATCACTTAGATTTATTGGATCTTCCTCCCCTTTGGAAGATTCCTCCATACCCCTCCTAGCAAGATCACATTCCAAAACAACAATCCTCTCCCTCAATTGCTTGTGTTCAAGGCCTTGTGAGCTGACAACTTGTACTAAGTCTGCATTTTGCTTTTGCAAGCTAATGCAGACTGCCGTCAATTCCATAAGAGTCATTGGTTCCAGTCTGCCCTCTTTTGAAATGGGGATTTGACCTCCCAAGTCAGATTCATTGGGCAAGGATGAGGACTTAATGATGGTGGGACTGCCTTGGCCAGCATCTAAGCTAGAACCAATAGTCCCAGCCTCATCCAGGTCACCAGCCACACTTGTGGTGGTGGTTCTCTCTGCTACATGGCTAGGACCACCAGAGGAGAACACTACAGTAGTCCTTTGGCGTTTCATCAACCTATATTCAGGGGGTGTGGAAGATGGTGTGGAAGAATGGGTGGATGTGGGTTGGTGAAGGGGTGTTTGGGATTGTGAAGGTTGTGTGTCAGCGTGGGAAATAGGCACATCAACGCCAACATTTGATGTGTCAGCGTTGAAGGAAACTTGGTCAAGTTGCATATGTTCAGGTGAAGGTATGGGTTCAGGCATTGGTTCAAGTTGGGGTTGGGGGTCAATTTGTGGTTGAGGGTCTGGTTGGGGTTGTGCTGCTGCAATAACAGCAAGCATAGCTGGGGTCAAGGGTAGGTCACGATGGGGTGGTGAGTTCATCTTCATAAAGATAGCTTTCTTTTGCTCAGGGATCTTATAAAAATCATTATGATCCCTTGTGCAATAACCTTGGACATCAAAAACCATTTGTAGAAAACGGGGATAAGCTAAAGTCATTTTGTTCCCCTTGTTTTTACACATCCCCTCAATAATCATTTTAGAATAATTAAACTTTTGCCCTGTTGTAATGCACACAATAGCACTAGCAATTGATCTATTGATCTCATTGTGTGCAGTGCATTTGGGACTCAAACATTGAAGGAGGACATGTATGAGGTACTTCTAGGCTGGGGGAAATTCCTGCTTATGATACTTGTTTAGAGTACCTTCATCAGGAAAAGGATATCCCAAAGTCCTAAGCCCTTGTTCTATTTCATTTATGGGAAGAATGGCTATACCATCAGCATCATCAAGATGCAAGGCTTGGCGTACCAAAGCCTCAGTAACCACCCAAGGTCTCCCATGAACAATAGAAGTCAATGTAGTCACTCTATTAACTGTTGAGGAACTTACAGTGTTCCAAAACTTTTTAATATGTGTGACTGGAATGAGTGGTGCATGAGAAAGAGCATACCTTAATGGGGATGCATTCAAATACGCCACCATTTGTGTGTATTGAGGAAACAGAGTATCATCAGCTTCAAGATATGCAATCATGTTGTGTTGAGACCTGAACCCCAATTCCAATTCTTATGGTTTAAACTTGGGTGCCATTGATGAAAGCTGTTAAATTTAAGTGAAGAAGATGAAGTTGATAAGAGAAAATTGTGTTAGACAAGAATTATAGATACCCTGTTTAAAATAGGAGCCAAATTTATAGGAGAAAAAGAATGCATGTGATTGGCCCAAAAATAGGCAAATATTTTCAAAAATCAATCATGGAAATATTGAAAAAGTTATAAGTTATCTCATGCATTAAATGAAAGTAACAACTCCTAAAATAGGCAAATATGTTCAATGTCTCTCATACCAATTGTGGAAACCTTGGTTTCCGGATCTTTGAAGCTACTAGGAATGATCATTGTTCATATGATTAAACAATCAAAGCGGAATTAGAACAACAACCATTAACAAGGTGTTTAGGCACAATAACATAAATTAAAACACAATTGGATTGTTCATTATATTAATAACAAACAATCACTAGGTGTGTGTACATTGAATCCCACACCTAGTCGACACACACTTTAGGTTTACATTGTATATGAATTATATGAATAAAACCTAAGACCCTTGGTTCCTTTTATAGTGTAAGGATTAGGGTTTACAAGAGATAAGAATGAATAAACATGTGAATCTTCTATTTAAATAACTATATACAGAATATATCCTGCATATATATCCAAATAGAATCTTCTAAAAGCTTCTTTGTCTACGTTTTGTCAATGCTTGAATTGCATGTGACAATGCTTGAATTTCTCTTGACAATGCTTGATTCCATCAACGCCTAATTTGTTCTTGTCAACGCCTGGAATGCTCTTGTCAACGCTTAGACAAATAACTTCATGTTTTCTTCGTTTTTGAGTTTCTGCCACATCAACTTTTTGACCCAACAACTTCATTAAATCAATTGATATCAAAAATATTGGTTGGGTTAATATTTTTAATATGGGGGAGAAAATGTGATTTAATATAAGAAATGATTGACCAAAAATGGTTTGACTTAACGTGATAGCTCTTCCCGACACGTGAAAAATGTTTTTGGATATCGTGGCATATGTTAAGGGCGAGCAAAACGAATTTGCACATTAAAAATGGATTTTCATGGTGACATATACTTACCCTAAACCCATTTATTTCACGACGATGAAGATTGTGGTGACATAAGAATGGTAGGATAGGTTAAGTCCAATGATTCTTCCAAAACCGGAGGAATCTTCCCAAGGATATTCCATAGCTGGAAATAGTAGTCCTTGGGAAACATGGGGAAAGATTGTGAACGTAGCTGAATGTCGACCAAGTACTTAAGTTAGCACTAGAACAATCACAACAAGGTGATAGTTATGACGTATTGGTAAGCATTGAAGGGGTTGAACAATTAAAAAGAATTGTAATGACAAAGGGTGAAAAGAAAGAAGCCCTCCTTAAAACCTTAGACAGAAACCAAGTCAACTCATATGCTATTGAAGATATACATCATGGACCAAGTGATGTAATGCACAACCCATCTCAGCTAACTTAGATATCTCTCAAAAGGTATTTCTTTTAATCACACGGAGATCAACACGTTATCTATCGATTTATTCACTCCGAGTAAATTGGTATTGAAATGGTGGCACTACTCTCCAGCCTCCGATCACTAAAATTCCAAAGTGCACGATCGAGTCTAGAGCAATTTGAGATCATCAAATATCTTATTTGGACACATTCCCATATTTCCTTGCTTCTTCACATACTATGAAAAGTAAGAAAGATATTAAGAGTCCTACGCAAAATCTTAATGATCTTGCCTGAACAACGAGTAATACGAAAGTATTTACAATGAAGATGTAAATTCTTCTTGAGCGAACATTAACAAACTCATGTTAGGTGACTTGTGCGATTCTTTATGAATCAAACTTGTGATAACTGGAAAGTAACAATGGTTTAATTCTTGACTGAATTTAAACACGTTCCATGCCTCTACGCAATATCTTAGTGATCTTGCCAGAACATTTAGAGTAATACTTTTTAGTATTTACCTTGACGAATGGAAATCCTTCTAGTGTTAACGTCAAACAGCACTTGGTAGGTAACTTGCAAGATTCAATATGAATCAAGATCGTGACAACTGGAAAGCAACAATGGTGCGATCCTTTAATGAATCAAACTTGTTCCAAGAATCAGAATTGACGGCTTCAATCATGCGGATAATTTTATCCAAATGATTCACTCTTTACACTCGCAGTCAACTTTAGACGGTCGAGTAAAGAGAACAGGTTTACCCGCGAAATCTTGTCATGGAGATTTTTAATTAAATCTACCTGCCACAAGTACGATATCTAATATCGTCCAACGGTCTTCACCGAAGGTAAAATGCTACCGAATTAGAATGAAATATTCAAAGCCATTTTGTTCGTGTCTACTTATGTTACTACATTTGAAGATGGTGGCTTTGTGGAATCTGATAAGAAGTCATCTACGCATGCTTATAATTTATACACTTAATACTTCAACAAATTCAAGAAAGCCTAAAAGTCTAATCTTCCGCTGTATCGAACTCTAAAGCTTTCAAGAATTACAAAGGTATAAGTATGTGGGACATGAAGTTACGAAGAGGCGAATATCACAAGTGATGGATGCACTAGATCAAGACAAGAGATTCATTCTCAGTATTGATATCAAAGATCACATCAACATATTCACCGGAAAAGAAAAAGAAAAGAAGACGAAGACTACGAGCTCAAGACAAGCATAGTATGCTAGGTTTATTTTATTATTGTAACTTTGGTAACGACCTTGTTTGGAGTGACCTCCCTTAGGGGGAGATTGTTGGAAATACGTTTTTACGTATTTAGGAAGATTTGGTCACTCCGACAATATATTAGTTAGTAGCTCGTGGTCAATGAATCTTTATATTAATCAAACAAGGATAAGCCTGGTCCATGTTATGTATGGTCGGCCAATATTGTAAGCCCAAGCCCACCTTATGGGCTTGGTATATAAACCCTCTCCATTGATGGCGAGGGGGTGGTTTTCTCATAATAAACACATAGTAAACTATGAAATATTAATTTCTCTCTCTAAAGTGTGTGTATGATTCTACCATCTTTCTATCTCTACTCTCTCTATAGATTAAGCAAGTTTTACATAATCCTACAAGTTTCGACATGACCCATTCGTTTATACACGTATTCCATATTTACCAATTCTCAATATTTTATATTTTTCCAAACAATCTACTTTACGCAAATCATGTTTTAAGATGTATCCACTAGACTATTTAATCATCATATTTAAATAAAACCAAACACAACCTATGTGTTATAAACTAAAACTCAAATGCCCTATTTGAGCTATTTAACCACGTAATAAAACATATAGTTATTTTTATAGTTCTCTTAATAATGATCGTGTTCGACATATTCAATTAACCATTTCATACCACCATTTAATCCGTTTTATAGTTAATAAAGTTAGATAGTTTTGTTAGCCGAATTAAACCATAACGAACCATGAGATCAATTCGTTCCCGACACTTTAAACTCTCGACGACCCGCGTCCCAACGCACTCGAACACTAAAAATCAGCAAACCCAAACACCCCATTATAGCTGGACTGTTTGCCCTAAATGCGCCTATATAAACCATGTTGTTATCCCAAACGTACACATAACTCCTGCTGCTAATCCCAAACACATCCTGATAGATTTTTTGCTGACCCAAACACCCCTGCTATTGTGTTTAACAGTGAACCAAACGCCCCTATTGTTGTTTATACAGCAACCCAAACACTCCCCTACTACTGGTATACCGCAAACCAAACACACCTGCTGTTGGTACGCATCGAACTAAGCGAACCTTTATGGTTGTTTATACAGCGAACCGAACGCACCTACTGCTGCAAATCAGCACGCCTTGCTGGTGATAACTTACTCGCGCCAAAAATGCAGCTTTGGTGCTGCTATGGTAACTCGAAAACACCCGTAACGGGTTGATAATCATTGAAGCAAACATCCTCTCGATGCTATTTTATGCTATACTAAACGACCACTTAATATCCGGATCTATACCTACATAAACAACAACACAAGGAGATAAACACAACACCACCACCCGCTCGACACCGCCATGGGGCGGCTGTGGTGGTGAAAACAGATCCGGACACCGCATACGTAGTGGTTTTCGTTGGTGACCACGAAACGAACAAACAACACCTCCATGTAGGGCTGGAAACAAACGCACCCTTGGTGTTGTTTTTTCCAAACCTAACGCACCCTGTTGAGGCTACTACTGATGATGATGACGCTGCATATAGTCGAAAACTAATACACCACCAAATGGTAATTCTGATGGTACAAAATAACAGCAACACCGGATCCCGTCGGCGGCTCAGCTGCGACCACGATGTGGACGTCTGATCTGGTGGTTCTAGTTATGGATACGAAGGATATGATAGATCTGATGATGGTGCTATAATGGTTATGACTACGACAATGGTGTGGTGGATCTGGTGTAAAGAGGCGACGCGTGGTTGGTGGCTAGATGGTGATTGCAATCGAGAGTGGCTGGTGATGGTTTTGTATGGTGGCTGGTGGTGTAGGCTGGGATAGTTACATAGTGGTGGTCATAGCGTGACAGATATGATCAAACGGAGTAAGTGGCGGCTGACGTGAGTGAGTGGCGGCCTGTATGGAGGTGCTGCATAGATCAATTTGATCTATCATTTAAGGGTTGCGGCGGCGATAAGTTTGGGTGTCCGGAAAGATGACCGGAAAACAAAGGGAGGCGACGAAAGTTATAGATGGGAGGGAGAGAGAGTTTTTGGTGGTTGGGTTTTGTTATAAATGAGATAAGAAACCCTAATTTCCCTTTATATACCATTCAAAAGTTTAACAAAATAATTTTCAATGTGTATGATTGTTAAGGGTCGAGGTTGTAAGTATTTGGTAGGGACCTAAAGTGTAACGTTTCTTATAACATTTGTAAATAAATAATTCTGGACGGGTTTGAGTTAAATAAAATTTGATTGAGTTTCTGAAATTCATACCGTTGATTTCAAAATGATTTCTTTTTCAATAATTTATAATATTTGTTCGATAAATTTTTCGTATTCGTTATACATATTTTATTTGAAAATAGTTACTATTAATCGGTTATCTCGAATTGTTTGTTCAAGTAAACTATAATTCAATTTCCATGTTCTCGTTTCAACGTACGTTATTAAAACTAAAATAAGTGTGTTAGAGAATTTAATAAATCTTTTTATCAAATATATCTGGATAATTAAATATAACTTTAATTTGTATTGTGTCAGTTCTCATATTTCTACGCAGTCTTTTACAATAATAAAAATAAACTCCCGTTTTCGAATCAAATAACTTTGATATCTCTCGAAAACAACTTTCGATTAATAAATAATATAATTTACTATTATTTAAAGCCTTAAAAATTCCCGGTTGTGACATTCACTCCGTCTTATTTAGAGTTCGTCCTCGAACTCAGTCGTTGTTATCCAATTGAAAAGTGTAGAGAAAAGGATTTTGAGGTTCTACCCCGGTGTTATACCAAATATACTTAGTTCTACGCACATATAGTTCCGTCCGAACTTTTAAAATCGTGTTACCCACCAATAGTTACTTAGATAAGAAATAGGTAGAAGTGGATTAAACACTAAACGGTTCTACATGTCGATCTGACAAATCAGTCGTCGTTCATAGAACGATAAAATTCGAAACAAAGAGTTTAGAAAAATCGTTAGTTCTTAAAAGTCTATAAGGTTTCACCACCACCAGCCCGTTAGGTTCACGTCGGTTAGTGTATTTTCAGAAAATTCGCGTAGTGATTCGTGAATAAATGAAGCTAAAAGAAGCGTCAAAAGTCTTAATGATAACGATAACAAGGTAAAAGAACGATTAATTTGTATGGACGAATCATGAGCCAAAAGAAATACCCTCCCAAAACTGGAGTACTAAATCAATAACAGAAATATACAGGGTCACGTCGGGCATCCTTAAGCCTACTTATTTATAATCTCATATTTGCATACATAAGAATCCTAATCTATGCAAATATATTATTATAAACTTATGGTTCGGTAATTGATGTGTCGTGGATTGTATATGTGATAATTAGATACGTTATAGGGTAAATTAGAAAATTACCTTTAGGAAAAAGTAATTGAGTAAAATTACCAAAGACGGATTCAATTAAACAGTTGGTGAACCAAGTTCGTTGTACACGAAGATCGAGTGAATTTCAGACGTTTTGTTTCGATTTGGACAATTGATTCAAATTGGTTTTCGGTTTTTAAAACTAAAATTAATTCTTCCAATTTAAAGCTAATTAATCCTAAGTGCATGAATCGTACCCCACTATTATTATCTAAAAACAATATTATTTAAACTACATAAAATTAAACAATTTAAAATTAATCTATTTAATAATAAACAAATTTTAGTAAAGTTACTTTTACCCTATTTCAAAAAAAATTATTTAAAAACTATTTTACCTTTAAAAATTACTCAAATCTAATTTATTTAAAAACTAACTTTATTAAAATCTAATTGTTTAAAAACTAATTAAATTTCTAAAATTCATAAAACATTTTTTTATTTGTTTTTATATTTATTAATTAATCTTTTTAAAGTAAAATTTGTAAATCTAAATAAAACTATGTAATTAAATTTAATTAAAATCTGACATTCACAGTTAACACTATATTAATAAGGTAAACTGAAATTAAACACAAGAAACAAGCTAGCACAGATGGTAAGACGTTTGGTGTTCATCTGTGAGGTCGCAGGTTCGAATCCAACAAGGGATATTTTTGGTGATATTTTTGAATATTTACAGAAATCCAAAGATACAATCACAGGAGTGATTTTCTTGCTAAACTTTATGAAAGCTGATTAATAAAATAGCTTTTTAGCTATCAGATTAGTGAATATGATAACTATATAGAACTTACAATATATATGAAACAATCTGAACACATACAATGCAAATAAGCAATTCTATAACAGCAAACAATCTAGTTCATCAAAGCAAAGATACCTATCACAACAGGCATTTATTATACTCAAACGAACTAGAAAAATAAGATTCAGGAGATTTCATAAACAAGAATCTATAGCCAAAATCACTAACAGCCTATTTCGAGCAGCAAATCAGGCAGCTTAAACAAACGCGCGATACCCAATCTCAGCAACTTACGATAAGTACCCTAAACAGATCCCACCAAAGACTGACCAAATAAAAAAATCTCAAATCCTAACACACCTAAGCAAGTTTAAGCTATAACAGTAACTAACATCACTCAAACAATAAATTGATAAATCCCATCAAACTACAACAGTCAAGTATAATAAGTTAAAGCAAATCCATTCAAACAAAAATAGCAGATTACAAGATTAAACCTAAGCAGATCCAACATCATAGTAACAGATAAGATCATAAACAGGGTAGTTAAGCTAACACAAAACTTACTTAAACTTAATCAATTGAGCAGATTTATTTAATTTGTAAAAAAACATAAACATGGCAAATCCATAACACACTATATCTAACACATCTCTATAACATTATCAGGACTGCAACAAATCCAAACTCAAAGTATTCAACCAAATTAAACAAATTCGTAAAAACTTAAACAAAATAAATAAAAAATAAGAGAACGAAACCTTTTGAAGAAGCCTTTGTGAAGAAGCGCAACGCTGAACTGGCTTAAAACCTAAACGACATCACCATCATCGAATCACCATATACCATCATCATGGATCGACCAAACAAACCACTCGATCCAACCGTTATCTTTAAGTTTAACAGTGGGTTAAACTTCTCCCTTCTTATCTTTTTTAATTATTCAATTAAGCTATAATTTAAGCTTAAACAAATAACATGTTATTAATTATATCATCAGTTTTAAATTGATAAGTAATTTAATTTCTTTCTCAGAAAACTAAAGCAAATCACAAGAAACAATAAATTGAAATTCAAAGCTTTTATTAAATCAATAATTTCATTGCATTACTTGAAAAATTAAAATTACAAATACCTAAAACTAAATTGACATAATAACATTAAAGGAAAAGAAAGGGATGAAAATACAGTAAAATGAAGGGGTATTTATAGCCTGACGAGGGTTTGGGGTGGTTGATGAAGATTAATTTGTGGCCTTTGGATCAGTATCTCACCTTCCTCTTTCCATTATGTTATCATCCAAGGGTTGTAGATGGACCTTGATCACACAGATCGCCAACGTGGCGATTTTTGTGCTAGTTGTGCTTTCTCCCAAGCTGAGGTGGCTTCATTTAATTGGTGGAGTAGTGGTTTTGGTGCTGGCATAACCAATCAAGGAAGAGAAAATGGCCACGTCACCTACTTCCTTCCATCTTCTAGCTTCCAAAAACAAAGGGGAATTAATTCCCTACTTGTGTGAATCGCACGAGTGATATAGTCAAAAAGCCCCAATTATGTATTTGTGATTTGTATTTTAGGGTTAAGAAAATAGTGATGTAATGTCTGGTTATTTGGTCGGTGAGAGAGATGAGTGATGAGGTAAACTTTATTTGTATCGAAACAATTTGTGGAGTGTGTGTGAGTTACGTGTAAATAAATGTGCAAGGGGTACACGTTTGACTAATAATGAAAAGTTATTAAACTTGTAACCTGTTTCCCCAATATGAAAACCTAATGGGCTTTCATTCGTCACATATTCATTCCAACATGGGCTTGAACCAATAAATTCACATCGTTTCATATGATCTTTTGATTTGGGCCTTGATGGTTGAGTTTTTGTATACCCTTTAGGAAAAGAGTACCAAAATAGGGTAAGCACGACGATTTAGGAAAACCGTGTGTAAATTACCCTAAAATGAGTTCGTTCTCAAGGAGGATAGTGTGTTATGTGTGTAATGACTTGGATTAATTTGTGATTATATTTTTGAGAAAGAAAAGTAGAAAAGAAATTAGAAGAGAATGACGGTTACGATGACGGATTATACTAAGACGAAAATGTCATTCACGTAAAACTGTAAAAAGCACCCAATTAAAAAAATTAAAGATAAAAATTAATTAAAAGTTAAAACTAAGTCTAAAATAATATAAATAAGAATAAAAATCCAACAAAATATTTTAAAACCTTTTATTAATTAAATATTTAATTTTAAATATAATTAACAAAATGTTCAAAATATTAATTTATTGAACAAATAACTCACTTATATTATTTAAAGACTAAAAAGTATTTTTCCTAAATTTTAAAAACTATTTTTCTATTTTTAAAACACTTAAAACTATTTTTAAACTAAAATAATCATAAAAAATAATAAAATAATGCTAAAAATGATTTGACAATTTTAAAAATCCTAATTTATACTAAGGAACAGTAGAAAAATGAAAAAAGTTTGAAAAATATAAAATTTTTCACTAAAAGACAAAACTGATTATAATTAAAACCCTAATTAAACTAAATTAATTCTAAAAAATAATTAAAAAGTGAACAGTGAAATAATTTTTAACTAAAAATCTTAAACTGTTTTTCTAAATATAAGAAAAATTTTAAAACTGAAAATTATAACTTTTTACCACTAAAAGACAAAAACAGAAAGTTAAAAAGTTAATTAACAATGCAATTTAATCTAAAAAATACCAGATGAACAGTAACATAAAAATAAAATAAACTGAAAAATCAAAAATAAAATAAGAAAAATTATGAAACTTGTTTCAAGTCCTAATACCTAAATTTGATCACTAAAGACAAAAAACCAAGTTTCTGAAAGTGACATGTTGACTTGCTTTGTTTTTTAGTGCAGCAGTGGTAACCAATGTATTAGCAGGGGGAACTTTGTTCCCACTGTTAGTGCAAAATCAAGGTATGTGGACCTTTGAGCTTAGGAAAGCTTTGTGGCTTGGTTTTCTTTGGACAATGGGGCACCCCTACAATCAGTGGAGTGTAGGGAGTCTAGATAAACAAGAAAAACAATAGCTCAAACACAAAATTCACACAAAAATAGCACAAAAAGGTGATTGTGGGCTAATGCTTGTTTCTGATGAACAGTGCTGGTGCACTTGGCACAAAAATGGATTTCGAAAGCTCAAATCTTGCACACAAATAGACCAAATAGCATTCAACTGGTTACAAACCCAAGGACATACAATCTTCTAACAACTTGCAAACTTTGATTGTCAAATTCACATGAAAACAATAAGAAAAATGGGTTTGCTGATTTAGCTAGTGAATACCAAATTAAAACATGCAATTGCTCCCAAATCCTATCTAAACCCAAGACAAGTAAATACTTGACCTTTCTTGACCTAAAGGAGTGTGTGTGAATTATCTTTAACAGATTTAAAAACCTTTAAACCTATTAGATCCCTAAACCCAAACACCCCCTTATATTCAGAAACTAAAGATTAACACACCAATAGCTATTACAACTTAAACAAACTGATCCTAATCACCTCTAACATGCATAATAATCCTAAATAAGCAATACCAAACAACAAAACTCAACAATAGAACAGATTAACACCAAAAAGTTCATAAATTCACATGAAAACCCAAAAAATAAGCCAAATGGGTTCAAGCCAAGTTACCTTGTGGGACCTACAATCCAGGTCCAACTATGGCTGAAAAGCCATCTCCCTTCAGGCTCGGGCCTGAGCTGAACTAATTAAGCTGTTGGTATGCAAGATGATGATGATGATGAGAGTCTTTGTTCTTGCTTTGAACCTGCACAAAAACAGACAACCAAGAGAAAACACTACAAGCTCATATAAGATAAGCTCATAATTTGTGTGTCAAGCAGCTTATGGTCTTAGGCTTATATGAGCAGTGAAAGGTTAAATAAAAAAATTATGAAGACAATAGATTTTTTGTAAAATCTTTGAAATCAGAAACTTTGCAAAAAGCTAGAAATCAACTTAGCAACTTATGAAAACGTTTTAAAACCAAACTAAACTCAAATTCAGAAAAACAAGGGTTCAAATCCACTTCCACTTCATTGAACATTTGCAATTTCTGAATATATAAAAACCTTTTTGAAACTTCTTGAAACCTCAAAACACAAAGTGTTCACCAAAATATTATGGAACTCAAATTATTGCTAACTTTCACACCAGCTTTTAACAACATAAAAAGGAATTACTTTTAAAACTAAAATACCAACTTTTATATATTAAAAAGGAATTACAAAAAAAACTTAGCAAAATCTGGAACAAGAACTAAAATGGGTACAAACCACCCATTTTATACTACTCTACTGAACTTAGTAGAAGCTTTAATAAAATAATACAGGAAATAAAACCCTAAACCCTAATAGACATGAAAATCCGAAAATGCCCTTGGGGTCTTGGTCAAAAATCGTCCATGTGATGTAGCCAGGTGGAATCTTCATTCTGGAGCGTTTATCTTAGCTTTGGGAGCAAGCTTGGATATGGGCTGTTGGATTTCTGGCATTTTTGGAGTTTTCCCAACTTTTGGTGCAGGGGACATGTGGGTGGGGCAATATGGTGAGAGTGACTTCTTTTTGGGAGTGGGGAATGATTTATACTGGGGTTAATTTGTGTTCTGGAAAGAATCTTTCAAAACCCCTTTGATTAAAGGGTTAATCGCGATTAGGGTTTATGGAGGGGATTAGAGGAAATTTAGGGATGGTGAGTGAATAGTGAACGTTTCCCACCAAGTTTAATATTATTAAACCGGATTTGAAAAATTAAGTTAGTGGGTAATGGTTGACTGGGTGTTTGACTTGGGCCGGGTATAAGGTGGGTATTGGGTTTGTGGTGGGTTTTGTTTGGGCTCCAGTCGGGTTAGGATGGGTATGGGTTAGTTTAATGGCAAAAGTAGTCCCTGCACTCTCATCTTTTGTTTACTTTGTAATAACCAGCCAACAACTCCATTTTCCTTTATAACAACTTTGGCCTTCTTGTCAAATTTGGCACAAGTGTTTTGTAAACTTTGTATAAGGACCTTTCTTGTAATTTCTTCATCTTCCAAGGACTAAGCTTGTAAATACTTGATATTTTAGGGACCCACAAGTAATTTTGAGGATTTACATGGGTATAAAATGACAAGTCTTCAAACATTGAGGGACCAATCTTGCCAATTCTTCAAACTTCAAGGGCATTTTTGTAAATTCCATACTTGGGCCCGGTTCATTGTGCGGCTTCGTTTCCTGTGTTCGTTTTTGATTGACTCTTGTGATCTTTTTGTCATTTCCTCAATATCCGTACCTAAAATACACAAGCAACAAACACGAGCATATATTTGGCATTTTTAATGATATTTAATACATTTTAAGCCCAATTTGGACGATGAGACTATGTATAAAAGCAGTCTCATCACTCCCCCATACTAAACCATTGTCGTGCCCTCACGCAATGCTAGAATTAACTATCGTAGCACCTCCAAAATTTATTTTTATTCACTTTATTCAATGATAAACTAGCTACACTACTACTATTACTACTACTTGTGTTTTAGACATAACGTACGATTTTCATCGCAAAATGGGACGTTTAGGTTCATAGAATAAGAACACGTGAATGCTTCGTTAGAAATAATTTAATCGTCCTCGATTTTCACCGCAATTCCATGCCAAGCGTGCAACGAGATCATTGTCATTATAAGTTAGTAATGCTAACACTACTCATATGCCCTAATCACGTACTTATCCTCCCATTATTCCTAAGTTGTATCTGTTATATTTTATTTTGTCTTGAATGTTTCACGAGGATACATTGTTTGACTTATGCGATAATAGAGATTTAGGTCTAAAAATAAAGTCTAAACGGTGTAACCAAGACCATCAAATCAATAACCCCTCCTAATAGACAACGATGTCAAAAAATTAAGTTGACAAGAAGAATCGATAAACACGGTTTTATAACGGTTTTGAACATGAGACTTATTACCAAGACTTTTATATGCCCCCTAACGGAAGGGATTTATTATCTTTGGTTTACCTCCATCTTTTATTCAACTTCGCCATGAAGATTTTATTACGACTTCAGTCTTGCCTTGCCTTTTATTATCCGCCTCATCGGTGGTTCTATTAGCCAAAGACGTATATCCTCACGCTAAAGCGAATTTTGGATCTTTAAAGCTTCGAAGATTAAGGCTTGATTCACTTTCAATTTTGCATAGATTTTTCGGCCTTGTGAGCTTCAAATTGTTTGCTAGATTTAGGTGAGCACTTGAAATCTTATTATTGGGGGAAGCTTTTGATTATTCGGGTGCCAATACTTCAAAACAGTGACGCTGGCGATACCTTAATGTCTTCCCAATTTAATTACACGGAAGCTACTAGAAAAGACTAGAAACCCAACAATCCCAACTAAACCGCTAAGTCAATATTTATTAAGCAAAAAATATTTACATGCGAAGGAAGAATAAGCAAACAACGAGAACACATGAGTTTTTGAAAGAATACGAGTACTCTATGTTTAGCATAGTAACTTATAATTAACCCTATCATTTATCGTCCTCATTTAAGAGAGTTAGCCTAATGTGTAGTTAAGGAATCAAAGCTAAGTGCTCAACACGCACGGTCGAGTAAAAAATTACTCTTATTCTCGCCATCAGAAAACCTACATTCGTGTCTTCAAACACTTATAAAACATGAGAAAATTTTTAAAATTTGGCCATTTTTAGCCTTATTTTGCAACAAAACGATAAACAAAAAGATAAACTTTGGAAAGCGTGAAGGTTTGGCAAGGCAAGTATCTATTCACCCCCCCATACTAAAGTTAAACATTGTCCTCAATGTATCGAGTCTAGGGGTGAAAACACCCCCATACTAGAGACATAGTCGAATGCCTAATCTAGCATGGAAAGGGTGTAACCAATAAATTAATACCCGTTTATGAAGTGTGCTATAAACCTAAGGTTAGAACATCAAAAGGATATATCATTTGGATATTGAGAAAGTCTTCAAAGCAAACGATCGAGTGCTCCCATAAAACGAACACGAGAGGCTCCAATCGTGAAGATCATGATCTAAAAACCACAATTCACAAACAACCACGAAACAAAGGTTGGAAGGGCACAAATCCCCTCACATTAAACTAATTAGAAAGCAATAATATGTACATGGATAAGCATGGGTTTCCCCCACGAGACACCTTGTTTTTGATAACCGAGTCAAAAGCTCGACTCGAATCCCCATAAATGTGATCATTTAGGGATTATCTTGGTGTGGTCAATTTTTAGTGGGGCTTACATGATAAACAAGACCCAAAAACAACCGGTATAAAGGACTAAGTCCTTTCATTGTGCAAAATACCGGGATCGAAGATGGTGTTCTCGTTTTCATTGGAAAAACAAATCAACGCCTCTTCATCATGTGTCAGCACAAACCCAAAGGGTTTCAAGAAAATAGATGAGAAGAAATAGAAGGGTGGGACAATGGGTAAGTCATAAAAAATATGAGCTACTCGAGGTAGACTCGCACCAATCAAATAGAAAGATTTTCCATTTATTGCATCGGTAGAAGACCGAGATTTCCCTTTATATGCAATTCCGATATCAAATATCTCGTCCTCGGTGGAGAAAGGGGAGGGAACATAAGTGGCTTCCCCCACACTAAGTCCACACAAAGCATCGTCAAAAGGAGAAGACGAGCTTGTAGCATTCAAAACACGAGGTGATGACGGAGTTAGCATTGTAGAAAAATCTTTCAAATCCAATTTAAAATCTTTCCCTTTTTCATCTTTTAAACACTCCTTATGAAAACCCGACTTAATTATGTCAAAAATATTTGGTGTTTCTAAAGCAATGTTAGTCACACTAAAAATTCTCACATTTGAAAACCGTTTTGGTTTAGGTGGTGGTAAGTTCTCAAAACTTTTGTCAACAAAGAAAACTTCCCCATCGAGATCAACATATTCATCATCCGAAGAATCATTCGTGATTGGAAACGTAGGCTTAACACTCTTAACCTCCATCGGCGGAGGGGACGGAAGATCGTTTTTATCATCAACTTCTAAAACTCTTTTTGAAATCCTTTTATAAATGTTTTTGATGGGATTAACATTGTTCAAAGACGTGATAGAGTACACATGAGAAAGTGTGGAGTTTTGAGTTGCATTTATGACGATTTCTTCCTCATTGAAACGAAGAGTGATTTTCCTAGCATGCACATCGATAAGTGCTCTCGAGGTATCCAAAAATGATCGACCTAAAATTAGAGGAACTTTAGGATCGATGGGAATGTCAACAACAATAAAGTCCACGGGATAGTAGAACTTTCCAACTTTCACGAAGACGTCCTCGGCTACTCCACAAGCTAGAATCGTAGAGTGATCGGCCATCTCGATTGACATTCTTGAAGGAGTGAGATTGGGAAGATTGAGCGACTTAAAAATCTCAAGAGGCATCAAATTAATACTAGCACCAAGATCGGGCAAGGCGTAGCATTCCTCCATATCTTGTATAGCACATGGGATTAAAAACTTGCCGGGAACACCGACTTTTTGAGGTATGCGGCTAAGAAAAACCGAAGAACAACTAGACGACTTTTGCAATTTCTCTTTGTTATTCAACATACTTTTAAAGTTTTCGGCAAATCGAGGCATCATGACCAAGGCGTGGGCAAAACTTATATTAAAATGCAAGTCACGAAACATTTTCATAAAAAGTTCAAATTGATAATTATTTCGTTCTTGTGCCTTTTCCTTGTTTCGTCTTGAAGGGTAAGGTAAGGGTGGTGTGGGTTGGGGCATAGGCAACGGCCTTGGAATCTCGGGTTCCACTATTGGTATTGGTTCAACCGTAGGTGTGGTTTGAGCGGTACTTCGTGGGCTTGGAATTTGCTCCTTTTCGACCACCACTTTGGGTTCTTTCTCTTTTTCCTTCTCCGTAGAAGTACTTGGACGAGAAATGGGTTCTTTGAAAGTTTTACCACTACGAGTAGTAATAACCTTCAATTCTCCTTTCGGGTTCACGATGGTATCACTAGGAAGACCACCCGAAGAAGAAGGTTTACACATGATAGCTTCAAACATTTTTCCCATTCGGTCTTCAAATATAGATTGCCTAGCATCCTCTTTTAACAACTCTTGCTTAATCTCATGTTGACCTTGCTCCATTTTTTGTTGATTTTGTTGGAGACGTTGAACATTTCCTTCCATTTTATTAGCATGGGTCTTAAGTTCATTAGCAAGTTTGTTTTTAAGCTCGTTTTTCAACTCGGATCTTAAGCTAACCATTTCACGTTGCATATTATCAAACTTAGCATCGTTTGCCTTAGCATATTTCAAAAATTCTCCTTGAAGATTTTTGGTGTGATCATTTTGAAAACCTTGAGTGGTAGTTTGAAAATCACAGTTTTGGTTTTGGTTTGAAATTTGCCCATTTCCACTTTGATAATTACCCTTGTTGTAGTTACGTTGATTTCCTTGATAAGCACCACTTTGATTGTCGTTTCGATAGTTGTTAGCATTTTGATTTCGTGGAGCTAGATTTTGGCAGGAACCTTGACCGTTTTGGTTATAAGTTCCCGTGGCTACATAAGCATTCGAAGTGTTACCATCCGTGGTAATGCACTCAGAAAAATCATGAGCTCCACCACACGAAATACAACTCTTGGCAACCGCCTTAACCGATGCAGAATTCAAAGCATCTTGTTCTTTCCAATGAGTCATAAGAGTCGAAAACCTATTGAAAAACCGATTCTCCTCATTTGCTTCATCTTGCAAGGCATTAATGCTACGAGACGATGACGAACCCAAATTGGCAACACTCGGTGTGTTACGAGGGCTATAAACCTTAGACCTTTTTTCAATGATTTTCAAAGCCTCTTCGGTTGTTTGCACAAAAAATTACCACTCGCGGCGGCATTTAAGTAATCTTGTTCATGATCATTAAGCCCATTAAAAAAAGTGTCAATTTGATGCAATTCGGAAAAATCATGGTGTGGACATTCATGTAACATTTCTTTAAACCTTTCCCAAGCCATTGAAAAACTTTCATTAGATCTTTGTGTAAATCGTGAAATCTCGTTTTTCAAATGTGTTGTTTTAGATGGTGGAAAAAATTGATTCACAAATTTCGAAACGAGATCACCCCACGTCAAAATCGAATTTGGGGGTTCTTTCTCGAGCCATATCTTGGCGGGTCCATCTAAGGAGTATGGAAACAACATCATCTTAATGGCATCGTGTGGTACATCCTTAAACTTACTTGTCACGGTGAGACGATTAAATTGCCTAATGTGATAATGTGGGTTGTCTTTCTCGTGTCCGCGAAACTTGTTGGCTTGAAGCATAGACATTAAACCCGTCTTGATCTCGAATTTCTCCGCAAGGATGGCGGGAATCACAATGGCCTCTCCAAAACCCTCGGTGGGTGCTTGAAGCAACTCCATCATAGTACGATTAGCAATGATAGATTCTTGTTCTACAATAGGTTCCTCACTTGGAGTCTCTTCACTAGAAAGATTAGGAGTATGTGTTGCCTCCTTTTTGTTTGTTCGTTTACGTGCACGTCTTGCTTGATTGCGAGTAAGCATAAACGTCACGTACAACGTAGGGATGAGCAAAGAAGATTCTTTTTGGTGTTTTTAACTTTTTCAATTTTTTTGGATTTTTGATTGTTTTTACTTTTTTTTGGATTTTTGAATTGTATTAAGTAGACAATAATCTACAAATCTCCTCCTTAATCAAATCTCTTGATTAAAGAAGCCTCAAGGAATGAAAATGATCACGTGAAGTGAACGCTTTCGATGACTTTAGAACGTTGGTGGAACACCATAACGTTCAAGAGGGTTTAATCAATGAAACCAATAAAATATATATGATACTTAATAATACTTTGGGCGGCAAAACCCTCGATTAGCTCTCAAATCAAATACTCACAAGCAAGTAGGGAAACGAGGCGGCGCGAAGCACTTAAGAGCCTTTTTCCTTAGGATATATTTTATAATATCCGCCTTATACCCACCTTATAGTTTGTATTTTCAAAATCGAGCTTCTCGAAAGTATTTATCTATGTTTGCCTTTTTTCTTTGGTTTGAGATTCGAATACAATGATTGGGTAATGACCTCCCAAGTCAAGGTTGTGATTTCTCACGTATTTGGAGGACTTGTGAATTTATTGTTCTACGTATACAATATAGTAATAGTATTCACAAAAAACGAAAAACCGATAATACGTATTAGTAGAGTGCTACTAATACAAGTACTTATTATGGCTATATAAAAAAAACAATTGTTAAAATCATAACACAACACGCCTCCCCGGCAGCGGCGCCAAAATGATGGTTGAGTTTTTGTATACCCTTTAGGAAAAGAGTACCAAAATAGGGTAAGCACGACGATTTAGGAAAACCGTGTGTAAATGACCCTAAAATGAGTTCGTTCTCAAGGAGGCTAGTGTGTTATGTGTGTAATGACTTGGATTAATTTGTGAATATATATTTGAGAAAGAAAAGTAGAAAAGAAATTAGAAGAGAATGACGGTTAGGATGACGGATTACACTAAGACGAAAAGGTCATTCACGTAAAACCGTAAAAAGCACCAAATTAAAAAAAATAAACCTAAAAATTAATTAAAAGTTAAAACTAAGTCCAAAATAATATAAATAAGAATAAAATTCAAACAAATATATTTTAAAACCTTTTATTAATTAAATATTTAATTTTAAATGCTAATTAAAGCCCTAAAATTCAAATATAATTAACAAAATGTTCAAAATATTAATTTATTGAACAAATAACTCACTTATATTATTTAAATACTAAAAAGTATTTTTCCTAAATTTTAAAAACTATTTTTCTATTTTTAAAACACTTAAAACTATTTTTAAACTAAAATAATCATAAAAACTAATAAAATAATGCTAAAAATGATTTGACAATTTTAAAAATCCTAATTTATGCTAAGGAACAGTAGAAAAATGAAAAAGTTTGAAAAATATAAAATTTTTCACTAAAAGACAAAACTGATTATAATTAAAACCCTAATTAAACTAAATTAATTCTAAAAAATAATTAAAAAGTGAACAGTGAAATAATTTTTAACTAAAAATCTTAAACTGTTTTTCTAAATATAAGAAAAATTTTAAAACTGAAAATTATAACTTTTTACCACTAAAAGACAAAAACAGAAAGTTAAAAAGTTAATTAAAATGCAATTTAATCTAAAAATACCAGATGAACAGTAACATAAAAATAAAATAAACTGAAAAATCAAAAATAAAATAAGAAAAATTATGAAACTTGTTTCAAGTCCTAATACCTAAATTTGATCACTAAAGATAAAAAACCAAGTTTCTGAAAGTGACATGTTGACTTGCTTTGTTTTTTAGTGCAGCAGTGGTAACCAATGTATTAGCAGGGGGAACTTTGTTCCCACTGTTAGTGCAAAATCAAGGTCTGTGGACCTTTGACCTTAGGAAAGCTTTGTGGCTTGGTTTTCTTTGGACAATGGGGCACCCCTACACTCAGTGGAGTGTAGGGAGTCTAGATAAACAAGAAAAACAATAGGTCAAACACAAAATTCACACAAAAATAGCACAAAAAGGTGACTGTGGGCAAATGCTTGTTTCTAATGAACAGTGCTGGTGCACTTGGCACAAAAATGGATTTCGAAAGCTCAAATCTTGCACACAAATAGACCAAATAGCATTCAACTGGTTACAAACCCTAGTACATACAATCCTCTAACAACTTGCAAACTTTGATTGTCAAATTCACATGAAAACAATCAGAAAAATGGGTTTGCTGATTTAGCTAGTGAATACCAAATTAAAACATGCAATTACTCCCAAATCCTATCTAAACCCAAGAAAAGTAAATACTTGACCTTTCTTGACCTAAAGGAGTGTGTGTGAATTATCTTTAACAGATTTAAAAACCTTTAAACCTATTAGATCCCTAAACCCAAGCACCCCCTTATATTTAGAAACTCAAGATTAACACACCAATAGCTATTACAACTTAAACAAACTGATCCTAATCACCTCTAACATGCATAATAATCCTAAATAAGCAATACCAAACAACAAAAATCAACAATAGAACAGATTAACACCAAAAAGCTCATAAATTCACATGAAAACCAAAAAAATAAGCCAAATGGGTTCAAGCCAAGTTACCTTGTGGGACCTACAATCCAGGTCCCACTATGGCTTAAAAGCCATCTCCCTTCAGGCTCGGGCCTGAGCTGAACTAATTAAGCTGTTGGTATGCAAGATGATGATGATGATGAGAGTCTTTGTTCTTACTTTGAACCTGCACAAAAACAGACAACCAAGAGAAAACATTACAAGCTCATATAAGATAAGCTCATAAGTTGTGTGTCAAGCAGCTTATGGTCTTAGGCTTATATGAGCAGTGAAAGGTTAAATAAAAAAATTATGAAGACAATAGATTTTTTGTAAAATCTTTGAAATCAGAAACTTTGCAAAAAGCTAGAAATCAACTTAGCAACTTATGAAACGTTTTTAAACCAAACTAAACTCAAATTCAGAAAAACAAGGGTTCAAATCCACTTCCACTTCATTGAACATTTGCAATTTCTGAATATATAAAAACCTTTTTGAAACTTCTTGAAACCTCAAAACACAAAGTGTTCACCAAAATATTTTGGAACTCAGATTATTGCTAACTTTCACACCAGCTTTTAACAACATAAAAAGGAATTACTTTTAAAACTAAAATACCAACTTTTATATATTAAAAAGGAATTACAAAAAAAACTTAGCAAAATCTGGAACAAGAACTAAAATGGGTACAAACCACCCCTTTTATACTACTCTACTGAACTTACTAGAAGCTTTAATAAAATAATACAGGAAATAAACCCTAAACCCTAATAGACATGAAAATCCGAAAATGCCCTTGGGGTCTTGGTCAAAAATCGTCCATGTGATGTAGCCAGGTGGAATCTTCAATCTGGAGCGTTTATCTTAGCTTTGGGAGCAAGCTTGGATATGGGTTGTTGGATTTCTGGTGTTTTTGGAGTTTTCCCAACTTTTGGTGCAGGGGACATGTGGGTGGGCCAATATGGTGAGAGTGACTTCTTTTTGGGAGTGGGGAATGATTTATAATGGGGTTAATTTGTGTTCTGGAAAGAATCTTTCAAAACCCCTTTGATTAAAGGGTTAATCGCGATTAGGGTTTATGGAGGGGATTAGAGGAAATTTAGGGATGGTGAATGAATAGTGAACGTTTCCCACCAAGTTTAATATTATTAAACCGGATTTGAAAAATTAAGTTAGTGGGTAATGGTTGACTGGGTGTTTGACTTGGGTCGGGTATAAGGTGGGTATTGGGTTTGTGGTGGGTTTTGTTTGGGCTCCAGTCGGGTTAGGATGGGTATGGGTAAGTTTAATGGCAAAAGTAGTCCCTGCACTCTCATCTTTTGTTTACTTTGTAATAACCAGCCAACAACTCCATTTTCCTTTATAACAACTTTGGCCTTCTTGTCAAATTTGGCACAAGTGTTTTGTAAACTTTGTATAAGGACCTTTCTTGTAATTTCTTCATATTCCAAGGACTAAGCTTGTAAATACATGATATTTTAGGGACCCACAGTAATTTTGAGGATTTACAGGGGTATAAAATGACAAGTCTTCAAATATTGAGGGACCAATCTTGCCAATTCTTCAAACTTCAAGGGCATTTTTGTAAACTCCATACTTGGGCCCGGTTCATTGTGCGGCTTCGTTTCCCGTGTTCGTTTTTTTTTATTCTTGTGATCTTTTTGTCATTTCCTCAATATCCGTACCTAAAATACACATGCAACAAACACGAGCATATATTTGGCATTTTTAATGATATTTAATGCATTTTAAGCCTAATTTGGACGATGAGACTATGTATAAAAGCAGTCTCATCAGGCCTCAACTTGGGCTTATTCCAAATAATAACATTTTATGAACTTCAAATGGGCTTTTGAGCCCATTTTCCCAAATGTGGGGCCCACTTGGCCCAAAATTTCCATAAACGATTTAATCCGCTAAAACGAGCTTGACTTTGGCTTTGTCGATCTTTTCTTCAAACTCGTGTCGGTTTTTGTCGATTTTCGCGAACTTGGTACCTACACACATCAAACAACAAAACAATGCATATACAAGGAATATTTCATACATTTCATGCATTTATTAATGGTTTATTGATATAAATGATATGAGTAAAATCACTCATATCAAACTCCCTCTTGCTAAGCAATTGTTGTGTCCTCACGCAATGATAAAGTAAAACTATAAACTACACTTTTATTCAACTTTTTAACATTTTATTTTGAAAAGACATAATGTATTGCTTTCATTATTTGAAAAATAATTTTTAGGATAATAAAACTCAAATAGATTCATCGTCCTCGACTTTTCACTTTTCCATGCCAAGTGCAAAAACAAGATCATTGTTAATCATAAGCCCCAAAAATAAACCAACTCATACAAGTAATTTGTGTTAAACTCAATCTCCTATTATTCCTAATTGTATCTCTAGATTTTATTTGTCATCCAACCAAAGGCTCATTTGACTTTATTTGATATTTATTAGTCCAAAAATGAAGGCAAAAATGGTGTAAACTCAACACTCAAAACCTAACCTCGACTTCAAAACCGTTGTCACTAAAGAAAGCCCACATCAAGGATAACTTAACACGATTTGAGGGATAAATCCCCGGACTCAAAATTTGGCTAATAGGACTACTTAAAAGCAACAATAAAACCTCCAAATTCAATTATGACTTTATTAATGGAGTTAGCAACAATTACATCATATCACCTTGTGGCTCTTTAAGATATAATTTTGCTCCTTATTTAAAATCCACACCCGAAGGCTGCTTGGACAAAAATAAGGGAATTGACATTCACCATCCCACCTTATGGCTCATGATGATGAAGCAATTTTTATTCAACACATCCTTTGCCATACACCCTAAGGCTCTAATGACAAGGTTAGTGCTACATGACTCCCACCCGAAGGCTCCTAGAGAACATGTTTTTATTTATTCTTGTTTATTAATATGATATTTATAGTAAGCCAAATTTCTGCAATCCCATGATCAAAAGTCTATGACGCTGACACCCTTAATGTGTTCTCACTTTAATTACAAGGGAAGAAAAAGAAGGAGTTACGAGTTAAGATATTAAGCCTAAACCGCTAAAAACTTCATTTATTAATCAATTTAATTATTCAAGCGTGGAAAATAAATACGAGGAGATTAAATCAAACACAAAAATACTTGCACAAAGAAGAATTAATTTTAGAAACTTATGATTAAACTCTATCATCTCTTGTTCTCCATATTGTAAAATTCCAAAAATGTGAAATCAATGGATACTTAGCCTATTAAATCAATGTTTTGGGTTTTCAAGTCATCTATAGGATCTTGCATCTTCTTATACTTTTTCAAGTTTTAGAATTTACGTTTTAAAGTTCCCTTGATAAACAACTATCTAGGATCAAATATAGGAACTTGCGAAAAGTTCTTGTTCTTAACCCGTATGAATTAAGACTTTCGCGTTTTAAAGCTCCCTATATAAATGCCTAGCAAAACTTAATTCAAACACGTTAAGGAAAAGCTAAGGTAAAAACCGAGTCGAGTCAAAAACTATTTTTATTTTCTCCAACAGAAAGCCTACATTTGTGTCAAAAGCACTTATTTTCTTTATTACAAATTAAAAATAACACTAAAAATATAATTTTTTTTATGAAAAACGAGAAAAAACGATTACGTTTAGACACGACAAAAGCAATTGCAAGCGATTATATCGATTGACTCCCCCATGCTAAAACCAAACATTGTCCTCAATGTTTCTTAGCTCAAGAGTAACACCCCCTTGCTAAAACATGAAGAGTCTAATGCAAAAACCTAGCATGGAAAGAGCACACAAATCTATAAGCCGTTTATTAATTATGCCTCAAGATAAAACGTTAGTCGATAAAAATCAAAGGATAAAGAGTGTGCCCCTTTTTTGGCATTCAAAGATAGGAAGATCAAGTGGACCGGCAAAAACCGATCACGAGAGTCTTCAATGATTAGGGTCATACCTAAGATTCACAACACAACAAAACATGAACACGAGCTTGAAAGATCAAGCCTTATTAGTTGTTCGAGAATAGAAAGAAGATAGAATGTATGGGACTCCCCCACAAGGCACCTCGTTTTTGTTCACCGAGTCATGAGCTCGACTCGATCCCCGCATTCATTGGTCCTTAGGGAAAATGGTGAAAACGGGCATAATGGAATAAAATCCAACACAAAGCACGATGCCGGGGTCAAAGATCTCATCCTCGTTGTCGGATGACAAACGAAAGGATAAAACTCCAACATAAATCTCTAAAAAGAGATGGTAGTCACAAATCACGAAATGGATGTAGTATGCTCCCCGAGGTAAACTCGCACCAAGATGATCGAAAAATCTTTCAATTATTGCATCGGTGAAAGGCCGAGATATCCCTAAATCAACGATTCCAGGGTCGAATACCTCGTCCTCGTGAGAGAAAGGAATGGAAAACACGGTGTCGTCCCCCCATGCTAATCCAAGATCATATAAAGCACATGGTAATGGTGGGATAAAAGTCTCAACACTAGTGGAATCAACTTGCATGACTTTGTTGACCTTATCACTCTTATGAATGTGAACAAAGGGGTCATGGTACAAAAAATGAGTCGCATGAAAAACTCGCACATTAAGATCAAAGCGAGTGGGAAGGGTAATTGGAGTAAAGGTAATTTCTCCCTCCGGGTCAACATTATCATCATCATAAATCGGGTAATCAAACCAAATATGTTCATCACTATCATTAGACTCTTCCTCAAATTCCGAAGGAATGTCTATATAATAAAACTCATCAACTTCCTTCAAGAGAAGTTCATCATCACAAGGGTTATGAGATGTAGGAAGTATGATGCTCTCAAAATCCTCTGGAAACAATGGATTATTTTTCATTGAAGCTTCAAAGAGAGGATTTGAGTAAGTCACAAAAGTGTCATCAATCTTGTCATCACAAGAAATATCCGACAAAGTATCAAGTGTGTCACACTCGGTTACAAGATCATCATTCTCATTAGGAGGAAATTCATCAGAGAATTCCTCAAGAATGGTAGGTAAAACACGAGAATCACGTTCGATCTCTAGATCAGAAACGTCTTCACTTCCCCGTGGAAGTGTGATAGGTGTGTATGAAAGTTTATGGACTTAAAATTAATAGTCGTGAGATAGGATCGAACTCGGGATCACGGGATTGCACACATAACGTAAAGAGTTAATTTATTTATTAAATATATTTTATATATATTTATTAAATCAAACCAAAGCTTAACTAACGATCGTTAATAAATAAGAGTTACGTTATAACGACTGTTATGGAAACTAAATAGAAGCTAAAAGAAGGAGAAGGAAAAACTACACAAACACCCCTTGGGGGTGGTGTAGCCGTCAGCCAAAACCAAGAGGGGGGAGAGGGAAACTTTTGTTTCCTAATTCTTGTTTTATTGCTTGGAGCCCAAGATTACCAAGGCTATATAAACAACCCCAAGGCCTTCATTATTTTTTGTCTCTCCCTTCTCTTTGTTTCCTGCGATCGCCACACCCCAACACCTTAGGGTTTTTGGTTGGTTTTCGATTTAGCTAAATATCTAGTCCTAATCCCTCTTTAGGGTTATTGGGGTAGATAATCCATAAGCGTTGAAGCTCGGTTTGTTCGTGCTAGACTCACGGTTAACTCGCCGTATTACGTGTGTACAAGAGCGTGATATAATCTTCCCTTAGATTATATTCTTGGTATTGTACGTGATCAACCCTAGTTGTCGTTCGTTCCGTCGTCTTGTGGATCTTGCTAGGATAAAGGTATGTAACCCTAATCTTGATTAATATAATTGTGTTAAATTAATGATCTTGTTAATCGCTTCCGCTATGCGCTCCTTTGATCCATATTAGGGTTTTAAATAATTGTTATGAACTCTATAAACCTTCAGTGGCATCGAGAGCCGTTTTAACATATAATTATCAAGATCTAAAGTTTTTTAACTAATAATGATTTGTGTTAAAAATTACATGTTGTTTTTTAGGTTTTATAAAAAATTAGGGTTTTGTTTTTTATTATTATTAAAATCGACTTTAGTCGAATTTTTTTATAAATTTTTTTTTTAAACCCTAAAATTGCATGGTAATTAACTTTAGATGTTTTTGCATGAATTAATTGTTATGTCATGCGTGGTTACGATCCATAGTTTTTTAATTGTTAAAAGAATGTGGGAGATCCGTAATAAACATGCATGTTTCTTACGGATCATATAATTTTGATTGCTATTTGCTTTATTTGATTCAAAGTTTTAAAATTAGGGAAGACTTTTTATATTTTTAAAAACCCTAGATTTGATGTTCTTTGAATAAATTGTTATGCATGTGGTTATTTGATTTAGTTTTTTTTTGTACTACTTGTTTTCATACGTTTTCTATATTGTATGTTGTAAACAAGGGTAATTTTTTCCAAGAAAAATAATATGGACTAAATCTTATCAAAATTAATAAATTGTTTTGAGATGTAAAATACATATGATTTGCATTGATTAGAATTGCAAAAGCAACTTAACGGCTACTCAATTTTGGCAAACTATAAAGTAGGTATAACGCACCACTGGTCATGTACCCGGCTAAGGAATGAGGTGTTATGCTTCAGCGCTGACCAAATTCCCGGCTCGCCTGTGCGTCAAATTGGTATTACCTACAGTTGTTATTGGTACAATTCTTTAAGGTTGATTTAACTACATTAATTCACATCCGAAACACAATGAATAAGGTTATTGCTTTGTGCTATAACTAACGTTCTAGAAAAAGTACGGTGTGAATTTAGTTGTGTGTAAAATCTTCAATTGGTTTAACCAATACCTCAACATGCAAGTATATGATGAACTTTTAGTCTCACCAAAAAGTTTACTAAATGTTTTATTAAACTTATGTTATAGAGATGTATGCATGCTTCTCCATACATGATTTTGACACCAAAATCTATACCCTAAAATTTAAGTCATATGCCCTCTAATTGACGAACACTTGAAGTTACAATTGTCGTCATATAAGATATCGGACGATGTTGTAATGGAGAGAAAACTTCATGACTGAATAAGACTGCACATGAAGGTTTTACGTTCTTTAGATTAGTCGACTTAATTGAGTTACTCAGTGAGAACTGGAAACTTAAGGCATAAAGAAGGGATAAAACATGTTTACAATGCAAATGATTTTGGCAATGTAAATCCCTGACATATCTAGAAATTACAATTTGATTTGGCAATTATTGTTCGACAAGTTACTGTGTTGAATACATTTGTCACTAGCAGATCAACTGATGTGATAAATCTATGTCAATATTCTAGTTTTTCAAGGAAAATACTATGGTTTTATTACCGGGGTAATTTTATTTTCTTGAATTGTATTATCGAAAATACTAATGTTTGAACTTATTTCTGTAGAAATGGCTCAACCCGAAAACAATCTGACAATAAGCTCGGCGTGCAAGGCTTTCTTTAAACGGCCTGAACTTACTGGCCCTAATTTCAATGACTGGTACCGCTCACTAAGAATTGTTCTGAGAGCAGCGGGTACTATCAATATCTTGGAAACTCCTTTTCCGGAGGATCTTGCTGAAGGAGAAACTGATGTGGAAAGGCTTCAACACGCTGCTAACGTTAAGAAGACCCATGAGGTGGCTGTTGTAATGTTAGGAAGAATGGATCCATCACTTCAAAGGAAGTATGAGCTAGCTTCACCTCAGCAAATGCTTGATGAACTCAAGGCTGTGTATGAAACGCCGTAAGCTGTAGAGATCTATGATCTGGTTGATGCTCTACATAGTTGCAATTTCTGTGAATGGTGTTTTTGAAATAAACATGTATGATAAAAATTCCAAGAGGAAAAATAATTCTGTGTTTAGCATGAATAAGACGAGTAAGTTAGACAAGAACTCTTCTTATCTTTGGCATTGTAGGCTTGCCCATATTGGGAAGACTCGCATACAAAAGCTACAACGTGATGGGCTTTTGGAAAGTATCAATGATGAATCATTCGATAAATGTGAATCTTGTATCTCAGGAAAGATGACCAAGAAACCTTTTAATAGCAATATTGAAAGGGCTACTGAACTACTTGGGTTGATACATACTGATGTGTGTGGACCACTTAGACATGTGTCAAGGAAAGGTGCTAGCTACTTCTTGACGTTTACGAATTATTATAGCCGTTATGGTTATGTTCATTTACTTAAGCATAAACATGAGGTATTTGAAACATTCAAGACGTTTAAAGCCGAAGTAGAGTTGCAACTAGGAAAGAAGATTAAAGCTCTTCGTTCTGAACGTGGTGGTGAATATTTAAGTCAAGAGTTTAAAGATTATTTAAGTGAGAATGGAATTGTTCAGAAACTTACTTCTCCGTATACTCCACAACAAAATGGTGTATCTGAAAGGAGAAATCGTACATTATTGGATATGGTACGATCTATGTTTAATCTTACAACTTTACCATTATCTTTTTGGGATTATGCTCTTGAATCTGTTGTTCGTATTCTAAATATGGTTCCCACTAAGAAGGTAGATAAGACACCATATGAACTATGGCATGGCAAGAAGCCATATTTGTCTTATTTAAAAGTGTGGGGTTGTGAGGCGTATGTGAAACATGACTCTAGAGATAAACTCCAACAACGCTCAGTAAAATGTATATTTGTAGGTTACCCTAAGGAAACTATGGGTTACTACTTTTATTATCCGGCTGAGAACAAAATAGTTGTGGCTCGATATGGAGACTTCCTTGAAAATGATCTTGTAAATCAAGAATTCAGTGGGAGAAATTATGATCTTGAAGAAATTCAAGAAGATACATTGCCTTCTGAAAATACTAGCGATGAAATTCCTGTAGAACCAGAAAGTCTGAGTGTTCCGCTGGAATTAATTCCTCCACGTAGGTCTCAAAGGACTATACGTGCGCCGGACAAACTATGTCTTTACATAGAGTATGATGAGGAGGAAGTAGGGGATCTTGGTGAACCTGCTAACTATCGGTCCGCAATGTCTGATCCAGGAAAGTCAAAATGGATAGTTGCAATGAATGAGGAAATGAAATCCATGGAAATCAATGATGTTTGGATTCTTGTAGACGCACCTAAAAATGCTAAAGTAATGAAAAATAGGTGGATCTATAAGAAGAAAACTGACATGGATGGTGATGTACAATCCTATAAAGCAAGTTTAGTGGCTAAAGGTTTTACTCAAACTTTTGGCATAGACTACGAGGTGACTTTTTCTCCTGTAGCAGACTTACGAGCTATTAGGATTCTCATAGCTATAGCAGCATACTATGACTATGAGATATGGCAAATGGATGTTAAAACTGCCTTCTTGAACGGTCGCTTAGATGAAGACATCTATATGCAACAACCAGAAGGGTATGTTGATCCTAAATATCCAAAGCGCGTGTGCAAACTTCAAAGATCCATTTATGGTTTGAAGCAAGCATCACGTCAATGGAATAAGCGATTTGATGAAGAAATCAAAAAGTTTGGATTTATTCAAAATCGTGATGAGCCATGTGTATACCGCAAAGCTAGTGGGAGTAATGTAGTGTTCCTAATTCTATATGTCGATGACATATTGATCATGGGAAGTAACATTCCAAGACTTAAGGAAGTTAAGGATTATCTTGGTAAATGTTTTTCTATGAAAGATTTGGGAGATGCTGCATATATTCTGGGAATTAAAATCTATCGAGATAGGAGTAGACGGTTAATTGGTCTTAGTCAAGATGCTTATATTGATAAGATATTAAAGAAATATAACATGCATAACTCTAAGAAAGGTTTCTTGCCGATGGAGGTTAAGCATGAGTTAAGTCATGAGAAAGATGCATCATCACCTGAAGAGGTGGCTTACATGAAGAAGGTGCCTTATGCTTCGGCAGTAGGACCTATTATGTATGTTGTAAGATGTACAAGGCCTGATGTGGCGTTTGCTCAGAACTTGGTCAGTAGATACCAACGGAATCCAAGAAAGTTCCACTGGACTGCTGTTAAACATATTCTAAAGTATTTGAGTACGAAAGATATGTTTTTGGTATTCGGGGGTAAACCAGACACAGAACTGAATGTAACAGGATTCTGTGATGCGTCCTGGCAATGTGATAAAGACGATACTGTTAGCCCTATATTTTATATAGTCGAACAAGAATGTAATAGGTCATCTCAGTCGTTAAATGGTCTTGTATTGTAATAGGTTAGTCGGGTTAACTGGGCTTGGACTTTAAGCTAATATTGTCTAAGTTAGGGGCGTAAGCCCAAGCAAAGCCAAGCCCGGTCAAAGGAAACAAAGCCCACGGTCCAAAAGGCCAAGGGTATATAAACCCTCTTCCATGTGTGGAAGAGGGTGTTGGTTACCATTTTATTTCTCTCTCTAAAAGTGTTTAACCTTCCAAATTCTCTCTTGTTTCTCTCTCTACTTTTCTTCTCTTTCTCTCTCAAAATATCTCTTCTAAATCTTGTGTTATGGATTAAATGGGATCAACATTTGGTATCAAGAGCCTATAGTGGATAGGTGATTGAAGATTCGTGTGTGGTGTTCTTGATTTTTCGTGGCTTTTTTGATCCATATCTCACGTCCCATTTTTCTTTTTGTGTTTTTATGGTCTTTTCTTGATACAAATCATCTACATACTAGTAGTAGTGATTTGGGTATCTTGGTTTTGGCTAAAACACAAATTTTTTTTGGATCAAAAGTTGCGAAATTTCTTGTTTTTCTTCATTCCGAAATTCAAGCAACTGTTACCATCGGAAAGTACAATTGTGTGGGATTTGATCGCAAAAATCTTAGGATTCTACTTTGCGATCACTGTATTGCGATACCTTATTCCGATCTGGATATTCCGATCGTGCATTGCGATCTGGGATTCCGACGGGTTTAAGGGTTTTTTATAAGTCGTTACTCTGTCCAAATTGTCTCAGCCACATTCCGATCTAACATTGCGACAGCATATTGCGATCTGAACATTCCGACAGCCACATTCCGACAGAACATTCTGATAGTAGTAAATTTAGATAACTTACTTTAGGAAAAACAAGCAACTAAATATGAGCGGTAAGTATCGACGAGTGATTTAGGAAAACCACAAGTAATGACCCACAATCACTTAAAAGAGATGAAAGATTCGTTTCCCAAGGAGGTATGGTGTTGTGAATTAACTTGTATTTCTTTGAGATTAATATTGAGAAGATGGAATGACGGTTTCTTGGAAATTACACTATGACGTAAAAAGTGAAAACGTATAACCGTAGAAAAACCACTAAAATTAAAAAATTATTAAGCTAAGACCAAAAACAAAATCAAGAAAAAGATAAAAAGAAGTCTTGAATAATATAAATAAAGATAAAAATCCAACAAAGATATTTTATAACCTTTTATTAATTAAATAATTAATTTTAAATGCTAATTAAAGCCCTAAAATTAAATTTAACTAATTCAAAAGTAAAAAATATGATTTTATTGAATAATTACTTAACTTATATTATTAGAAGACTAAAAAGTAATTTTCTAAAAATTAAAACCTATTAAAACTATTTTTAAAACCCTAAAAATGATTAAAAAATGATTAAAACCTAATTAAACTTAAAATAATTATAAAAATTAATCCAAAAGTGATAAAAATAATCTAAAAATGGAAATAGTCCTATTTAATGCTATAGAACTTAAGAAAAATGAAAAAATAAAGAAAAAGAAAATTTTGAAAATTAAATAGTAAAATAATATTAAAATAATAAAAAAAAAAATAAAAGTCACTCAGTTGCGCCGCAACGTTTGTGTCTTGCGCCGCAACTAGTGTTACGAGATCACCAAGATCAGCAGCACCTTCAGTTGCGCCGCAATGCTTCTGTCTTGCGCCGCAACTTGTGAAACGGGAATACCAAAATCTGCAGCTCCTGGTGTTGCGCCGCAACTAGTTGGACTTGCGGCGCAATTAGTGAAACGTGCCAGTTATGAACTATTGCACAAGCAGGTTGCACTTGTGTGTTTATGAGTATGGCCAAGAGGACTTGACCTTGGCTTATTTTGGTATGATTTTTGGTACAAGAGGGCACTCTTGTGCTCCTTTGAGCACAAGAAGTCAAGAACACACAAGGATAAAACACCAAGCAATCAAAATCATGAAAAACCAAGCAATATTTCACCCTTATGCAGATTTTTTAACACCCTTTATCCTTTTAAACTCAACAAACTTGTTCAAATCTTGTTCCAAACTAATTAACTACTTACTAATAACCTTAATCAACCCTAAACAAGCAATCTAACACCTTTTAATTATCAAAACAAATCTAGATGTCCTGCTTAAACCTGTTGCCAAACACCCTTTTAAAATCTAAAAACCAACTTTTAACATACCAACATGCTTACAAAAGCTACCAAATTGATTCCAAGTGCATCTAACATGTAAACATACACACTAGAACACAAATCATGCAATATAAACACACTTAATCACCAAATCACTTAAGATCATACAACTTGCTATTTTTGAACTTTAAACAAGGAACAAGGTTTGTACCTTAGGGCTTTACATCCAAAGCCCTAGAGGATGAAAATCCTCCTCCAATCCAACCCGGGTTGGAGCTGAACTAAATCAACAAGCCTTCAACCTATTTGAACACAAAACAAAGAAACAAGAACAAAAATAATATGATATGATATGATTCTTTTTTTTTCTTTTTAAAACTCTTCCAAAACCTTTTCCAATTACTTAAAACGTATCATAAACCCTTAAATTACCAAAATCATGAATTCTTAACACTACAAAACCCTTTTGAGAAGATTTTACCAAAATCTCTCAAAATCTCAAAACCTTAAACAACTTTGAAATCAAAGTTGCTTAACCAAATAAAAGTGTGGAACTCAGAATCAATCTCCTCACAACACACAAACTTTTAAAAACAATAAAAAAGGAATTACACTTGAATATTTCAAAAACCAAACTTTTTATTTCTTTAAAAAGGAATTACATGTGAGAGACTAGAAACTGGAACAAAGGGATCACCACAACTTGGGTCTCCTTTTATAGAGCCTATAGAACATCCTAGAAGCATAAAAACATAAAACCCTAATACATAGAAAATCCCAAATGTGCCCTTGAATGATTTTGAGTGCATTTTGTCCTCTCTTGATCTTGAACGTTTATTTTGCTTTGGGAGGAAGCAAATAATCTTGGCCATTGATTTATGCCACGTCATGATGCTTGGGGGCTAAGGAATGATGTGATTGGTGGATTGGGGAATTGGGGTTTTGGTGCACATGAGTGGGATGCAGGTTTTTAGGAGTGGGATAGGTTTGTGAGTGTGTGAATTAAGTGTGTGAAGGTTTAATTGAGTTTTACCCAAGGAAAAGTTAAGGTAAAATCTGGGGTGGTAAGAATGATGAATAGTACTCATTTGATCCGAAAATAAGGGAAGCATATGTGTTAGGCGCCTCTTTCTTTCAAATGTTTCAGCTTTGTCACTTTTGGTCCTTGGTTTTTGGTTTTTTTGGCCTTTAAAGATTTTCAGCCTTAAATTCGTCTCTCCCTTGTATTTAAGTTTCATCACTTGACAATTTTGGCACAAACTTTCCATAAAGATGTTTCAAAGGCAATTTTTGTCATTTGGTGATTTTTCAAGGACTAATCTTGGACAATGTTGATCTTCAAAGGTCTTCAATGTCTCTTAAACTTCATGAGGGACCATAATTGGCAATTTGAAATTGTTGAAGGACTAATCTTGCCATTTCTTCAATCTTGAAGGACCTTTTTGCAATTTTGACAAACTTAAGGGACCAAACTTGTAATTATCAATATACAAGGGTTTTAAGTGTCATTTCTTCATAGAATGAGGATCAATCTTGTTTTGTCTTCAAGTCTTCAAGGGTATTTGATGAAAATTCCATGATTAGGGCCCGGTTCTTTGTACGGCTTCGTTTCTCGTGTCCGTTTTTCCTTGTATCTTGTGATCTTTTGTCTTTTTCACGATATCCATACCTAAAACACACAAGTAAACAAACACAAGCATATATATGGTATTTTATGACATTTTAGTGCATTTAAAGCCCGAAAAGAACGATGAGATCATGTATAAATGCCATCTCATCACTCCCCCATACTAAGCCATTGCCGTGCCCTCACGCAATGCTAGAATAAAGTATCTAAGCATCACCAAAGTTCAATTTTATTAACCTTTATTGAAGAGTAAAAGACTTGCAACATACTACGATGATGTGTAAAGACATAATGTATGATTTTCATCACCAAAATGTGACTTTTAGGGTCAAAGAATAGAAACAAGTTAATGTCCCTTAGAGTAAATTTCGTCATCCTTGATTGTCATACATTCCATGCTAAGTGCAAAAACAAGATCATTGTTGGTACAAGTCACAATGCTAACACTACTCATACGTCCAAATTGTGTAATACTTTTTCTCCCCGCAATCCTAGTTATTATAAAAGGAAATGGGTTACTAGCATTTTTTATCTAATTGTCATGGATCACAAGTGATTCATATTGACTTATTTAAGTAGTTATTAGTCCGAAAGCAAAGTAGCACGATTTGATCAATAGTTAGCCGAAGGACAAAATCTTTTAAAACGGCTTCTCGTGTATCTCCTTAAGTTCATATCTTGGCATAACTCGTTTCACGATTTGAGACCTTTCTCGGACCGATATTTGGCATGTACTTCATACTTCAAATCTTGGGAAGACGTTCTCGAAATTATGGTCTTCTCTTCATATATTTGGAATTTCTTCACTTGACGTTTTTGAGAGATTCTTCATATAGGACCACGACTTCATCATTTTTCTTCAATCTTTACTTTGGATTTTGATATACAACGATCCGCCTCCTTTTCGGACTTGGATATATTTATCCTCATACCTTGTTAGGGTCTTTTTGGATAGACTTTCTCCATTCTTTAGGGGAGTAATAGCTTCTCGTCGTGTGTCTCGATCCTTCATATTGATTTTGGAACAATGATACTTCACATCATCTTTGGATCTTTAGCAAAAATAGAGCTCCTCATGCCTTGTTAGGGCCTTTTTGGATAATCGCCAATCTTCGCGTCCCGCTTCAATAAGTTATGCCTTGGCTATGAACTCTATTCAACCCCGAGCAACTTTTAAACGATCTTGCGCTAGAGGCTAAGTAACCTTTCAAATCGTACGACCTTACTTATTGCAATTATGATTTATTCCTAATGCATTGATCTTATGGGAAGAAAAAGCCACAATTAAAAACATATGAGTTTTTGAAAGAACATTTTCATGTTCTACGTTTAGCATGATCACTTGTCTAACTCTATCATTTCTCGTTCTTCACTATTTAAAGACCTCTAATTAAAGAGACTCGTGAATACTTAGCCGTGCAAGTCAAAATTAAGCCAAATTTGGATTAGCTTTCATTAAGACTATATCAAATCAAAGTTTTGGGTTTTCAAGCCACCTATAGGATCTTGCACTTTCTTGGACTTTTTCAAGTTTAGAGAATGCGTTTTATAGTTCCCTTGATAAGTGACTTTCTAGAATCAATTATAGGAACTTGCGAAAAGTTCTTGTTCTTAACCCGAATGAATTAAGACTTTCGCGTTTTAAAGCTCCCTATATAAAAGTCTAGCAAAACTTGAATTGAGCGGGTTAAGGAATGTAAATGGCTCCAAATGCCCATCAAGTCAAAGATTAACTCTTATTCTACCCATCGGAAAATATACATTCGTGTCTTAAAAACACTTATGAAAACTAAGAAAAATTTTAAAATTTGGCCATTTTTAGCCTTATTAGCAAAACAAAACATTGAAAGTTGGAAAACGTGAGGGCGTAGCAAAGCAAGTACCTATTCACCCCCCCATACTAAAAGTAAACATTGTCCTCAATGTTTCGAGTCTAAAGGTGGAGCACCCCCATACTAGAGACGAAGAGTCGAATGCTTAGGATCTAGCATGGAAAGGGTGATCAACAATATATCTAAAGCCGTTTATTAATTATGCTAAAAGATAATTGTTAGAACAATAAAGGATATGTCATGGAATCGTGAAAAACTTCTTCAAACGAACGATGGAGGCTCACGTAAACGAACACGAGAGTCTTCAATCGTAGACGATGATGATGATCTAGATAACACAATCACAAACAACCACGAGACAACGAGTTTGAAGGGTACAAGTCCCCTTATTAGTGAACATAAAGCATAAAGATAAGCATGGGATCTCCCCCACGAGGCACCTCGTTTTTGATTACCGAGTCATGAGCTCGACTCGAATCCCCATAAATGTGAACATTTAGGGATATCATGGTGTGGTCAATTTTTGGTGGGGCTTACATGATAAACAAGGCCCAAAAAGCAACCGGTATAAAGGACTAAGTCCTTAGATGATGCAAAATACCGGGGTCGAAGATGGCGTTCTCGTTTCCATGGGAAAAACAATTCAACACCACTTGAACATGTGCCATAAACTCAAAGAGTTTGAAGAAAATAGATGAGAAGTAGAAGGGTGAGACAATTGGTAAGACAAACGTTTGAGCTACTCGAGGTAGACTCGCACCAAGCAAATAGATATAGTTTCCATTTATTGCATCGGTGGAAGACCGAGATTTCCCTTTACATGAAATTCCGGGATCGAATATCTCGTCCTCGGTGGACAAGGATGAGGGAACATAAGGGGCTTCCCCCATACTAGAACCACACAAAACATCGTCAAAAGGAGTAGACGAGTTTGTAGTATTCAAAGCACGCGGTGATGACGGAGTTAGATTTGTAGAAAAATCAATTAAATCACATTTAAGATCTTTTCCTTTGTTATCTTTTGAACTCTCCTTATGAAAACCCTTTTTGATTATGTCGAAAATATTCGGTGTTTCTAAGACGATGTTAGTCACACTAAAAATTCTCACATTTTGAAACCGTGTTGGTTTTGGTGGTGGCAAGTTCTCAAAACGTTTATCGACGAAGAAAACCTCCCCATCGGGGCCAACATATTCATCATCCGAAAGATCTTCCGTAGAAACCGGCAACTTATCAATACTTTTCAAGAATGAAGGTGAAGTATTTTTCGATTCAAGTATTGATGGCTTCTTCTTTGTAGGTTTAGCACTCATAACCTCCACCGGCGGAGGAAATGGTAAATTGTTTTTGGAGACATTCCCTAAAACTCTTGGTGAAAATTCTTTGCAAACGACATTGGTCGAGTCACCATGGTTTAAAGTTGCAATAGAATAGACATGAGAAAGATTGGAGTTTTGTGTTGCATTGATGACAAGTTCTTCTTCATTGAAACGAAGGGTGATTTTACGAGCATGAACATCGATAAGTGCTCGTGATGTATCCAAAAATGAACGACCCAAAATGAGAGGAACTTTTCGATCGATGGGAATGTCTACAACGATAAAGTCAACGGGATAGTAAAACTTTCCGACTTTAACGAAGACGTCCTCGGCTACTCCACATGCCATGATCGTAGAATGATCGGCCATCTCGATGGACATGTTCGAAGGAGTAAGAGCCGGAAGCGAAAGCGATTTGAAAATCTCGAGAGGCATTAAATTAATACTAGCACCAAGATCGGCCAAGGCGTAGCATTCCTCCATATCTTGTATAGCACACGGAATCAAAAATTTACCGGGATCACCGACTTTTTGTGGTATGCGGCTTAGAAAAACCGATGAACAACTAGACGATTGTTGTAACTTTTCTTTGTTGTTTAGCATACTTTTGAAGTTTGCGGCGAATCGAGGCATCATGATTAAAGCATCGGCAAAACTTATGTTAAAATGCAAATCACGAAACATTTTCATAAATAGCTCAAATTGATAATTGTTCCTTTCTTGTGCTTTCTCTTTGTTACGTCTCGAAGGGTAGGGTAAAGGTGGTGTGGGATGGTCATTAGGCAACGGCCTTGGAATCTCGGGTTCCATAATTGGTATTGGTGTAACCGTAGGTGTGGTATGAGCGGTACTTCGTGGGATTGTAATGTGCTCCTTTTCGACCATCACCTCGGGTTCTTTCTCGATTTCCTTCTCCGTAGAAGTACTTGGACGAGAGATCGGTTCTTTGAAAGTTTTACCACTTCGTGTAGTAATAACCTTTATTTCTCCCTTCGGGTTGTTAATGGTATCACTAGGAAGACCACCCGAAGAAGAGGGCTTACACATGATAGCTTCAAACATTTTAGCCATTCGGTCCTCAAATTTTGATTGCCTAGCATCCGCTTTCAATAACTCTTGCTTAATCTCATGTTGTCCTAATTCCATCTTTTGTTGGTTTTGTTGAAGACGTTGGACATTTCCTTCCATTTTATTTGCATGAGTTTTAAGTTCATTAGCAAGTTCATTTTTAAGCTCGTTTTTCAACTCGGACCTTAAGCTAATCATCTCACGTTGCATATTATCAAATTTAGCATCATTTGCTTTAGCATAATCTAAAAATTCTCCTTGCAAATTTTTCGTGTGAGCATTTTGAAAACCTTGTGTATTGTTTTGAAAATCACGGTTTTGATTTTGATTAGAGATTTGTCCATTCCCACTTTGATAATTCCCTTTGTTGTAATTGCGTGTGTTGCCTTGGTAATTACCTTGGTTGTTGTTTCGATAATTGTTAGCATTTTGATTTGGTGGAGCTTGATTTTGGCGGGAACCTTGGCCGTTTTGGTTGTAAGTTCCCGTTGCTACATAAGCACTCGAAGTGTTACCATCCGCGGTAATGCACTCGGATAAATCATGAGCTCCTCCACACGATAAACAACTCTTAGCAACCGCTTTAACCGAAGCGGAATTGGAAGCTTCTTGAGCCTTCCAATGGGACATTAGATTAGCAAATCTATCAAAAAACCGATTTTCCTCATTAGCTTCATCATGTAAGGCGTTAATGCTACGAGACGATTGTGATGACGATGACGAACCCATATTGGCAACACTCGGTGTGTTACGAGGGCTATAAACCTTAGATCGATTTTCAATGATTTGTAAAGCCTCATTGGTCGTCTTACACAAAAAATTGCCACCCGCGGCGGCATTCAAATAATCTCGTTCATGATCATTAAGCCCATTATAAAATGTATCAATTTGATGCAATTCCGAAAAATCATGATGAGGACATTCATGTAACATCTCCTTAAATCGTTCCCATGCCATAGAAAAACTTTCATTGTTACGTTGCACAAATCGTGAAATCTCATTTTTTAAGTGTGTTGTTTTCGATGGTGGAAAAAACTTGTTCACAAACTTAGAGACGAGATCGGCCCATGTCAAAATCGAATTTGGCGGTTCTTTCTCGAGCCAAATTTTAGCGGGTCCATCCAACGAATATGGAAACAACATCATCTTAATGGCGTCATGCGGAACATCTTTGAATTTGCTAGTGGCGGTGAGACGGTTGAAATTCCTAATATGGTAATGCGGGTTGTCTTTCTCATGACCTCGAAACTTGTTTGCTTGCAACATCGACATTAAACCCGTCTTAATCTCGAAATTCTCCGCAAGGATGGCGGGAATAACAATGGCCTCTCCAAAACCCTCGGTGGGTGCTTGTAGCAACTCCATCATAGTACGATTAGCCATTACGACTTCTTGTTCTATAATAGGTTCAACAATTGGAGGTTCTTCAACAATCAACGATTGATTGGCTTGCTTTTGAAGTCGTTTACGAGCTCGTTTAGCTTGATTACGAGTGATCATAAACTTCACGAAGAATGGGAGGTGAGCAAAGAAGATTCTTTTTGGTTGTTTTGTGGATTTTCAATTTTTTTGTGTTTTTGATGATATTTAATTTTTTTGGATTTTGGTGTATCTTCGTAGACAACAATCTACAAAATCTCTCCTCGAATCAAACTCTTGATTAAAGAAGCCTCAAAGGAATGAAAACGATCACGTGGAGTGAACGCCTTCGAATGACTTTAGAACTTTGGTGAAAACCAAATTGTTCACGAGGGTTTAATCACAAAGAAAACCAAGCAAATATAGTATACGTATTAATACTTTGGGCGGCAAAACCCTCGATTAGCCTTCAATCTCAAAATACTCACAAGCAAGCGGGGAAACGAGGCGGCGCGAAGCACTTAAGAGCCTTTTTCCTTAGGGTATATTTTATAATACCCGCCTTATACCCACCTTATAGTTCGTATCTTTCAAAATCGAGCTTCTCGAAAGTATTTATCTATTTTTGCCTTTTCTTTTTGTTTGAGATTCGAATACAATGATCGAGTGATGAAATCCCGAATCAAGGTTGTGTTTTCACACTTTTGGAGATATTGTATATTGATTGTGATACTTAATACAATATATTAATAATATTCACAAAGAAAAACCGAGAAAACCGATAATACGTGTTAAGGGAGTTCCACTTAACACAAATATTATTTATGGATAATATCAAAAACAAAATTTTCCAAATTAAATCACGACACACCTCCCCGGCAGCGGCGCCAAAAATTGATAGTAGTAAATTTAGATAACTTGCTTTAGGAAAAACAAGCAACTAAATATGAGCGGTAAGTATCGACGAGTGATTTAGGAAAACCACAAGTAATGACCCACAATCACTTAAAAGAGATGAAAGATTCGTTTCCCAAGGAGGTATGGTGTTGTGAATTAACTTGTATTTCTTTGAGATTAATATTGAGAAGATGGAATGACGGTTTCTTGGAAATTACACTATGACGTAAAAAGTGAAAACGTAAAACCGTAGAAAAACCACTAAAATTAAAAAATTATTAAGCTAAGACCAAAAACAAAATCAAGAAAAAGATAAAAAGAAGTCTTGAATAATATAAATAAAGATAAAAATCCAACAAAGATATTTTATAACCTTTTATTAATTAAATAATTAATTTTAAATGCTAATTAAAGCCCTAAAATTAAATTTAACTAATTCAAAAGTCAAAAATATGATTTTATTGAATAATTACTTAACTTATATTATTAGAAGACTAAAAAGTAATTTTCTAAAAATTAAAACCTATTAAAACTATTTTTAAAACCCTAAAAATGATTAAAAAATGATTAAAACCTAATTAAACTTAAAATAATTATAAAAATTAATCCAAAAGTGATAAAAATAATCTAAAAATGGAAATAGTCCTATTTAATGCTATAGAACTTAAGAAAAATGAAAAAATAAAGAAAAAGAAAATTTTGAAAATTAAATAGTAAAATAATATTAAAATAATAAAAAAAAAATTAAAAGTCACTCAGTTGCGCCGCAACGTTTGTGTCTTGCGCCGCAACTAGTGTTACGAGATCACCAAGATCAGCAGCACCTTCAGTTGCGCCGCAATGCTTCTGTCTTGCGCCGCAACTTGTGAAACGGGAATACCAAAATCTGCAGCTCCTGGTGTTGCGCCGCAACTAGTTGGACTTGCGGCGCAATTAGTGAAACGTGCCAGTTATGAACTATTGCACAAGCAGGTTGCACTTGTGTGTTTATGAGTATGGCCAAGAGGACTTGACCTTGGCTTATTTTGGTATGATTTTTGGTACAAGAGGGCACTCTTGTGCTCCTTTGAGCACAAGAAGTCAAGAACACACAAGGATAAAACACCAAGCAATCAAAATCATGAAAAACCAAGCAATATTTCACCCTTATGCAGATTTTTTAACACCCTTTATCCTTTTAAACTCAACAAACTTGTTCAAATCTTGTTCCAAACTAATTAACTACTTACTAATAACCTTAATCAACCCTAAACAAGCAATCTAACACCTTTTAATTATCAAAACAAATCTAGATGTCCTGCTTAAACCTGTTGCCAAACACCCTTTTAAAATCTAAAAACCAACTTTTAACATACCAACATGCTTACAAAAGCTACCAAATTGATTCCAAGTGCATCTAACATGTAAACATACACACTAGAACACAAATCATGCAATATAAACACACTTAATCACCAAATCACTTAAGATCATACAACTTGCTATTTTTGAACTTTAAACAAGGAACAAGGTTTGTACCTTAGGGCTTTACATCCAAAGCCCTAGAGGATGAAAATCCTCCTCCAATCCAACCCGGGTTGGAGCTGAACTAAATCAACAAGCCTTCAACCTATTTGAACACAAAACAAAGAAACAAGAACAAAAATAATATGATATGATATGATTCTTTTTTTTTCTTTTTAAAACTCTTCCAAAACCTTTTCCAATTACTTAAAACGTATCATAAACCCTTAAATTACCAAAATCATGAATTCTTAACACTACAAAACCCTTTTGAGAAGATTTTACCAAAATCTCTCAAAATCTCAAAACCTTAAACAACTTTGAAATCAAAGTTGCTTAACCAAATAAAAGTGTGGAACTCAGAATCAATCTCCTCACAACACACAAACTTTTAAAAACAATAAAAAAGGAATTACACTTGAATATTTCAAAAACCAAACTTTTTATTTCTTTAAAAAGGAATTACATGTGAGAGACTAGAAACTGGAACAAAGGGATCACCACAACTTGGGTCTCCTTTTATAGAGCCTATAGAACATCCTAGAAGCATAAAAACATAAAACCCTAATACATAGAAAATCCCAAATGTGCCCTTGAATGATTTTGAGTGCATTTTGTCCTCTCTTGATCTTGAACGTTTATTTTGCTTTGGGAGGAAGCAAATAATCTTGGCCATTGATTTATGCCACGTCATGATGCTTGGGGGCTAAGGAATGATGTGATTGGTGGATTGGGGAATTGGGGTTTTGGTGCACATGAGTGGGATGCAGGTTTTTAGGAGTGGGATAGGTTTGTGAGTGTGTGAATTAAGTGTGTGAAGGTTTAATTGAGTTTTACCCAAGGAAAAGTGAAGGTAAAATCTGGGGTGGTAAGAATGATGAATAGTACTCATTTGATCCGAAAATAAGGGAAGCATATGTGTTAGGCGCCTCTTTCTTTCAAATGTTTCAGCTTTGTCACTTTTGGTCCTTGGTTTTTGGTTTTTTTGGCCTTTAAAGATTTTCAGCCTTAAATTCGTCTCTCCCTTGTATTTAAGTTTCATCACTTGACAATTTTGGCACAAACTTTCCATAAAGATGTTTCAAAGGCAATTTTTGTCATTTGGTGATTTTTCAAGGACTAATCTTGGACAATGTTGATCTTCAAAGGTCTTCAATGTCTCTTAAACTTCATGAGGGACCATAATTGGCAATTTGAAATTGTTGAAGGACTAATCTTGCCATTTCTTCAATCTTGAAGGACCTTTTTGCAATTTTGACAAACTTAAGGGACCAAACTTGTAATTATCAATATACAAGGGTTTTAAGTGTCATTTCTTCATAGAATGAGGATCAATCTTGTTTTGTCTTCAAGTCTTCAAGGGTATTTGATGAAAATTCCATGATTAGGGCCCGGTTCTTTGTACGGCTTCGTTTCTCGTGTCCGTTTTTCCTTGTATCTTGTGATCTTTTGTCTTTTTCACGATATCCATACCTAAAACACACAAGTAAACAAACACAAGCATATATATGGTATTTTATGACATTTTAGTGCATTTAAAGCCCGAAAAGAACGATGAGATCATGTATAAATGCCATCTCATCACATTCCGATCTGGACATTGCGACAGTGCATTGCGATAGAACATTCCGATCTGAACATTCCGATTGGACATTCCGATCTGAGATTTCCGATAAGTATTCTGATGGACATTCCGATGGGTATTTTGTTTGAGTAACTTTTAGACTCACTATCTAGAGTAGTTTCGGAACGTAGTTTACACGAAGATTAAAAAAAAAAAATAATTCAAAATTTGGCGAGTCGATCAATGTTCAAGATTTCGTACTAGTTTTTGGCTATTTCTAACTCAAATTCAAAATTTGGCGATACAAAATTTTTCGGCTTACCGTTTTGTCAGACTGAGAAATTTATTGTCGGGCTGAGAAAAGAATTTTTGAATTTTCGGAATTTCAATTTTAACCACACATCATCACAACAAATCCACTAAGATCTGCAATTCATCCACAAGTATTCACCATGTCTAACAACAACATCAACATTGCAACTGCTAATCAAATTCGTTTGGAACAAGGTGGCAACGGTAACCCACCTGTGCTCACTGCCGGTTGCTACGTTCAATGGAGATCTCGTTTTCTCAGATTTCTCGATGGAAAAGAAAACCGAACTGCTCTTCGTCACTGCCTTGAGAATCCACCTCCAGTTTTTGAATTCAGACCAATTACAACACAGGCAGAGGATGGTACTTGATTGTGGTAAAATTACGACCTTTTAGGGAAAAGGCGTAAATGAGCGGTAAGTATCGAACAAATGACTTTAGGAAAAATCAAGTGTTAATGACCCAATGAAAGTTCGTTTCCCAAGGAGGTATATGTGTTGTGAAAACCTTGTAAAAGTTTGTGATTAATGATTGGTTTAGAAGGGGATTAGAAAAGAAGATGACGAAGACGTAAAAATAAAAATTAACAAGAAAAATCACTACTAGAAAGTTAAAACGTAGAACCTTAAAAACCACAAAAATAAAAAATAAATTCTAAAAATTACCAAAAATTCACCAAAAATCAAAAATATTAAACTAAGAGTTTACCAATGATCAAAACTTTTTCAAACCTTTTAAATAATTTAATATTCAATTTTTAAATGCTAATTAAAGCCCTAAAAATCAAATAAATTATCAAAAAGCCCAAATAAAGATTTTTCAATTGGTAAACCTCTAAAATGACTTAAAAAGATTAAAAACTATTTTTAGAAATCTTAAAACTAATAAACACTATTTAAAATGATTTAAAAACTATTAAAACTTAAAATAATTATAAAAATTAATCTAAAAGTGATAAAATTATTCTAAAAGTTGCTAAATTCCTATTTTAATGTATTAAACCTAAGAAAAATGTAAAAAGTTGGAAAATGTGAAATTTCAAAAATAATAATAAAATAATAATAAAGTAATATTAAAAATCCAAAAATTATAAAAATTCTATAAACTTGCAAACTAGTTTATTTTAACCTAAATAATCAGAAAATCAAAGGGAAATTACCAAAATACCCCTAATGGGCCCTCAAATGGGCCAAATCAAAATTCAGTCAACACAAATGGGCTTTTGGGCCCAAAAAGTCAAACTTGGCCCAATTGACTTGGAAAAGCCCTATATGACTTAAAATTTAATTCTAAAAACAAAACTCTAAAGGCCCAAAAGCTGAATATGAGCTTATCATAACTTATTGAACACAAAGCTTATTCTTATTGGGCTTTTCAGCCCATTAAGCCATAAGCTAATGCCATAAGCTCTAATTTGACACACAACCCTCTTTTAGGATGCTTAAGAGATCTGTCAAAAGAAATTTCCAAAAAGCACACTCAATAAGCCAGAAAATAGAAAAGCAAAAATCCACAAAACGACAAAATAGTCGTTTTTGAGAAATAATGCACCTCAGGATTTGATTCAACTTGCAAAAGCTTTCAAATGGACTCAATAAGCAAAATCAATCAACAAAAATCCAATAAGCACAACCAATAAACCAGAATAAGCACAAATGAACTTATGTAAAAGTCAAAGGACTTGGTTTTCTAGTCAAACCTTAAAGTCAACCACCCAAATGCTCCAGTATGAACAAATGGGTCAAAATATGAGCACCTATTATAAAAACAAAGTTCTTGCTGGTTGAAATAAGCTATTATAGCTTATTGATAAGCTGCCACCAAATTTACACTAGCAGTGGTAACCAGCAGGGGAAAGGAGTTCCCACTGCTTTGACTATTTGACCAAGCTTATATGAGAGTTCTAGTTTGATTCAATTGGAAACAAAGGCACCCTTGTGATCAGTGAATCACAAGCAGTCAATAGCAACAATAAAAACACAAAATGGTTCACACAATAAGCCACAATAAGCCAAACAGTTACCAGATATGCACCAGATATAGAAATAAGCAGTTAAGCACTTAATAAGCAGATTTAAGCAGAATAAGCCAACCAAACTTAACAAGATGCATACACAAGCTATATAAACTAAGAATAAACACAAAGAAACAAGAATCAAACACTGAATCAAAATAATCAACAAGATCAAAGCACAAAATGTTTCTGATGAACAAAGAACAATATGCAGACAAGTTTTGCTCATATACTTGAAACTTGATCCAAATTCAAGCCTCAAATCCTTCTACCCTGGTGTGATTAACTATGATTTAGCACTTGTTAGCCCTAGCCTAAGCCTAGATCTAGGTGTCCTCAAAATCCTAGCCATTTTTACCAAGTTATGAAGATTTTATAGCCAATTCAAGAATCAATGTGTTCAAAACCTCAAAACCTGCAAACAGATGAACAATATCTCCCAAACAACAGATACCAATACTTGCTAACAACACACAAGCACTTAACAAGCCACAATCCAAACTTATGCAGTAATCCCAAACACCCTTTTAAAACTTGATTTCACAAATTTTCAAAGGCTTATGAAGATTCAACCCACAAATCAGATCAATAACACCTCAATAACATCAAACCAAACCAAATCAACAATATTCAACCACAATAACACAGATTCAAGCATAAATCCACAAAAATCACAAATAATCAGAAACTTAAAGAGAAAATGAAAAGGGAAGAAGATGCAAACCTCCAAGACCTACATCCAGGCCTTGGATTGTTTGAGCTGAGGTACTAGCAAAACAAGTACCAGCTTCCAAGCTGCTAAGAAGAACAAACCACAAGGTGAGATAAAAAATAATGCCAACTTTCTGATTTTTGATGCACAAGCTTTATCACATAAAACCTTGCCTCAAAAACCTTCAAACAAGATAATGGAACTCAGATTTTAGCTTCTCAAACACCAAACTTTTATAAATAACAGATTAGAACTCAAAATTTTAAGAAATTCAAACTTTATTTCATAAAAAGGAATTACAAAGATTAAAAGCTAAAATCTGGAACAAAGGGACTCTCACATGTTGAGGTCTCCTTTTATAGGCAAATTCCTGGCTAAACACTATTCATAAACCCTAGAACTGAATTCCCTATTATGCCCTTGAGTCTTCTAGACGTTTTCTGAATTTGAGCTGTCCAAGTTGATCAAGGCTGTTCATTTTAGCTTTGGAATGAAGCAAGTATCCTAGGCTGTTGATTTGGACACGTCAGATAACTTGGAGGCTAAGTTGTCATGTGATTGGCTAAACGGGAATTGGGGGTGGGGTCCATGGTGAGTGGGAATAAGGGTTTTATGGTTTGGATGAGTTTCTGCACATGTGAATCACTCATGTGCTAAGGTAATTGTATTTTACCCTAAGTTTAAGTGGTGGTAATTCTGGGTGGGGTAAAAGATGAACAGTAAGTCATTTGATCCGATTTTGGGGGAAAGGTGTTTGTTTGGCGCATTTTTAGTTTGAATGTTTCAAATAGACACCTTTGGCCCTTGTTCTTTGGTATTTTTGGTAAACAAAGCATTTCAGCCCTAAAACGTATTCCCCTTTGTAAATAAGTCTCACCATTTGTCACTTTTGGCACAAAACTTTGGAAAAAGGATTTCAAGGGTTATTTTTGCCATTTTGAGATATTTCAAGGGCTGATCTTGGACATTTTTGATCTTCAAAGGTCTTCAATGTATCTTTGGCTTGATGAGGGACCATAATTGACAATTTGAAATTGTTGAGGGACTAATCTTGCCATTTCTTCAAAGTTGAAGGACCTTTTGTGTAATTTTGACAAACTTAAAGGACCAAACTTGTAATTATTAATATACAAGGGTTTTAAGTGTCATTTCTTCAATAATTGAGGATCAATCTTGTTTGTCTTCAAGTCTTCAAGGTATTTTGTTGAGAATTCCATGATTAGGGCCCGGTTCTTTGTACGGCTTCGTTTCTCGTGTCCGTTTTTCCTTGTAACTTGTGATCTTTTGTCTTTTTCACGATATCCATACCTAAAATATACAAGTAAACAAACACAAGCATATATGTGGTATTTTATGACATTTTTATGCATTCAAAACCCGAAAAGAACGATGAGATCATGTATAAATGCCATCTCATCACTCCCCCATACTAAGCCATTGCCGTGCCCTCACGCAATGCTAGAATAAATTATCTAAGCATCACCAAAGTTCAATTTATTAACCTTTATTGAAAAGTAAAAAGACTTGTAACATACTACGAAGATGTGTAAAGACATAATGTATGATTTTCATCACAAAAAGTGACTTTTAGGGTCAAAGAATAGAAACAAGTAAATGTCCCTTAGAGTAAACTTCGTCATCCTTGATTGTCATACATTCCATGCTAAGTGCAAAAACGAGATCATTGTTGGTACAAGTCACAATGCTAACACTACTCATACGTCCAAATTGTGTAATACTTTTTCTCTCCGCTATCCTAGTTATTATAAAAGGAAATGGGTTACTAGCATTTTTTATCTATTTGTCATGGATCACAAGTGATTCATATTGACTTATTTGAGTAGTTATTAGTCCGAAAGCAAAGTAGCACGATTTGATCAATAGTTAGTCGAAGGACAAAATCTTTTAAAACGGCTTCTCGTGTATCTCCTTAAGTTCATATCTTGGCATAACTCGTTTCACGATTTGAGACCTTTCTCGGACCGATATTTGGCATGTACTTCATACTTCAAATCTTGGGAAGACGTTATCGAAATTATGGTCTTCTCTTCATATATTTGGAATTTCTTCACTTGACGTTTTTGAGAGATTCTTCATATTGGACCACGACTTCATCATTTTTCTTCAATCTTTACTTTGGATTTTGATATACAACGATCCGCCTCCTTTTCGGACTTGGATATATTTATCCTCATACCTTGTTAGGGTCTTTTTGGATAGACTTTCTTCATGATCTTTAGGGGAGTAATTGCTTCTCGTCGTGTGTCTCGATCCTTCATATTGATTTAGGAATAATGATACTTCACATCATCTTGGGATCTTTAGCAAAAATAGAGCTCCTCATGCCTTGTTAGGGCCTTTTTGGATGATCGCCAATCTTCGCATCCCGTTTCAATAATTTATGCCTTGGCTATGAACTCTATTCAACCCCGAGCAACTTTTAAACGATCTTGCACTAGAGGCTAAGTAACCTTTCAAATCGTACGACCTTACTTATTGCAATTATGATTTATTACTAATGCATTGATCTTATGGGAAGAAAAAGCCACAATTAAAAACATATGAGTTTTTGAAAGAACATTTTCATGTTCTACGTTTAGCATGATCACTTGTCTAACTCTATCATTTCTCGTTCTTCACTATATAAAGACCTCTAATTAAAGAGACTCGTGAATACTTAGCCATGAAAGTCATAATTGAGCCAAATTTGGATTAGCTTTCAATAAGACTATATCAAATCAAAGTTTTGGGTTTTCAAGCCACCTATAGGATCTTGCACTTTCTTGGACATTTTCAAGTTTAGAGAATGCGTTTTAAAATTCCCTTGATAAGTGACTTTCTAGAATCAATTATAGGAACTTGCGAAAAGTTCTTGTTCTTAACCCGTATGAATTAAGACTTTCGCGTTTTAAAGCTCCATATATAAAAGTCTAGCAAAACTTGAATTGAGCGGCTTAAGGAATGTAAAAGGCTCCAAATGCCCATCAAGTCAAAAATTAACTCTTATTCTATCCATCGGAAAATATACATTCGTTCTTAAAAACACTTATTAAAACTAAGAAAAATTTTAAAATTTGGCCATTTTTAGCCTTATTAACAAAACAAAACAATGAAAATTGGAAAGTGTGAGGGCGTAGCAAAGCAAGTACCTATTCACCCCCCATACTAAAAGTAAACATTGTCCTCAATGTTTCGAGTCTAAAGGTGGAGCACCCCCATACTAGAGACGAAGAGTCGAATGCTTAGGATTTAGCATGGAAAGGGTGATCAACAATATATCTAAAGCCGTTCATTAAGTATGCTAAAAGATAATCGTTAGAACAATAAAGGATATGTCATGGATTCGTGAAAAACTTCTTCAAACGAACGATGGAGGCTCACGTAAACGAACACGAGAGTCTTCAATCGTAGATGATAATGATGATCTAGATAACACAATCACAAACAACTACGAGACAACGAGTTGAAAGGGTACAAGTCCCCTTATTAGTGAATAGCGAGCATAAAAGATAAGCATGGGATCTCCCCCATGAGGCACCTCGTTTTTTATTACCGAGTCATGAGCTCGACTCGATCCCCTCAATGCTAATTATCATTGGGGAAGGTGACTTGGTCGAGGGCAACCATTGAAGGAATTTCCCCACCAAAGTAGTGCTTAAGCCTATGTCCATTCACCTTGAAATTAGGACCATCATCTTGAGCTAGCTCAATGGTCCCATATGGAAACACTTGTGTAATGGTGAACGGACCCGACCAACGAGATTTCAATTTCCCGGAAAATATCTTAAGACGAGAGTTAAAAAGCAACACTTCATCACCAACGTTAAAAACCCGGTTTTTAATCTTTGAATCGTGAAACTTTTTAGTCTTTTCTTTGAAAATTAATGAATTTTCATAAGCATTATCTCTTAGTTCATCTAATTCATTCAATTGTATTTTCCGGTGATCTCCCGCGGTCTTCAAGTCAAAGTTTGCATGCTTAAGGGCCCAATATGCCTTATGCTCCAATTCAATGGGCAAATGACAATTCTTCCCATAGACTAACTTATAAGGAGTGCAACCGATAGGTGTCTTATAAGCGGTCCTAAAGGCCCATAAAGCGTCATCGAGTTTGTCGGACCATGAAGCACGGTTTTCTCCAATTGACCTCTCTAGAATCCTCTTCAAAGCTCGGTTCGAAACCTCGACTTGCCCACTCGTTTGCGGGTGATAAGCCGTAGAAAGACGATGAGTAACTCCATATTTCTTTAGAACCTTTTCGAATTGGTCATTACAAAAATGGGTTCCACGATCGCTTATAATAGCACGAGGGGTTCCGAACCGAGAGAATAGTTGCTTCAAAAACTTCACTACCACACGAGCATCATTAGTAGGCAAAGCCTTAGCTTCCACCCACTTAGAAAGGTAGTCTACCGCGACGAGAATATATTTGTTGCCATGAGACGATGGGAACGGCCCCATAAAGTCTATTCCCCATATGTCGAAAATCTCACACAATTGAATTATGTTTTGCGGCATTTCATCACGTTGAGACGATTTTCCTTGACGTTGGCACGAATCACACGACTTTACAAGTGCGTGTGCATCACGATAGATAGAAGGCCAAAAGAAAATGGCATCGAACACTTTCTTAGCCGTGAGATTAGCACCGTGGTGACCACCCGTGGGTCCTTCGTGACAAGCTCTAAGGATATTAGAAGCTTCGGCACCAAACACACAACGTCGAACGAGTTGATCCGCACAAATCCGAAAGAGATAAGGGTCGTCCCAAAAATAGAACTTGACGTCACAAAAGAATTTTCGTTTTTGTTGTGTCGTCATACCCTTGATTATGAAATTGCCCGCATGGTAATTTGCAATGTCGGCAAACCATGGGGTGGTGTGTTTAGAATTCACTACACCGAGAGTCTCAAGAGGAAATGTTTCAGTAATTTCCTTGTTCTCGAAAACATCTTTGTGAGGATCTTCTAGACGAGAGAGATGATCGGCCGCTAGATTCTCGGCTCCTTTTTTGTCAAGCACGGTGACATCAAATTCTTGGCGGAGGAGCATCCAACGAAGCAATCTCGGCTTAGCATCTTGCTTAGCTAAGAGATACTTGATAGCCGAATGGTCGGTATATACGATGCTTTTAGTCAAGACGAGATAAGGTCGTAATTTCTCAAAAGCATAGACCACGGCAAGGAATTCCTTTTCTGTTGTGGTGTACTTTAATTGAGCCTCGGTCATCGTCTTACTAGCATAGTGGATATGATGAAAATGCTTGTCATAATGTTGCCCTAAGACGGACCCTATAGCATAATCACTTGCATCGCACATGATTTCAAAGGGTAATTCCCAATTAGGATCAACAAGAATGGGAGCTTCGGTAAGTTTCCTTTTGAGAGTTTCGAAAGCCTTAACACAATCCTCATTGAAGTTAAAAGGAGCATCCTTCTCGAGAAGGTGTGTCATAGGTCGAGAAATTTTCGAAAAGTCTTTGATGAAACGACGATAAAAGCCCGCGTGGCCTAGGAAAATCCTAACTCCCTTAACGGTTTTGGGATGAGGCAACTTGGCGATGACGTCTACCTTAGCTTTATCGACCTCAATCCCCGCCTTCGACACCTTATGTCCTAAGACGATTCCTTGTTTACACATAAAATGACATTTTTCCCAATTAAGCACAAGATTGGTTTCTTCACAACGTTTTAACATTTGCTCGAGATTATATAAACATGACGTGAACGAATTACCAAACACCGAGAAGTCATCAATAAACACTTCCATCGACTTCTCGATCATGTCGTGAAAAATTGCCATCATACACCGTTGAAACGTACCGGGTGCATTACAAAGTCCGAAAGGCATCCTACGATAAGCGAACGTTCCATAAGGACACGTAAACGTAGTCTTCTCTTGATCACGAGGGTCAATAGGGATTTGAAAGTAACCGGAAAAACCATCTAAAAAGCAATAGAATTCATTTCCCGCGAGTCGCTCCAACATTTGATCCATGAAGGGCAAAGGAAAGTGGTCTTTACGAGTGGCGTCATTTAACTTTCGGTAGTCAATACACACCCTCCAACCGGTCACAACACGAGTGGGAATTAACTCGTTGTTTTCATTGGGCACAACGGTCATTCCTCCCTTTTTTGGGACACAATGGATTGGGCTCAACCATGGGCTATCGGATATAGGATAAATCATTCCCGCGTCAAGGAGTTTAAGGACCTCCTTTTTAATGACATCGTGAATTTTGGGATTCACCCTTCTTTGACTTTGAAATGCGGGTTTGTAGTCCTCCTCCATTAAAATCTTGTGAGTACAAAATTTTGGGTCAATACCCTTAATGTCGGATATTTTCCACGCAATTGCCCTTTATGAGCCTTAAGAACTTTCAAGAGCTCGGTTTTTTCATTATTAGCAAGACCTTTTGCAATAATAACCGGCATCTTGTCATCACCTTCAAAGAATGCGTATTCAAGGTGAGAAGGAAGATCTTTCAATTCAAGGATAGGTGGTTCCTCGATTGAAGATTTTTGTTCAACACTCATAACTTCCATCGGCGAAAGAAATGGTGGAATAGAAGTATCATCACTAATCAACACCTCATCTTCATTGTCGATTTCATTTGAAGTGAAATCGCCTCCTTGGAATGGAGTGAGATTTGGTGTGGAATTAGCAAGAATCGGATCCAAAATAGTGGGATTGCCACTAGACGAGCTATCAGAAAAACCTAATACTTCTTGTGAAAACTCATCGCAAACCACATCAACGATGTCAATGTGATTGATGGTAGCGATTGCATAAACATGAGAAGGTTTCGAGTTTTGAGTAGCGTTTATAACAAGTTCCTCTTCGTTGAATCTCAAAGTGATAGTTCTCGCATGAACATCGATAAGCGATTTCGAAGTATCTAAAAATGAACGACCTAAAATTAGAGGAACTTGAGGATCCGCGGGGATGTCAACTACTATAAAATCAACGGGATAGTAGAACTTCCCCACTTTCACGAAAACATCTTCGGCAACTCCACATGCCATAATCGTAGAATGATCGGCCATATCGATGGACATGTTCGAAGGAATGAGAGCTGGAAGCGAAAGCGATTTCCAAATGGAAAATGGCATCAAATTAATGCTCGCACCAAGATCGGCCAAGGCGAGGCATTCTTTCATATCTTGTATGTCACAAGGAATGAGAAACTTTCCGAGATCACCAACTTTTTCCGGTATGCGGTTAAGATAAACCGAAGAACAATTAGCAAGCTTTGAAAGCTTTTCCTAATCGCTCATCATACTTTTAAAAGTGGAAGCGAAACGAGGCATATACAACAACGCGTCGGCTAAACTCACATCAAAATGCACTTGTTGAAACATTTTTATAAAAAGCTCGATTTGTTGTTTGTTACGTTCTTGCAATTTCTCTTTGTTTCGTCTCGAAGGGTAGGGTAAAGGTGGTGTGGGTTGGGCATTAGGCAACGGCCTTGGAAACTCGGGTTCCACAATTGGTATTGGTTCAACCGTAGGTGTGGTATGAGCGGTACTTCGTAGAATTGTAATGTGCTCCTTTTCGACCATCACCTCGGGTTCTTTCTCGATTTCCTTCTCCGTAGAAGTACTTGGACGAGAGATTGGTTCCTTGAAAGTTTTACCACTTCGTGTAGTAATAACCTTCATTTCTCCCTTCGGGTTTGCAATGGTATCACTAGGAAGACCACCCGAGGAAGAGGGTTTACACATGATTGCTTCAAACATCTTAGCCATTCGGTCCTCAAATTTTGATTGCCTAGCATCCGCTTTTAATAACTCTTGCTTAATCTCATGTTGTCCTAATTCCATCTTTTGTTGATTTTGTTGAAGACGTTGGACATTTCCTTCCATTTTGTTTGCATGAGTTTTAAGTTCATTAGCAAGTTCATTTTTAGCTCGTTTTTCAACTCGGACCTCAAGCTAATCATCTCACGTTGCATGTTATCTAATTTAGCATCATTTGCTTTAGCATAATCCAAAAATTCTCCTTGCAAATTTTTAGTGTGAGCATTTTGAAAACCTTGTGTAGTGTTTTGAAAATCACGGTTTTGGTTTTGATTAGAAATTTGTCCATTCCCACTTTGATAATTCCCTTTGTTGTAATTGCGTGTATTGCCTTGGTAATTACCTTGGTTGTTGTTTCGATAATTGTTAACATTTTGATTTGGTGGAGCTTGATTTTGGCGGGAACCTTGACCGTTTTGGTTGTAAGTTCCCGTTGCTACATAAGCACTCGAAGTGTTACCATCCGCGGTAATGCACTCGGAAAGATCATGAGCTCCCCCACAAGATAAACAACTCTTAGCAACCGCTTTAACCGAAGCGGAATTGGAAGCTTCTTGAGCCTTCTAATGGGACATAAGATTAGCAAATCTATCAAAAAACCGATTTTCCTCATTAGCTTCATCATGTAAGGCATTAATGCTACGAGACGATTGTGACGAAGATGACGAACCCATATTGGAAACACTCGGTGTGTTACGAGGGTTATAAACCTTAGATCTATTTTCGGTGATTTGTAAAGCCTCATTTGTCGTCTTGCACAAAAAATTACCACCCGCGGCGGCATTCAAATAATCTCGTTCATGATCATTAAGCCCATTATAAAAAGTATCCACTTGATGCAATTCCGTAAAATCATGGTGTGGACATTCATGTAACATCTCTTTAAATCGTTCCCATGCCATTGAAAAACTTTCATTATTTCTTTGCACAAATCGTGAAATCTCATTTTCAAGTGTGTTGTTTTAGATGGTGGAAAAAACTTGTTCACAAACTTAGAAACGAGATCGGCCCATGTCAAAATCGAATTTGGCGGTTCTTTCTCGAGCCAAATTTTTTCGGGTCCATCCAACGAGTATGGAAACAACATCATCTTAATGGCGTCATGTGGAACATCCTTAAACTTGCTAGTGGCGGTGAGACGGTTAAAATTCCTAATGTGGTAATGCGGGTTGTCTTTCTCGTGACCTCTAAACTTATTTGCTTGCAACATCGACATTAAACCCGTCTTAATTTCGAAATTCTCCGCAAGGATGGCGGGAATCACAATAGCCTCTCCAAAACCCTCGGTGGGTGCTTGTAGAAACTCCATCATAGTACGATTAGCCATGACGACTTCTTGTTCTACAATAGGTTCAACATTTGGAGGTTCTTCAACAATCAACGTCTCTTGATTGGCTTGCTTTTGAAGTCGTTTACGAGCTCGTTTTGCTTGATTACGAGTGATCATAAACTTTACGAAGAATGGGAGGTGAGCAAAGAAGATTCTTTTTGGGTGTTTTGTGAATTTTCAATTTTTTTGTGTTTTTGATGATATTTAATTTTTTTGGATTTTGGTGTATCTTCGTAGACAACAATCTACAAAATCTCTCATCGAATCAAACTCTTGATTAAAGAAGCCTCAAAGGAATGAAAACGATCACGTGGAGTGAACGCCTTCGAATGACTTTAGAACTTTGGTGAAGACCAAATTGTTCAAAAGGTTTTAATCACAAAGAAACCAAGCAAATATATTATACGTAATAATACTTTGGGCGGCAAAACCCTCGATTAGCCTTCAATCTCAAAATACTCACAAGCAAGCGGGGAAACGAGGCGGCGCGAAGCACTTAAGAGCCTTTTTCCTTAGGGTATATTTTATAATACCCGCCTTATACCCACCTTATAGTTTGTATCTTTCAAAATCGAGCTTCACGAAAGTATTTATCTATTTTTGCCTTTTTCTTTTTGTTTGAGATTCTAATACAATAATTGAGTGATGAAATCCCAATTAAGGTTGTGTTTTCACACTTTTGGAGATATTGTGAATTTATTGTGATACTTAATACAATATAGTAATAATATTTGTACAAGAAAAACCAAGAAAACCGATAATACGTATTAGTAGAGTTCTACTAATACAAATACTATTTGGTTAATATTAAAAACAACAATGCAAATTAATCACGACACACCTCCCCGGCAGCGGCGCCAAAATGATTGTGGTAAAATTACGACCTTTTAGGGAAAAGGCGTAAATGAGTGGTAAGTATCGAACAAATGACTTTAGGAAAAACCAAGTGTTAATGACCCAATGAAAGTTCGTTTCCCAAGGAGGTATATGTGTTGTGAAAAACTTGTAAAAGTTTGTGATTAATGATTGGTTTAGAAGGGGATTAGAAAAGAAGATGACGAAGACGTAAAAATAAAAATTAACAAGAAAAATCACTACTAGAAAGTTAAAACGTAGAACCTTAAAAACCACAAAAATAAAAAATAAATTCTAAAAATTACCAAAAATTCACCAAAAATCAAAAATATTAAACTAAGAGTTTACCAATAATCAAAACTTTTTCAAACCTTTTAAATAATTTAATATTTAATTTTTAAATGCTAATTAAAGCCCTAAAAATCAAATAAATTATCAAAAAGCCCAAATAAAGATTTTTCAATTGGTAAACCTCTAAAATGACTTAAAAAGATTAAAAACTATTTTTAGAAATCTTAAAACTAATAAACACTATTTAAAATGATTTAAAAACTATTAAAACATAAAATAATTATAAAAATTAATCTAAAAGTGATAAAATTATTCTAAAAGTTGCTAAATTCCTATTTTAATGTATTAAACCTAAGAAAAATGTAAAAAGTTGGAAAATGTGAAATTTCAAAAATAATAATAAAATAATAATAAAATAATAATAAAATAATATTAAAAATCCAAAAATTATAAAAATTCTAAAAACTTGCAAACTAGTTTATTTTAACCTAAATAATCAGAAAATCAAAGGGAAATTACCAAAATACCCCTAATGGGCCCTCAAATGGGCCAAATCCAAATTCAGTCAACACAAATGGGCTTTTGGGCCCAAAAAGTCAAACTTGGCCCAATTGACTTGGAAAAGCCCTATCTGACTTAAAATTCAATTCTAAAAACAAAACTCTAAAGGCCTAAAAGCTGAATATGAGCTTATCACAGCTTATTGAACATAAAGCTTATTCTTATTGGGCTTTTCAGCCCATTAAGCCATAAGCTAATGCCATAAACTCTAATTCGACACACAACCCTCTTTTAGGATGCTTAAGAGAGCTGTCAAAAGAAATTTCCAAAAAGCACACTCAATAAGCCAGAAAATAGAAAAGCAAAAATCCACAAAACGACAAAATAGTCGTTTTTGAGAAATAATGCACCTCAGGATTTGATTCAACTTGCAAAAGCTTTCAAATGGACTCAATAAGCAAAATCAATCAACAAAAATCCAATAAGCACAACCAATAAACCAGAATAAGCACAAATGAACTTATGTAAAAGTCAAAGGACTTGGTTTTCTAGTCAAACCTTAAAGTCAACCACCCAAATGCTCCAGTATGAACAAATGGGTCAAAATATGAGCACCTATTACAAAAACAAAGTTGTTGCTGGTTGAAATAAGCTATTATAGCTTATTGATAAGCTGACACCAAATTTACACTAGCAGTGGTAACCAGCAGGGTAAAGGAGTTCCCACTGCTTTGACTATTTGACCAAGCTTATATGAGAGTTCTAGTTTGATTCAATTGGAAACAAAGGCACCCTTGTGATCAGTGAATCACAAGGAGTAAATAGCAACAATAAAATCACAAAATGGTTCATACAATAAGCCACAATAAGCCAAACAGTTACCAGATATGCACCAGATATAGAAATAAGCAGTTAAGCACTTAATAAGCAGATTTAAGCAGAATAAGCCAACCAAACTTAACAAGATGCATACACAAGCTATATAAACTAAGAATAAACACAAAGCAACAAGAATCAAACAATGAATCAAAATAATCAACAAGATCAAAGCACAAAATGTTTCTGATGAACAAAGAACAATATGCAGACAAGTTTTGCTGATATACTTGACACTTGATCCAAATTCAAGCCTCAAATCCTTCTACCCTGGTGTGATTAACTATGATTTAGCACTTGTTATCCCTAGCCTAAGCCTAGATCTAGGTGTCCTCAAAATCCTAGCCAATTTTACCAAGTTATGAAGATTTTATAGCCAATTCAAGAATCAATGTGTTCAAAACCTCAAAACCTGCAAACAGATGAACAATATCACCCAAACAACAAATACCAATACTTGCTAACAACACACAAGCACTTAACAAGCCACAATCCAAACTTATGCAGTAATCCCAAACACCCTTTTAAAACTTGATTTCACAAATTTTCAAAGGCTTATGAAGATTCAACCCACAAATCAGATCAATAACACCTCAATAACGTCAAACCAAACAAAATCAACAATATTCAACCACAATAACACAGATTCAAGCATAAATCCACAAAAATCACAAATAATCAGAAACTTAAAGAGAAAATGAAAAGGGAAGAAGATGCAAACCTCCAAGACCTACATCCAGGCCTTGGATTGTTTGAGCTGAGGTACTAGCAAAACAAGTACCAGCTTCCAAGCTGCTAAGAAGAACAAACCACAAGGTGAGATCAAAAATAATGCCAACTTTCTGATTTTTGATGCACAAGCTTTATCACTTAAAACCTTGCCTCAAAAACCTTCAAACAAGATAATGGAACTCAGATTTTAGCTTCTCAAACACCAAACTTTTATAAATAACAGATTAGAACTCAAAATTTTAAGAAATTCAAACTTTATTTCATAAAAAGGAATTACAAAGATTAAAAGCTAAAATCTGGAACAAAGGGACTCTCACATGTTGAGGTCTCCTTTTATAGGCAAATGCCTGGCTAAACACTATTCATAAACCCTAGAACTGAATTCCCTATTATGCCCTTGAGTCTTCTAGACGTTTTCTGAATTTCAGTTGTCCAAGTTGATCAAGGCTGTTCATTTTAGCTTTGGAATGAAGCAAGGATCCTAGGCTGTTGATTTGGACACATCAGATAACTTGGAGGCTAAGTTGTCATGTGATTGGCTAAACGGGAATTGGGGGTGGGGTCCATGGTGAGTGGGAATAAGGGTTTTATGGTTTGGATGAGTTTCTGCACATGTGAATCACTCATGTGCAAAGGTAATTGTATTTTACCCTAAGTTTAAGTGGTGGTAATTCTGGGTGGGGTAAAAGATGAACAGTAAGTCATTTGATCCGATTTTGGGGGAAAGGTGTTTGTTTGGTGCATTTTTAGTTTGAATGTTTCAAATAGACACCTTTGGCCCTTGTTCTTTGGTATTTTTGGTAAACAAAGCATTTCAGCCCTAAAACGTATTCCCCTTTGTAAATAAGTCTCACCATTTGTCACTTTTGGCACAAAACTTTGGAAAAAGGATTTCAAGGGTTATTTTTGCCATTTTGAGATATTTCAAGGGCTGATCTTGGACATTTTTGATCTTCAAAGGTCTTCAATGTATCTTTGGCTTGATGAGGGACCATAATTGACAATTTGAAATTGTTGAGGGACTAATCTTGCCATTTCTTCAAAGTTGAAGGACCTTTTGTGTAATTTTGACAAACTTAAAGGACCAAACTTGTAATTATTAATATACAAGGGTTTTAAGTTTCATTTCTTCGATAATTGAGGATCAATCTTGTTTGTCTTCAAGTCTTCAAGGTATTTTGTTGAGAATTCCATGATTAGGGCCCAGTTCTTTGTACGGCTTCGTTTCTCGTGTCCGTTTTTCCTTGTAACTTGTGATCTTTTGTCTTTTTCACGATATCCATACCTAAAATACACAAGTAAACAAACACAAGCATATATGTGGTATTTTATGACATTTTTATGCATTCAAAGCCCGAAAAGAACGATGAGATCATGTATAAATTCCATCTCATCAGTACTTCATCAACTATACGAGCTATGGAGGATTTTGACACATGTTCTGCTGAGAAAAAGAAACTCCTCCAAGCTGAAGCTGATGCTGTAAACTTCATACTCACTGGAATTGATAACGACATCTATTCCACAGTTGATGCATGTCCTAATGCTATGGAAATGTGGAATGCAATTCATCGATTGAAGCAAGGTGAGTCGATCAATGTTCAAGATCTCGAGACTAATCTACTTTGGGAGTTTGGAAAATTCACATCTGAAGATGGTGAATCCATTGACTCATATTACTCGAGATTCTACAAAATGATGAATGAGCTTGTCAGAAATCAGTGCACCATCTCCAATCATCATGCCAATGTTCAGTTTCTACTTCAACTCAAACTGGAATGGCAAAGGTTTGTGACTTTGGTCAAACAAAGGGAGGATATCAAGACTATATCTTACCACAAACTTTATGATATCTTGAAACAACATCAGAATGAAGTGAATGAACTAAGGGCTGAAAAGGCAGAACGGTCTGCTAATTCTATTGCTTTTGTGGCTGCTACTTCAACAAAACCCGTTCCCCGTCAACAACCACCTACTCATTCCTCAAAGTCATCAAGCTCATCCACCAAACCTCTAGCTGCTGCTAAACACAAAGCAAAAGCAATTGTCCCCACTCCACCTCCAAAGTATGACACCGAGTCAGATGGAGACAGTGATGATGAACAAACTTCAAGGGACAAGAAGATTGAAGAACTCATGTCTTTACTCACCACAACTTATAAGAAGATCTACAAACCTACCAACAACAACCTCAGATCATCATCCAATGCTAGATATAAGGAAGTTGATCATGAACCTAGGTATGATCGTGATGCTAGGTATGATAATCAGAGGATGCTGAATCAAGTTGGGGCTAGAGATACTATAGGCACACCGGTGGTGCAGAAGACTGGGATTCAATGCTTCAACTGCAAGGGATTTGGGCACATGGCTATGGAACGTAAGAAGCCAAAACGGGTTAAGGATTCGGGATATCACAAGGAAAAGATGTTGCTGTGCAAGAAAGAAGAAGCAGGAATTCCACTCACAGCAGATGAAGTTGACTGGCGTGATGACACTGATGATGAAGCCGATGATCAATAGTTAGAGGCACATTATGTGTACATGGCAAAGATTCAAGAAGTGATCCCAGCGACTGATGATACTTCTGGACCCATCTATGATTCTGAGCCACTTGAAAAGGTACCATCACATGATAACTATAAAATGTTTACTAATGAACGACGGCATCCTGAGCAACACGAAAGCATCAATGACACATATGTAATGGACATGGAGGATAGCAATATCTCTACGGATTCACAGCATATGTGTAATGATGACAGAAAAGCTGTTCAGGATACTGACTCGGATGAGGACCGTGATTTGCTTGCGTCGATCATTGACTCTTTAAAACGTGAAATTGATGAAAACAAAGAAGCTAATAAACGTTTGAAGCAAGCAAAGACATCCTTAGCCGAGGAGATAGACAGGCTTAAAGAGTGTGATTATGTAAAAGAAGCTGATCGACGGGTTACAATAGCTAATGGTTTGGTATATGAACGTAAGGTGCTCAACGAACAATATTGTTCTGAAGTAACACACGAAATTCATATGTCAAAACAGAAGATATCGGAACTTGAAGAACAACTGCTGCTACATAAACTCCAAATTACTGAATTAGAGTCGGTTAACAAAGAACAAACTAAGCTTTATAAAACTTGTGAAGAAAAGGATATTTAAAAAATTCTTGCTTTGGAAAAGAGAGTTGACATGTTAAACAACATTGTTTACAAAACGGGCCAGACTATTCAAACTATGAATATGCTCAATAGAAATATGAAAACGAGTTTTGTCATGCCTGAATATCTCAAGAAAGCTCATAGTACCAAGCCTGCTCTTTATGATATCGGTTGTTATGTTGATAATCTTGCTCTCATGCTTTCCCCTGACTGCGACGAAATCATTCGTCAACAAGAAGAAAGTCGATCAAACTTAAGTGACTTATCCTTTCTGATTCTGATAATTATATTAAGTTTGTTCCTCAAAAAGAACTTTCCAAAGAACAAAAGATGTACAATAGTGTTCCACCACCAAGTGATGAACCCCAAAAGAAAGTTTCTTTAAAAAGGAGTTTCAAAAAGCAATCAATTTTGTTAGAAAGGCGAATTTTAGATGAAAAACGTAAATGGGATGAGAAAAGCAAAAGTGTTCAGCAATTTGAGTTTATAAAACAAGGGGTTTTAAATTTGTACAAAGGTGTCGTCGACTATGAAAAAGTTTCTAGGGATACCATTTGGAATATTAAACCTAACCCACAAGTAGAAGTCGTCATTCAACAATGTATTGTTCCAACCATTGATGATCTTTCAAAAAATGTGGAAATGTTTTATAATGCTCTCACTGAGGAAATGTTAACTGATTTAAGCTATGTAAAATCTCTTGAAGATGAAGTTGATTTTCTTCAAATTAAATTAAAGACACAGGAACACCAACTTTCTAACGAAATTGATCGACTTTCTAAGGAATACTTTTATGCTGACCATATGAATGCTATACTTGGTGTGTATACCGATCTTGATCAATATTGTCATGTAGCATGTCTTGTGTCAGAATCGGACGCGAAATGTCGCAATCTTGAAGTAGAGCTTTCAAAACAAATTCAGTTATACAACAAACTTTCGAAAAGTTTTTCTCAACTTGAGAAACACTCCATTTCTCTTGAACTTGCTTTACAAAAAGGTGAAAAATATCATAATCATAAAAAGTGTCAAGAAATGTCAGCTTCTTCGTTTCGTCTACTAAATGAAAAAGATTTCGAAATAAATGATTTGAAAGCTCAGCTAAAAGAAAGGGACATAGCCATAAGTGAGTTACAGAAACTCATTGAGAAAATGAAAGGAAAGTTTGTTTTGGGTAAACCATCCGCTGTTCGTCAACCGAATGCGGTTAAATGCCCTAAATCATCTATTTTGGGACAATCCCCACAGACTATGCCTAAGATAGGAAATGATAAGAGCACTAATGTGATAGCACCTGGAATGTATAAGATGAACACTAGGTCCACTCAAACTGGAACAACGCAGTTACCTCAGAATACTAGGAAAACTAATCAACGTGTGTCTTCTTCTACAGGAGTAAATCCCACTACTAGTGTTAACGGACCACAGCTTAAGAGCACTAGAATTGAAGATAGAGTCATGCCTAACAATAGTCAAGGGAAGAAGAAGGAAGTAGAAGATCACCGTAGGAATTTTAAGTTTTCTAAGAATAAAACGTCTGTAACTGCTTGTAATGACAGTTTAAATGCTAAGACCTCGAATGTTTAATTCGTTTGTGTTGAATGTGGAAAATGTGTTCGTACTTTCAATAATGATGCTTGTACTCTTAATTATAATGGCGTGAATACTAGAACTAGGAAGCCTATGCGTATGCCCACTAGTACTAGTGAACCCACAAGAACTTTGAACCAATCCACTGAGCAACCACTGAAGAAATTAAGTGCGTTAGAATCCACTACTCTACGTAAACAAAGCAGGTTAAAGAAGCTTTATGAGAACATGATTAGGACATGTACACGGGGGTATTCAAGATTTACACCACCCGAATACAAATGGGTACCTAAGACAACCCCCATTCTAATTGGGTCTATGAATGTTAGCTTGCCTTTAGAATCTAGGTCCACTACTATTTTGGAACCCGTTTCTATCAAGGGCTCCTATTTGTCAAATGCTACATTGTCTTCTAATTCTTCTGCAGCTCGTCGAACTCATCCTATTCATAATGGACTCCGGGTGCACAAAGCACATGACGGGCAATCTCAAGCTTCTCATTAACTTCGTGGAGAAGTTTCTGGGTACGGTACGATTTGGAAATGATCAATTTGCACCGATACTCGGATATGGAGACTTGGTTCAAGGGAATATCACTATAAACCGGGTTTATTACGTCGAGGGACTGAATCACAATTTATTCTCGGTTGGTCAATTTTGTGATGCGGATTTGGAAGTGGCTTTTCGGAAATCTACTTGCTATGTTAGAGACTACGATGAGAATGACCTTCTAACAGGTTCTCGTGGTTCTGATCTCTACACAGTAACTCTTCAAGACACATCTTCAACAAATCCAATTTGCTTAATGGCTAAAGCGTCATCATTTCAAGCATGGTTATGGCATCAACGATTGTCACATCTCAACTTTGACACCATCAACTTGCTTTCGAAGAATGATATTGTGACCAGTCTTCCTATGTTGAAATTCGTCAAAGACCATCTTTGTTCTTCTTGTGAGTTGGGGAAAGCAAAACGGAAGTATTTCAAAACAAAGACTACCCCAAGCTCAAAATGACGATTGGAACTTCTACACATGGATTTATGTGGTCCCATGCGTGTAGAGAGTATTAACGGGAAAAAGTATATTCTCGTGATTGTTGATGATTACTCTAGATACACATAGACTTTCTTCTTAAGGTCCAAAGATGAAACACCAGAGGTTCTCAAAAACTTTCTCAAGATGATACAACGCAATCTTAAAGCTCAAGTCTTAACCGTAAGAACGGATAGGGGTACTGAATTTTTGAACAAGAACTTGCAATCTTACTTTCAAGAAGAAGGCATCGAACATCAAAAGTCTATTGCTGGAACTCCTGAACAAAACGGCGTTGTCGAAAGGCGGAACCGTACTTTGGTTGAGGCTGCTCGTACAATGCTCTCTGCTTCAAAATGACCACTATTCTTCTGGTCTGAAGCAATTGCAACTGCCTGTTATACTCAGAATCATTCTCTCGTTATCCCTAGACATGAAAAGACACCTTACCACATCATCAATGGTAGGAAACCTACTGTCAAATTCTTTCACGTATTTGGATCTTTATGCTTCATTCTTAAAGACGGTGAGAATCTCGACAAGATGAAAGAAAAAGGTGATGCATGTATTTTTGTGGGGTATGCGACATTGTCGAAAGGATATCGGGTCTATAACAAGAGAACAAAGATTATTGTCGAAACAATTCATGTGAACTTTGACGAATTGCCACTAATGGTACTTGATCACAACAGCTCAAGTCCCGCACCTCAATGTCCAGCAATGGCACCTACACACAACAGTGTACGTCCCGTGCAAGAATGTCAACAAAGTACTCCTACAGCAGACTCGACGGATACATCACAAATGAATGAGTTGGTTGATTTATATGATCCAATGTTTGATGAATACTACTATGGAAACAATCAAGTTGTGTCAAAGCCTTCCGCTGTCAATACTGCTGATGCACCCGAACAAAATCAACAAGACACAACTGCCTCTACTTCAGCAACCGTTGCTCAAGAGACAATTCCAGTGGATACTCAACAAACTCAAGAAACTGTCATACAACCAACATCACCAACCGTCAATGCTGAAGGAGGAAACAACAATCAAGCAGCCGATGCACAACCTAACGAAGAAGAATTTATCAATCCGTTCGGTACACCGGTACACGAAGTCGGAGAGTCTTCTACTCAACATGTTGATCCGTCCAACATGCATACATTATACCAACCATATCCATCCACTCACCATTGGACACGTGATCATCCATTGGAGCAAGTCATTGGAAATCCTTCACAACCGGTTCGAACACGCAGACAACTCGAAACCGATGGCGATGTGTGTATGTATGCACTCACCGTGAGTTCAACTGTACCTACAAACATCAAACAAGCCATGATTGATCATGCGTGGATTGAATCAATGCAAGACGAAATTCATCAGTTTGAACGCCTAAATGTTTGGGAACTTGTTGACCGACCCTATGGAATGTCAATTTTAGATTTCAAATGGATCTGGAAAAACAAACTGGATGAAGAACAAACCATCATCAAAGACAAATCTCGTCTTGTGGTTAAGTGGTATCATCAACAAGAAGGGATAGATTTCGATGAATCATTCGCTCCAGTTGCTCGTTTGGAAGCTGTCAGGATATTCCTTGCTTATGTTGCACATAAGGGCTTCACGGTTTTTCAGATGGACGTTAAAACTGCTTTTCTCAACGGTCATTTGAAGGAAGAAGTGTATGTGAATCAGCCGGAAGGATTCATCGATCCTCATCACCCTGACAAAGTCTATCGTCTCAAGAAGGCTGTATATGGACTTAAACAAGCTCCAAGGGCATGGTACGAAGAACTATCCAACTTCTTGGTCTCGAAAGGATTCTCCAAAGGTTCTATTGATCCTACTCTATTTACTAATAAATATGGGGATGACATAATGCTGGTGCAAGTTTATGTTGATGACATTGTTTTTGGTTCTACGAACCTAAAACTTTCAAAACGTTTTGAAAAATTAATGCACAGCAGATTTGAAATGTCAATGATGGGGGAGCTAAAATTCTTTTTAGGCCTCCAGATTCATCAATCCTCACGTGGTATCTTCATTAACCAAGCTAAGTATGCTCAAGAGATACTTAAAAAGCATGGTATGACCTCATGTGCTCGCGTTGGACACCATTGTCGACCACATCCCTAGACGCTGACTTGTACTCATATCCCGTAGATTAAACGCGATATCGCAGTATGATCGGGTCACTTATGTACCTTACAGCCAGCAGGCCTGATATTCATCATGCCACATGCTATTGTGCACGATATCAAGCCAGACCTACTCAAAAGCACCTCAAAGAGGTTAAACGGATCTTTCGGTACCTTAAGAACACCATTCACATGGGACTCTGGTATCCGAGGGAAACCGGTTTTCATCTAACGGCTTTTTCAGATTCTGATCACGCAGGTTGTCTTGATAGTCGTAAAAGCACTTCTGGTAGCATACAATTTCTAGGGGAAGACAAGCTTGTCAGCTGGTCGTCAAAGAAGCAGGATTGCACTTCGCTCTCATCAGCTGAAGTAGAATATGTGGCTCTATCCGCGTGTTGTGCTCAAGTCCTCTGGATGAGAACTCAACTCACGGATTATGGCTTCCACTTTGATAAAATACCTATGTATTGTGACTCAAAGTCGGCCATAGCCATATCTTGCAATCCGGTTCAGCACTCCCGCACCAAGCACATCGATGTCAAATATCACTTCATCAAGGAACAAGTGGAACGCGGCATCGTGGATTTATACTTTGTCAGAACTGGGTACCAGCTGGCAGACTTGTTTACAAAAGCTCTATCGAAAGATAGGTTTGTGTATCTCGTTGGCCGTCTTGGTATGAAGTATATGACTCCAGAAGACTTGGAGGTTTTGGCAAATGAAGCTGCTTGATATTCTCTCATAATGACTTCTAAGCGCATCACAGCTTAGGACTCGGACCTCAACTAAGGAAAGTTTATCTCGGACGATAACTTATCCTTCTCAACGAGAAATTCATATTTCTCGGTCATGAGCTTCTCATAAAAACATTCAATGTTTTTAAGTTCATGAAAAACGATTTCTAAGTAAATGTCAACTTAGAACTCGAACTTCAACTTAAGGAAAGTTTATCACGGATGATAACTTATCCTTCACAACGGGAAATTTATTTTTCTCGGTCATGAGCTAGTCACAAAACAATCTAAGTTTTGAGCTCATGAAAAACGGACCCGAAAGGGAAGTGTACGTTTCAGTGCGCTTTACCTAAACAATAGAAGAGAAGTCTTCTATCCTGATTATTTTAAAACCGTTGAACACAATTTTTCAAGAATTTCTCAAAAGGTTTTTCTAAATCATTCAAAATTGTGTGTTCAGCACTCCCTTCCTCATAAGTGGTTTTCATATCTCAAAAATGTCATATGTTATTTTGATTAATTTTTGAGGGGGAGCGTTTTAAAAACAAGCCTTTTAATGTTGTTGGGTACATCTCTAAATTTGTCATATTTTATGTATCCAACACATTCCGAAAATGATAATAAATCTGTCATATATATATTATCGGTAAAGGCATCTCAACTCCGTACCTCAACATATATTGTGGTGTCGTTTTTCTAAAATTTTGTCAAATTTTGTCTCAAGACAAACATATATTATTGAGGGGGAGCGACCCGACTGAAAATGTTCCATGATTCATGCGTGCACACATGTTTCTCTCCCGTCGATTTTTCGGAAAATGTCATATTTTAATCAATTGGTATCTCTAATATTATATTTTTATATTAGAGACAGGGGGAGAAAATGTGATTAAAATGTAATATATCGCAACATGTGATCTTAAAGACTCAAGTGCAACTCTTTCCTTCACATGCCAAACTATTTCGTATATCGATGCATGTGTGTAGGAGGAGCTTTTCGGAAATGTAAAACTTTCAAAGTGTTAAAAAGTTTTGATTTTTATCAAGCACTTTGAATTGTTTTCAATGGTTTTATGGTTACGATCTTTACCCAAAACAACCTACTATCCACGACGGAACGATGGAGTCAAAAGGTGGTTTAGGATAGGAAACTAAGTCCTATGATCCAACCAGAACCGGAGGGATCTACCCAAGGACATTCCATAGCTAGAAATAGTTTTCCTTAGGAAAGATGGAGTGGAATGAAGCTGAATGCGGACCAAGTACTTAAGTTAGCACTGGAACAATCACAACAAGGTGCTAATGATGACGTATTGGTAAGCATTGAAGGAGTTGAATATTCTATGCAACTTAGGTAGAAACCGGGTCAATACATCTATTGAAGACAAGTCATCATGGACCCAGTGATGCAATGCACAACCCTTCCCAGCCATTCGAGTTTCTCTCAAAAAAAACTTGTCTCATTGTCACGGAGATCAACACGTATCTATTGACTTTCTCACTCCGAGTCAGTTAATATTGAAAAGGTGGCAGTCTGCTCCAGCCTCCGATTACCAAAATGCACTTATTGAGTCTAGAGCCAAACGAGATCAATTTATCATCTCATTAGGACACAATCGAGTCCTACGCATTATCCTTGTGATATTGCCAGAACATCTGAGTGATACGATTCACAATGAAGATGGAAATCCTGCTTGAGCCAGCATCAAACAAGCTCATGGTAGGTAACTTGTGCGATTCTACACGAATCAAACTTGTGAGAACTGGAAAGCAACTAAGTTTGGATTCTTAATTGATTCAAACTTGATTCCAGGTTTCTTCGCAAAATCTATGTGATCTTGCCAGAACATTCAGAGTGACACTCATTAGTGTTCACAGTGACGAATGGAAATCCTTCCAGTGTCAACAACAAACAGCACTGCGGTAGGTAACTCGCAAGATTCTCTATGAATCAAGCTTGTGACAAACTGGAAAGCAACAATGGTACGATTCTTTTAGAATCAAACTTGTTCCAGGAAATCTGAATTGACGACTCTAATAAGACGGATAATTTATCCTTATGATTCACTCTTTACGTTCGCAGTCTGCTTTGAGACGGTCGAGTAAAGGGAACTGGCTACTACCGCCGGGAAACCCTGTCAAGGAGGTTCTTAATCGAATCTATCTGATCACAGGTACGGTATTTAATACCGTTTAACGGTCTTCGCCGACCGCAGGTAAAACGCTACCGAGTTAGGATGAAATGTTCAAAGCCATTTTATCCGTGTCTATATATGTTGCTGCATATCAAGAAGGTGGCGTAGCTGTGATACCTATGTCGATTCAGAAGTCACAAGAGAACAAGATGGCGATAATCAAGATACCTAAGAATGTAAGAATGTAATAGGTCATCTTAGTCACAAGGAGTACAGATGAAGATCTCACGCACTCAAAGTCAACTGACAAAGGCTCAAGATAAAGATCACGAAAGCATGAAGGAACAAAGCTGATACAAACAAGATCAAGACCAAGATACAAGACCAAAGCAGGAAGATCTCCTCTACAAGAATGTCTTCACTCAACCATCTTATGCTTTTTAAGCATTTTAAGATGACTGATACATTGGGGGAGATTGTTAGCCTATATTTTATATAGTCGAACAAGAATGTAATAGGTCATCTCAGTCGTTAAATGGTCTTGTATTGTAATAGGTTAGTCGGGTTAACCGGGCTTGGACTTTAAGCTAATATTGTCTAAGTTAGGCGCGTATGCCCAAGCAAATCCAAGCCCGGCCCAAGGAAACAAAGCCCACGTCCCAAAAGGCCAAGGGTATATAAACCCTCTTCCATGTGTGGAAGAGGGTGTTGGTTACCATTTTATTTCTCTCTCTAAAAGTGTTTAACCTTCCAAATTCTCTCTTGTTTCTCTCTCTACTTTTCTTCTCTTTCTCTCTCTAAATATCTCTTCTAAATCTTGTGTTATGGATTAAATGGGATCAACAGATACGAAGTCTCAGACGGGTTACGTGTTTGTCATCAACGGAGGAGCAGTAGACTGGAAGAGCAGTAAGCAGAAAACCATTGCTATGCATGCGACTCAATCTGAGTACATGGCCGCTTCAGAAGCCGCAATGGAAGCTGTTTGGATTAGGAAGTTTATTGGAGATCTTGGAGTGATGCCTTCAATTAAAGAACCTATTGATATATATTGCGACAATTCTGTGACAATAATATTCGCCAATGACCCTGGAGTCATGAAGGGCGCCAGACACTTTCAACGTAGATATCACTACGTTCGAGAACAAGTGGAAGCTTGAGAAGTTAAATTGATAAAAGTTCACACAGATGATAACGTAGCTGATCCTTTTACTAAGGCTTTATCTAGGCCAAAGGTAGTTAAGCATGCCAAGGCAATTGGGCTGCAACTAGCTAGCGAATTCATGCAATAAATCTGTTGATTAGTATTTGGATATAGGATGTAAGACATTATTGAATTGATGAAATAAAGATTGGGTTTCGTTTATTTTCTGTTATTTGATTTTGTATCCTATTTTACATGTTTTAATCCATGAGCATTTTGATGTTTCTAAATGTCCATTGTCGATTTATAATATGGGAATATTATTAAAGTAAGACAATTCAAAATAGTGACAGAGTATACTTGGAAGTATATTGGTCAATTTTGGATGATATTTGATGGATCAAATATTGGACTTATCCCAACTATTTGATTTTACTTTATGGATGTTTGTCAATAAATAAATCATAAATAGTTATCCTTAGACCTGAGATACCAGAAAACTGCATTGAATGTAGTGCATTTCTGTAGGGTAACCTAACGCTAAACGTAACTGGTAGTCATAAGGGTTATTTTCAGAAGTGTTGCGAAGTTCATGTGTTTTGCTTGTAGTCAAAATGGGATTCGTTTCCTTCGAATTATGTTTGAAGTATAAATACAACTGGGCCCCTCGGGGGAGTAGTAAGATGTTTGTGTGGCCACACCCAAATTTGTTTTGGTAATCTTGCTATATCCGTAAACGAGAAACAGAATAGTTAATGAAGGAATGACTGAGATCCATATCCTTATTAACAAGCGTATTTGAAATGAAAGGATAATAATAATAATGTAATCATTAAAAGGTTCTTGTCTAGGAGACCTTACCCGGTTTGTACTAGTGACATTGCTAGTGTAACTAGACGCTAGTCAATGTGATCACGATATTAGAATTTTGTCCAAGTGGGAGCTGAAAGTTTATGGACTTAAAATTAATAGTCGTGAGATAGGATCGAACTCGGGATCACGGGATTGCACACATAACGTAAAGAGTTAATTTATTTATTAAATATATTATATATATTTATTAAATCAAACCAAAGCTTAACTAACGATCGTTAATAAATAAGAGTTACGTTATAACGACCGTTATGGAAACTAAATAGAAGCTAAAAGAAGGAGAAGGAAAAACTACACAAACACCCCTTGGGGGTGGTGTAGCCGTTGGCCAAAACCAAGAGGGGGGAGAGGGAAACTATTGTTTCCTAATTCTTGTTTTATTGCTTGGAGCCCAAGATTACCAAGGCTATATAAACAACCCCAAGGCCTTCATTATTTTTTGTCTCTCCCTTCTCTTTGTTTCCTGCGATCGCCACACCCCAACACCTTAGGGTTTTCGGTTGGTTTTCGATTTACCTAAATATCTAGTCCTAATCCCTCTCTAGGGTTATTGGGTAGATAATCGATAAGCGTTGAAGCTCGGTTTGTTCGTGCTAGACTCACGGTTAACTCGCCGTATTACGTATGTACAAGAGCGTGATATAATCTTCCCTTAGATTATATTCTTGGTATTGTTCGTGATCAACCCTAGTTGCCGTTCGTTCCGTCGTCTTGTGGATCTTTCTAGGATAAAGGTATGTAACCCTAATCTTGATTAATATAATTGTGTTAAATTAATGATCTTGTTAATTGCTTCCGCTATGCGCTCTTTTGATCCATATTAGGGTTTTAAATAATTGTTATGAACTCTATAAACCTTCAGTGTAAACACCCATCCTTTTAGCACTTAACTACAATAATAACCAAGCCAAAACGTGTATTTTATGTCGTAAGTGTCGGAATTATGCGTGCTTTGTGTTTTTGTTGTGATTTAGGATCAAAATGTGAAAAGGGAGGAAAACACAGGCTTTCACGGGCTTTTATCGAAGAAAAAGACAAAAGATGAAGTCAAAAGATCAAGAGTGCCAAAAGAACGGAAGTCCAAGGCCAATTCTGATGATTTATCAAAGAAAAAGTCTAAAGACGGAAGTGTAATAAAAGCCGAAGAACTCAAGTCTAAATTAATGTAGAAATTTCAAGACGAGTTTATTAATCCCGAGACAAAGTCAAAAGTCGAAGAAATTAGAAGAAGAGAAGTCGAGAAAGAAAGAAGAATGAACCAACACATGCTTAGTTTTTCCTAATCACTATAAATAGACTCCTAATGTGTCATTAGGATTTGTTAGCTAATTTGACACATTAGTCTTTCCAACTTATTTTCATGTCATTTTAATTAATTGTCAATTTAAATACTTGTCTTGCACTTTAATTCCTTTAATTCCAAGTAAGTGTTTTTAATTTTGTTGTTTAATCTTTTCTTTAATCAAGTTCTTATTAATCTCTCATTCTACCTTTCTTGTTTTATTTAATCTTTATGTTTTTGTGCTTATGGTTATGCTTGTTTGATTATTGGTTATGTTTTTATGATTATGATTGTGTTAGCTTATTAATTTTATAGCTTATTGTGTTTTTCTTAAAATTGATTAAGTGTTTATTAGTTAATTTTTATAAAAAGTTGATTTTTAATATTTTAATTATTTTGTGTTTTTAAAAGTTTTTAAATTTTAGCTTATTTGTTTTTTCTTAAAAGTGTTTTGGTTAAAGTTTTAGTTAAGTGCTTATTTGTGTTTAGCTTAATTGTAGTTTATAGCTTATTTGATTCTAGTTATATTCCGGGTTTGGTAAACCGTAGTATTCCGATTATCACCTCCAAGTCCTTCATTACGGATAAGCTACACGGTAAGTTATTTCGGATAAGCCTTCTATTGTATATTCCGGATAAAGTGACAGATTATCCAGATAAGCAACAAGCAGGGGATTCCGGATAAGCTAAACGAATAGTTATTCTGAATATTGGTCTTAAGGGTTATTCCTGATAAGTCTTCTATTGTGTATTCCGAGTAAAGTGACAGTTTATTCCAGATAAGCTACCGGAAGATTATTCCGGATAAGCCCTAGGAGAAAGTATTCCGGATAAGCACTTAAAGAAGTATTCCGGATAGTGGTCTGCTGATTATTCCGAATAAGCAATAGATTTACATTCCGGGTAAGGGCCAAGTTCTGAGTATTCCGGATAAGTAGTTATTCCGGATAAGGAGTATTGTTTATTCTGAATAAGCCACGAGATATTATTCCGGATAAGGGTCCAAAGTTATTCCGGATAGTGACAACTTGTTTGGTATTCCGGATAAGGACCAGAACGTGGATTCCGGATAAGCTTCGGTGGAATTATTCCGGATAAAGGTGACAGCTTTATTCCGGATAAGCATACTTTGTTGGGTATTCCGAATAGTGACAGTATTTTGGATCCCGGCTCAGGTTCTGTTTACTTTCTGTTTTATTTTCAAGCATTTACTTTTCCCGCTATTTTTCTCTTAGTTTAATTTTAAAGTTCACATTTTTATTAAATTGTCAATTTAATTTTCGTCACGCTTTAATTTTAAGTCATTTAATTAATTTCTTTTAAAAGTTTTAATATTGCACCATTTAAGTTTAAATTAGTTGTAGATTTAATTAACCGTCATTTATTTAAACTCTTGCACTTTTTATTTTACAACAACGACAAATATTTTTCTTAACTAAAAACAATTGAGTCACAGTTTGAACCGGAAATCAGTTCGATTAAACATACGACAAAGAACTTTTTAACTGAGTAAAATCGAGTTATTAAATGTCGCCGCTGCCGGCTCTTTTCGTAAAGATTAACTGTTTCCTGTGAGAGACGCGTTGAATTTTGGGATCCGTTGACTCGTGAACGTTATTTTTCTTGGTCAAAATTTAAAAAAAAAATACAAAAAGATTTAAAAATTGTTAAAAATCCATAAAAATTAAAAAAATTTCAAAAATCTAAAACGATTTTATATATGTATATATATTGTCTATTGCTTTGGTATCTTTTTATTTTGCTTTCGCAGGTGTATGCGTACTAGATCTTCAACTTATCCAGAGCCCGAGACTCGTGAAGATTTAGCTATGGCAGGTGTGAACATCAACAATAATCCACCGCACCTCAACAATAACAACAACAATGTTCTTCCACCACCCGACCTTAGAACAATGGAGGAGCCACAATGTATGGACGAGGAGGACCGATTGCGCCGATGCAAATCACCGCTCTAGAGTTTTCGTTGAAGCATCACATGATCCAACAAGTGCAAACTAATCCATTTCGTGGATTGCCTGATGATGATGCCAACAAGCACCTCGACAAATTCATTACTATTACTCAAAGCATGAAGTTGCCCGATGTTACTATGGATGTCCTTCGCCTACAGCTATTTCCACATACTTTATCCCACCATGCCGAAAAATGGTTTGATCGTCTTCCAAAGAATTCAATTCATACTTGGGATGACATGACTCAACGCTTTTTGTCGCGCTACTTTCCACCAACCATGGTCACGAGCCTTCGAAATCAAATCAGCGATTTCATGCAAGAACCCGATGAATCTCTCTTTGATGCTTGGGAAAGATATAATGTTTTGATCAATCGATGTCCAAACCACAACATGCTCCCATTTCGTTGATTAATACTTTCTACAATGGTTTGACTTTTCGTGATCGTGATACGATTAATGCAGCCGCCGGTGGCACATTTATGAAAAGAAGACCCGAGGAATGTAGAGAGCTTATTGAGAACATGACTACTCATCACAAAAATTGGGATTCCTCCGCTTCATCAAGGAACAACCCGAGAGTCAATGTTTCTTCTACTTCAGCAAACCCTGATATGACCGAATTCACCCGCATGATGGCCGAAATGAACAAGAATATCTTGCTCATCGCTACAAACCAACAACAACACGTTAAAGCTGTAGCAATTTCTTGTGAGACTTGTGGTGGTCTCACTCATACACTGATTGTCCTTCTACTCAAGGCAATTCGGAAAACGTGTATGCGGCTTATGGTAACTATTCACCAGAAAATTACCAAGCCCACCTCACGGTGATCGGAATTTGTTAAGTTACCGTTCTAACAACTATCTTTCACCCGGTTTGTCTCCTCAAAACCACAACCCCAATAACAATTACAATAGAAGCAACCAAATCCCACCTCGAGCTTCTAATCCATATCGCCCACCCGCTCAACAAGCCCCACCCATGAATCAAGATGTTGAATTTTTAATGAGAACCCAAGGAGAGCAAATTAAGAATCTGCAAAGCCAAAATATCAATTTGAAAGGGGATATAACTAAGCAAGGTAATGACATTAGATCCGAGCTTCGACAGAATATACAAACCTCTTTCAGCACTCAAACAAATGATTTGAAGAATATGCTAGCTAGTTTCTTACCAACCACTCAACCCTCTACTTCGGGCTCTCTACCTTCAAACACCGTCACCAACCCAAGAGCGAATGTGAGTGTTATTACTACACGCAGTGGAGCAACCGTCGTAGGACCATCTATCCCTCCCCCAGTTACTCCATCTACACCTCCTCCACCACCATTTATCCCTCCTACTCCCACGCCTAGTATTAGTTCTCCATTACCGTATCCACCTCTTACTGATGTACGCAAGAAGAACCCTTCACCAACCCCACCTTCCACCTATAAACCCAACATCCCATATCCTTCTCGCTTGGACAAGCCTAACTTGCTAACTAAGGATGACATTCAAGTGTCGAACTATTTGAAGATGATCTCTCAAATGAATTTCAACATTAGCCTTGTTGAAGCACTTGTCCACATGCCAAAATTTGTCATAGCAATTAAGGAATTGCTTAATAAGAAGAAAAAACTGGTTGATCTTGTCAACACACGCTTAAATGAAAACTGTTCTGCAGTCCTTCTTAAAGAACTTCCGGAAAAACTTGGAGATCCCGGTCGTTTTGTGTTGCCTTGCATTTTTAACAAAACTGAATAATTTACTACCCTAGTTAATCTCGGGGCAAGTATTAATTTGTTGCCTTTAAGTGTTTGGACAGCACTATCATTACCCGACCTTACACCAACGAAGATGACTCTTGAGCTTGCAAATCGCACTATCTCTTACCCCGTTGGTATTGCCGAAGATGTGTTCATTAAAGTTGGCACCTTCACTTTTCCGGTCGACTTTGTTGTTGTTGTTGATTATGAAATGGACCCTCATATTCCTTTAATACTTGGTCGGCCATTCTTGAGAACCGGAAAATCTCTAGTCGATGTTGCCGAAGGTGAGTTAATTTTAAGGGTCGGGAATGAACAACAAGTGTTCAAAATGGGTAAGATCACAAACAAATCCTATGGAAGAGAATCAGCGAATATGATTAATGTGCTTGATGATTTTGTCGTCTACAACAATCCTCTATTTGATTCTTGCTATGATGATCCACTGTTCCAAGATGATATGGATGATTCTCTATCCAATTCTGATCCTCCACCAATTTATGATTCTCTACCGATCTATGATGCTTATGATGATGATTCTAGCTCCGATGGGGATGATTATGATGCTTTTACTTCTGAGTATCCAGACATACCCACTTATGATGATTTTGATGAGGCCGATACTCTCTCGAGTGATTCTTCACATAATGAAGATCCTCTGCCAACAACACTTGATCCTACTTTGGATGACTACTCATTTGAGGAACACTTTTCTACTTTTCTCAATACATACTTCCCTCATGAGAGTGATGCCCCTCCTTTGGACTTTGATGATTATGGTCTTTATCCTTCTTTGGATATGAAGAAACCCGCTTCAAAGGAGAAGAAACCGGACGACACAAACATCCGCAGTTCTTATGTTTTGACACCTCTCTATCCACCTTCGTCGGATGAGATTGTGCGAATTATGAGCGGATCCTCTTCAAATTCTGCTGAGCCTGAGTGTTATTTTCCCCTAAAGGAAAAGGTGTTCGACCCCGGTATCGAAATTCTTCAGCCATCTCAGTATCCATCTGATGAAATAAAAGGAAAGATTTTTGGAAACCATGCAGATATGCTTGCACCTCTTCACCCTTACTACCACCGTGCTCCATCTTTGCTTAAGGAAACCTTGCCTACTCTTCTTTGGCTTGCCTTGTTCGCCTTAAGCTTGTGTTACTTGATGGATGAAAACCATGTATTTGATCCCGGTAGATGTTCTTCAAAGGCTATTTCCATGATAATCAAGGTCGATTCAGGCTCACGACTCGGTGAACAAAAATCAAGCGCTTCATGGGAGGCAACCCAAGTATCTATCTTTTATCTTTTTCTATCCTAAGTGTAGGGGAGACCCGTTGGTGTTTGCTATTTCCTCTCTTCTCATATTCAGGGATTCGAGCGTTCAATGATCCACTCTTGATGATTTTTGACGACCCGTGATTCCATGTTTCCGTCTTCCCGGTTCTATCCTAAACTCTTTTCGATTCACTATTTTATATTTCTCAATATTAAAATAGGAATCTCGTTAGTTGTCTCTTTCTTAGCAAGATTTAATCAACGTGCACAATTTCCTAAGTGTAGGGGAGTTTACTCCCACATGCTTAAAGATTGAGGACAATGTTTATATCAAGTGTAGGGGGGACTTCTATCGAAGTTATGTGGTCTTTTTCCATGTATTTTGCCTTATTTTAACCAGAAAATTAATTTTTCGATATTTTTCAAAATTTTTGATCTATTTTGGCCTAGTAGTATAGTTGTATTTTCCTTTATTTTAGTTATTTTATTTCGTTGCTAGAATAAATTTTAATAAAGTGGTTTGAATCTTAAAACGTTGTGAATCTTTTGACTCAACCCGAGTTTACTTATCTAAGTTTACTCTAGCTAGTATCCTTAACGTGTTTAAGTCAAGTTTTGCTAGGGTTTTATATAGGGAGCTTTAAAACGCGAAAGTCTTAACTCTCACGGGTTAAGAACAAGAACTTTTCGCAAGTTCCTATAATTGATCCTAGAGAGTCGTTTATCAAGGGAACTTTAAAATGTGAATTCTAAACTTGAAAAAGTTTAAGAATTTGCAAGATCCTATAGATGACTCGAAAACCCAAAACTTTGATTTAATAGGCTAAGCATCCACGAGTCTCATTCCTTGAGATTTTAAATTGTGGAGAACGAGAGATGATAGAGTCAATTATAAGTTTTGTATTCTTTCGTGAATTTATGTGAGTTGATTATAAGCCTATTCTCCCATCGCTTGCTAATAAATTTAATTGCAATAAATAAGGTTGTACGATTTGAAAAGTTACTTAGCTTCTAGCCCAAGATCGTTTAAAAGTTGCTCGATATTAATCAGAGTTCATAGCCAAGGCATAACTTATTGAAGCGGGATGCGAATATTGGAGAGTCCGAAAAGGCCCTAACAAGGCATGAGGGCTATATTTTGTTGCTAAAGATCCAAAGTGATGTGAAGAGTCATTTATCAAAAATCAATATGAAGGAACGAAACACACGACGAAAAGCAAATACTCCCGTAAAGATCATGGAGAAGTCTATCCAAAAAGGCCCTAACAAGGTATGAGGATAAATAGATCCAAGTCCTAAAAGGAGGCGGATCGTTGTATATCAAAGTCCCAAATAAAGATTGGAGAAAAATGAAGAAGTCGTGGTCCAAATATGAAGAATCTCTCAAAAAGTTCAAGTGAAGAAATTCCTATTATGAAGAGAAAACCATTATTTCATGAACGTCTCTCAAGATTTGAAGTATGAAGTCAATGCCAAATATCGGTCTGAGAAAGGTCTCAAATCGTGAAGCGAGTTATGCCAAGATATGAACTTTATGAGGTCCCGAGAAGCAGTTTTAAAAGATTTTGTCCTTTAGCTAACTATTGATTAAATCGTCCTACTTTATTTTCAGCCTAAATAAGTATCGAAATAAGTCAACAATGCATCCTCATGATCATTCAAGACAATAATAAAATATAAGAGATACACCTAGGAATAAGGGAGTCTAATTAAATAATTGGCCCACATGAGTTCATGTTAGTTTGCTAACTTATAATAACAATGATCTCATTTTTAAGCTTGGTATGGGGAACTTGAAACTTGAGGATGATAATCATTCATGACATTCCAAAACCCTAAGGTAAGTCTTTGATTTCTTTACTTGTTTTGTTATTTTCTATCTCTTTAATAAAGGCCAATGTGGATTGATTGTGATGAAAAGTGTAATCTTGCTTTGTAATTAATGCATTGCATGAGGACATTGCAATGGTCAAGTGTAGGGGATTTGATAGGTGTGTAAACACCCATCCTTTTACCACTTAACTACAATAATAACCAAGCCAAAACGTGTATTTTATGTCGTAAGTGTCGGAATTATGCGTGGTTTGTGTTTTTGTTGTGACTTAGGATCAAAATGTGAAAAGGGAGGAAAACACGGGCTTTCACGGGCTTTTATCAAAGAAAAAGACAAAAGACGAAGTCAAAAGATCAAGAGTGCCAAAAGAACGGAAGTCCAAGGCCAATTCTAAAGATTTATCGATGAAAAAGTCTAAAGACGGAAGTTTAAAAAAAGCCAAAGAACTCAAATCTAAATTAATTAAGAAATTACAAGACGAGTTTATTAATCCCGAGACAAAGTCAAAAGTCGAAGAAATTAGAAGACGAGAAGTCGAGAAAGAAAGAAGAATGAACCAACACATGCTTAGTTTTTCCTAATCACTATAAATAGACTCCTAATGTGTCATTAGGAGTTGTTAGCTAATTTGAGACATTAGTCTTTCCAACTTATTTTCATGTCATTTTAATTAATTGTCAATTTAAATACTTGTCTTGCACTTTAATTCCTTTAATTCCAAGTAAGTGTTTTTAATTTTGTTGTTTAATCTTTTCTTTAATCAAGTTTTTATTAATCTCTCATTCTACCTTTCTTGTTTTATTTAATCTTTATGTTTTTGTGCTTATGGTTATGCTTGTTTGATTATTGGTTATGTTTTTATGATTATGATTGAGTTAGCTTATTAATTTTATAGCTTATTGTGTTTTTCTTAAAATTGATTAAGTGTTTATTAGTTAATTTTTATAAAAAGTTGATTTTTAATATTTTAATTATTTAGTGTTTTTAAAAGTTTTTAAATTTTAGCTTATTTGCTTTTTCTTAAATGTGTTTTGGTTAAAGTTTTAGTTAAGTGCTTATTTGTGTTTAGTTTAATTGTAGTTTATAGCCTATTTGATTCTAGTTATATTCCGGGTTTGGTAAACCCTAGTATTCCGATTATCAGCTCGAAGTCCTTCATTCCGGATAAGCTACACGGTAATTTATTCCGGATAAGCCTTCTATTGTATAGTCCGGATAAAGTGACAGATTATTCCGGATAAGCAACAAGCAGGGGATTCCGGATAAGCTACACGAATAGTTATTCTGGATATTGGTCTTAAGGGTTATTCCGGATAAGTCTTCTATTGTGTATTCCGAGTAAAGTGACAGTTTATTCCGGATAAGCTACCGGAAGATTATTCCGGATAAGCCCTAGGAGAAAGTATTCCGGATAAGAACTTAAAGAAGTATTCCGGATAGTGGTCTGCTGATTATTCCGAATAAGCAAAAGATTTACATTCCGGATAAGGGCCGAGTTGTGAGTATTCCGGATAAGTAGTTATTCCGGATAAGGAGGATTGTTTATTCCGAATAAGCCACGAGATATTATTCCAGATAAGGGTCCAAAGTTATTTCGGATAGTGACAACTTGTTTGGTATTCCGGATAAGGACCAGAACGTGGATTCCGGATAAGCTTCGGTGGAATTATTCCGGATAAAGGTGACAGCTTTATTCCGGATAAGCATACTTTGTTGGGTATTCCGAATAGTGACAGTATTTTGGATCCCGGCTCAGGTTCTGTTTACTTTCTGTTTTATTTTCAAGCATTTACTTTTCCCGCTATTTTTCTCTTAGTTTAATTTTAAAGTTCACATTTTTATTAAATTGTCAATTTAATTTTCGTCACGCTTTAATTTTAAGTCATTTAATTAATTTCTTTTAAAAGTTTTAATATTGCACCATTTAATTTTTAATTAGTTGTAGATTTAATTACCCGTCATTTACTTAAAGTCTTGCACTTTTTATTTTACAACAACGACAAATATTTTTCTTAACTAAAAACAATTGAGTCACACTTTGAATCGGAAATCAATTTGATTAGACATACGTCAAAGAAATTTTTAACTGAGTAAAATCGAGTTATTAAAGTGGATCAACAAGTTCATCGGCGAACTTATCGAATGAATAGTCACTAACCTCACTCAGTGTGAAGTTAGGAATCAAAGGCTCTTCAAATGAAGTTTGTGCCTTAGGATTATCAATTTGGTCCTTCGAAGAGAGTGAAAATGAGTCCATTTTCAGTGATTTTTCAATTAAAGCAATATCTATCTCGGGATCAAAATTCTCACTTTTAAACTCACTAGGATCGAATGTTGCACTAAGGTAATCATCAATTTCCTTTTCAATCTTAGAACTATCGTCCTTATGTGGAGTGAGTGGAGATGAGGTAAGATTACAACATGATTCAACAAAACAAGCATCTTCCTTTGAATTTAACTTTTCTTCATCACAAAATGAGGTTTCCAAAATTGGCAAATCACCTTTGTAAAAGAGAGATTCCTTGTTTGTGTTACTTTCAATAGGTTTATCAAGTTTCACACTTTCCACTTTCTTAGAAACCAATCTTGGAATTTTTTCCGGTTTGAAAATCATATGTTTATCCCCATAAAAAAATTTAAGCTCCTCTTCTTTCATATCAACTATAACATCAGTCGTGCATAAAAATGGTCGTCCTAAAATTATAGGCACACGAGGATTTGGCTCATAATCAATGATTGCAAAATCGGCTAGGTAAACGAACTCCCCCACTCTAACAATGACATTTTCCACTATACCAACCGGATGGGTGGTGGTACCGTTAGCGAGCTCAATGATCATCCGAGTGGGCATAAGTCGTACATAGTCAAGAGTTTTCCAAATGGCTAAGGGCATTACGTTAATACTAGCTCCTAGATCGGCTAGAGCTTTCTATTCCCCAAGCTCATAAAAAACACAAGGTATCAAGAATTGACCCGGATCGTTATATTTCTTGGGAAAGAAATCAAGGAAATCCGAGGTACTAATCACATTTAAAGTAGCCTTGGTGACTTTAGGAAAGGTTTCTTTAGGTGGAATGATGAGATAGCATTTATACATGATCTCATCGTTCTTTTCGGGCGTTAAATGCATAAAAATGTCATAAAATACCATATATATGCTTGTGTGTGTTTACTTGTGTATTTTAGGTATGGATATCGTGAAAAAAGACAAAAGATCACAAGTTACAAGGAAAAACGGACACGAGAAACGAAGCCGTACAAAGAACCGGGCCCTAATCATGGAAAATTCAACAAATACCCTTGAAGACTTGAAGACAAACAAGATTGATCCTCATTCATTGAAGAAATGACACTTAAAACCCTTGTATATTAATAATTACAAGTTTGGTCCCTTAAGTTTGTCAAAATTACACAAAAGGTCCCTCAACTTTGAAGAAATGGCAAGATTAGTCCCTCAACAATTTCAAATTATCAATTATGGTCCCTCATCAAGCCAAAGATATATTGAAGACCTTTGAAGATCAAGAATGTCCAAGATCAGTCCTTCAAATATGCAAAAGTTCCAAAAATAACCCTTGATACACCTTTTTGAAAGTTTTGTGCAAAAAATGTCAAGTTGTGAAAGTTGTGACAAGTATATTTGGACGCTGACAGACTTTTTAACACAAGTGACAAAAGAAAGGAAAAAGAAGGGCTAAACATGGGCAAAAGAAACATTTGAAACGAATTTGCGCCAAACACATCCCATTCCCCCAATTTCGGATCAAAACAAGTTACTATTCACCTTCATCCACCCAGTTTTACCTTCAATTAAAACAAAGGGTAAATCAAAATTACCCATACCCACGTGTGATTCACACATGCAGAATCACATCCCACACACAAAACCCTCATCTCCACTTACTAATAGGCCCCACCATTCAACACGTCAACCAATGAAATTGCAACTTACTCTCCAAGCAATCTGACATGTCCAAATCAACAGCCAAGGTTCCTTGCTTCACCCCAAAGCTATTATAAACGGTTTGGATCACTTTGGACAGCTCATCAACAACAAACGCACTCAAGGACTCAAGGTCATTTTAGAGAAATCACATCTAGGGTTTGTGAATAGTGTATCCAGGCATTTGCCTATAAAAGGAGACCTCAACATGTGAGAGTCCCTTTGTTCCAGTTTTAGGCTATTATCTTTGTAATTCCTTTTTAAGTTTAAATAAAATTTGAATTTCTGAAATTGTGAAATCTCTTTTTGATTTAATTAAAAGTTTGCTGTTTGAGTAGCCTAATTCTGAGTTCCATTTGATTGTTAAGGCCTACCTTAATCTTGTGGTTAAGGCACGTCTTGTTTCATAAGGTTTTTAAGGTTTGAATACCTTGAAATCCTAGGTTCTGTTTTGGCTTATTTTGTGTACTAACCCTTGACCATTTGCTATAAGCTCTTACAAGCTTGTTGACACCAAGCTTGTGAAGGGATTAGAGCCCTTGGTTGAGTTGTTTGCTGCTTGTGTTGAAGATATAAGTCCTTGAGGTTCTACTTTGAACCATCAACCAAGGCAGTTTGCATCATCTTCATTGAAGTACCTTGGTCTTGTTCTAGTTGTTGAACAAGGTCCAAGGAGCATTGCTGGCCTTCCTAGGATGTTGTGGAAGACAGGTATAACCCCTTGTTAATATTCCTCTCAATATTTCATGTTTATGACTGATTTTGATTTGGTGCTTTGATTTTGAGTATTGGTGTTTGTGCTGGTGATTTTTGTGTTTGATTGTGTTAGTTGCTATTGTTTAAGTGTTTTTGATCATAAAAATCAGTAGGTTATTAGTTAAAATCACAAGTTTCTTTGTTAAGTGGTGGATCAAGGAGTGTTTGGGTCTACTGCATACTTTGGATTTGTGGGTTGCTAAGTGCTTGTATTGTGGTTACAAGTGTTGGTATCTGTTTGTTAGGTGCTTGTGTTCATCTGTTTGCAGGTTTTGTGGTTTTGATCACATAGATTCATAATTTGGCTATAAAATCTTAAAAACTTGGTAAAATTGGCTAGGATTTTGAGGACTCCTAGATCTAAGCTTAGGTTAGGGCTAACAAGTGCTAAATCTTAGTTACTCACATCAGGGAAGAAGGATTTGAGGCTAGAAATTGGATCAAGTGTCAAGTATATCAGCAAACTTGTTTCTGCATATGTTCATTGTTCATCAGTAACTTTTTGTGTTTTGATCTTGTTATTTACTTTGATTCAGTGTTTGATTCTTGTTCCTTTGTGTTTATTCATAGTTTATATAGCTTGTGTATGCATCTTGTTAAGTTTGGTTGGCTTATTCAGTCTAAATCTGCTTATTAAGTGCTTAACTGCTTATTTCCATATCTGGTGCATATCTGGTGACTGTTTGGCTTATTGTGGCCTATTGTGTGAACCAATTTGTGATTTTATTGTTGCTATTGACTCCTTGTGATTCACTGATCACAAGGGTGCCTTTGTTTCCAATTGAATCAAACCAGAACTCTCAAATAAGCTTGGTCAAATAGTCAAAGCAGTGGGAACTCCTTTCCCCTGCTGGTTGCCACTGATAGTGTAAAATTGGGTTCAGCTTATCAATAAGCTATAATAGCTTATTCCAACCTGCAATAACTTTGTTTTTGTAATAGGTGCTCATATTTTGACCCATTTGTTCATACTGGAGCATTTGGTGGGTTGTCTTTAGGGTTTGACTAGAAAACCAACCCATTTGACTTTTACATAAGTTCATTTGTGTTTATTCTGGCTTATTGGTTATGCTTATTGGATTTTTGTTGATTGATTTTGCTTATTGAGTCCATTTGAAAGCTTTTGCAAGTTGAATCAAGTCTTTAGGTGCCCTAAATCTCTAAAACGACTATTTTGTCTTTTAGTGAAATTTTTCTTTGCTTATTTCTGGCTTCTTGAGTGAGCTTTTTCAAAAATTCTTTTTACAGATCTCATAAGCATCCCAAAAGAAGGTTGTGTGTCAAATTAGAGCTTATGGCATTAGCTTATGGCTTAATGGGCTGAAAAGCCCAATAAGAATAAGCTTTGTGTTCAAGAAGCTGTGATAAGCTCATGTTCAGCTTTTGGGCCTTTAAAGTTTTGTTCTTAGAAATGAATTTTAAGTCAGATAGGGTTTTTCCAAGTCAATTGGGCCAAGTTTGACTTTTTGGGCCCAAAAGCCCAATTTGGTTGACTGTTTTTGGTTTTGGCCCATTTGAGGGCCCAATAGGGGTATTCTGGTAATTTCACTTTGATTTTCTGATTATTTAGGTTAAAATAAACTAGTTTGCAAGTTTTTAGAATTTTTATAATTTTTGGATTTTTAATATTATTTTTTTATTATTTTATTATTATTTTTAAAATTTCACATTTTCCAACTTTTTTACATTTTTCTTAGGTTTAATACATTAAAATAGGAATTTAGCAACTTTTAGAATAATTTTATCTCTTTTAGATTAATTTTTATAATTATTTTAAGTTTTAATAGTTTTTAAATCATTTTAAATAGTTTTTATTAGTTTAAAAATTTCTAAAAATTGTTTTTAAACTTTTTTAGGTCATTTTAGAGGTTTACCCAATTAAAAATCTGTATTTGGGCTTTTTGATAATTTATGTGATTTTTAGGGCTTTAATTAGCATTTAAAAATTGAATATTTAATTATTAAAAGGTTTGAAAAAGTTTTGATCATTGGTAAACTCTTAGTTTATTACTTTTGATTTTTGGTGAATTTTTGGTAATTTTTAGAATTAATTTTTATTTTTGTGGTTTTTAAGGTTCTACGTTTTAACTTTCTAGTAGTGTTTATTTTTATTTTTACGTCTTCATCATCTTCTTTTCTCATCCCCTTCTAAACGAATCATTAATCACAAACTTTTACAAGTTTTTCACAACACATATACCTCCTTGGGAAACGAACTTTCATACCTTCATTGGGTCATTAACACTTGATTTTTCCTAAAGTCATTTGTTCAATACTTACCACTTTTACATACCTTTTCCTAAAGGTCGTATTTTACACCACAATCATTTTGGCGCCGCTGCCGGGGAGGTGTGTCGTGATTAATTTGCATTGTTGTTTTTAATATTAACCAAAATAGTATTTGTATTAGTAGAACTCTACTAATACGTATTATCGGGTTTCTTGGTTTTTCTTGTACAAATATTATTACTATATTGTATTAAGTATCACAATCAATTCACAATATCTCCAAAAGTGTGAAAACACAACCTTAATTGGGATTTCATCACTCAATTATTGTATTCGAATCTCAAACAAAAAGAAAAGGCAAAAATAGATAAATACTTTCGTGAAGCTTGATTTTGAAAGATACAAACTATAAGGTGGGTATAAGGCGGGTATTTTGAGATTGAAGGCTAATCGAGGGTTTTGCCGCCCAAAGTATTATTACGTATAATATATTTGCTTGGTTTCTTTGTGATTAAAACCTCTTGAACAATTTGGTTTTCACCAAAGTTCTAAAGTCATTCGAAGGCGTTCACTCCACGTGATCGTTTTCATTCCTTTGAGGCTTCTTTAATCAAGAGTTTGATTCGAGGAGAGATTTTCTAGATTGTTGTCTACGAAGATACACCAAAATCCAAAAAATTAAATATCATCAAAAACATAAAAAAATTGAAAATTCACAAAACACCCAAAAAGAATCTTCTTTGCTCACCTCCCATTCTTTGTGAAGTTTATGATCACTCGTAATCAAGCAAAACGAGCTCGTAAACGACTTCAAAAGCAAGCCAATCAAGAGCCGTTGATTGTTGAAGAACCTCCAATTGTTGAACCTATTGTAGAACAAGAAGTCGTCATGGCTAATCTTAATATGATGGAGTTGCTACAAGCACCCACCGAGGGTTTTGGAGAGGCTATTGTGATTCCCGCCATCCTTGCGGAGAATTTCGAGATTAAGACGGGTTTAGTGTCGATGTTGCAAGCAAATAAGTTTAGAGGTCATGAGAAAGACAACTCGCATTACCATATTAGGAATTTTAACCGTCTCACCGCCACTAGCAAGTTTAAGGATGTTCCACATGACGCCATTAAGATGATGTTGTTTGCATACTCGTTAGATGGACCCGCAAAAATTTGGCTTGAGAAAGAACCGCCAAATTCGATTTTGACATGGGCCGATCTCGTTTCTAAGTTTGTGAACAAGTTTTTTCCACCATCTAAAACAACACACTTGAAAAATGAGATTTCACGATTTGTGCAAAGAAATAATGAAAGTTTTTCAATGGCATGGGAACGATTTAAAGAAATGTTACATGAATGTCCACACCATGATTTTACGGAATTGCATCAAGTTGATACTTTTTATAATGGGCTTAATGATCATGAACGAGATTATTTGAATGCCACCGCGGGTGGTAATTTTTTGTGCAAGACGACAAATGAGGCTTTACAAATCATCAAAAATAGATCTAAGGTTTATAGCCCTCGTAACACACCGAGTGTTGCCAATTTGGGTTCGTCATCATCGTTACAATCGTCTCGTGGCATTAATGCCTTACATGATGAAGCTAATGAGGAAAATTGGTTTTTTGATAGATTTGCTAATCTAATGTCCCATTGGAAGGCTCAAGAAGCTTCCAATTCCGCTTCGGTTAAAGCGGTGGCTAAGAGTTGTTTGTCGTGTGGGGGAGCTCATGATCTTTTCGAGTGCATTACCGTGGATGGTAACACTTCGAGTGCTTATGTAGCAACGGGAACTTACAACCAAAACGGTCAAGGTTCCTGCCAAAATCAAGCTCCACCAAATCAAAATGTTAACAATTATCGAAACAACAACCAAGGTAATTACCAAGGCAATTCACGCAATTACAACAAAGGGAATTATCAAAATGGGAATGGACAAATTTCTAATCAAAATCAAAACCGTGATTTTCAAAACACTACACAAGGTTTTCAAAATGCTCACACTAAAAATTTGCAAGGAGAATTTTTGGATTATGCAAAAGCAAATGATGCTAAATTTGATAACATGCAACGTGAGATGATTAGCTTAAGATCCGAGTTGAAAAACGAGCTAAAAAATGAACTTGCTAATGAACTTAAAACTCATGCAAACAAAATGGAAGGAAATGTCCAACGTCTTCAACAAAATCAACAAAAGATGGAATTAGGACAACATGAGATTAAGCAAGAGTTATTAAAAGCGGATTCTAGGCAATCAAAATTTGAGGACCGAATGGCTAAGATGTTTGAAGCAATCATGTGTAAACCCTCTTCCTCGGGTGGTCTTCCTAGTGATACCATTGCAAACCCGAAGGGAGAAATGAAGGTTATTACTACACGAAGTGGTAAAAATTTCAAGGAACCAATCTCTCGTCCAAGTACTTCTACGGAGAAGGAAATCGAGAAAGAACCCGAGGTGATGGTCGAAAAGGAGCACATTAGTATGGGGGAGTGATGAGATGGCATTTATACATGATCTCATCGTTCTTTTCGGGCTTTAAATGCATAAAAATGTCATAAAATACCATATATATGCTTGTGTGTGTTTACTTGTGTATTTTAGGTATGGATATCGTGAAAAAGACAAAAGATCACAAGTTACAAGAAAAAACGGACACGAGAAACGAAGCCGTACAAAGAACCGGGCCCTAATCATGGAAAATTCAACAAATACCCTTGAAGACTTGAAGACAAACAAGATTGATCCTCATTCATTGAAGAAATGACACTTAAAACCCTTGTATATTAATAATTACAAGTTTGGTCCCTTAAGTTTGTCAAAATTACACAAAAGGTCCCTCAACTTTGAAGAAATGGCAAGATTAGTCCCTCAACAATTTCAAATTATCAATTATGGTCCCTCATCAAGACAAATATACATTGAAGACTTTGAAGATCAAGAATGTCCAAGATCAGTCCTTCAAATATGCAAAAGTTCCAAAAATAACCCTTGATACACCTTTTTGAAACTTTTGTGCAAAAAATGTCAAGTTGTGAAAGTTGTTACAAGTATATTTGGACGCTGACAGACTTTTTAACACAAGTGACAAAAGAAAGGAAAAAGAAGGGCTAAACATGGGCAAAAGAAACATTTGAAACGAATTTGCGCCAAACACATCCCATTCCCCCAATTTCGGATCAAAACAAGTTACTATTCACCTTCATCCACCCAGTTTTACCTTCACTTAAAACAAAGGGTAAATCAAAATTACCCATACCCACGTGTGATTCACACATGCAGAATCACATCCCACACACAAAACCCTCATCTCCACTTACCAATAGGCCCCACCATTCAACACGTCAACCAAAGAAATTGCAACTTACTCTCCAAGCAATCTGACGTGTCCAAATCAACAGCCAAGGTTCCTTGCTTCACCCCAAAGCTATTATAAACGGTTTGGATCACTTTGGACAGCTCATCAACAACAAACGCACTCAAGGACTCAAGGGCATTTTAGAGAAATCACATCTAGGGTTTGTGAATAGTGTAGCCAGGCATTTGCCTATAAAAGGAGACCTCAACATGTGAGAGTCCCTTTGTTCCAGTTTTAGGCTATTATCTTTGTAATTCCTTTTTAAGTTTAAATAAAATTTGAATTTATGAAATTGTGAAATCTCTTTTTGATTTAATTAAAAGTTTGGTGTTTGAGTAGCCTAATTCTGAGTTCCATTTGATTGTTAAGGCCTACCTTAATCTTGTGGTTAAGGCACGTCTTGTTTCATAAGGTTTTTAAGGTTTGAATACCTTGAAATCCTAGGTTCTGTTTTGGCTTATTTTGTGTACTAACCCTTGACCATTTGCTATAAGCTCTTACAAGCTTGTTGACACCAAGCTTATGAAGGGATTAGAGCCCTTGGTTGAGTTGTTTGCTGCTTGTGTTGAAGATATAAAGTCCTTGAGGTTCTACTTTGAACCATCAACCAAGGCAGTTTGCATCATCTTCATTGAAGTACCTTGGTCTTGTTCTAGTTGTTGAACAAGGTCCAAGGAGCATTGCTGGCCTTCCTAGGATGTTGTGGAAGGCAGGTATAACCCCTTGTTAAGATTCCTCTCAAAATTTCATGTTTATCACTGATTTTGATTTGGTGCTTTGATTTTGAGTATTGGTGTTTGTGCTGGTGATTTTTGTGTTTGATTGTGTTAGTTGCTATTGTTTAAGTGTTTTTGATCATTAAAATCAGTAGGTTATTAGTTAAAATCACAAGTTTCTTTGTTAAGTGGTGGATCGAGGAGTGTTTGGGTCTCCTCACCACATAGGGAACAACAGGGAGACAACATTGAACGAACCGACTCCAGCATTCGCCGACTGATGGGCGATGATGATGATGAAGTGCAACAACATGTCAACCTGGAAGAAGAGGAGGAAGCCGAGGAGGAAATAGCTGAACTAACAACGCAGCCCATCACCAGGCGTACCCGGAAGAGGGGCAACCGTGCAAGAGGGACTGCCTCGGTCGAGATTGGTGAACACAATGCTCCCGCCAAGAGGCTTCGAGAAGACCACCCCATGTATCAATCTGTTGGGAGTGCTACCCAGGGTTCCGAGGCTAACCGGGCCGCTCATGTCGATCCCGTCACCCAAATTGCCCCAACCGCCTCCGAAGTAGCAAGGAGCAATATGTAAGAACCCATCTTAATGTATAAGAATGACAAGTTTTTTTTCATGGCGCAATACTTAAGATATTTCGTAATACTTGTTTCGCAGGGACAACCAGGCTGGTGCCGCGCCTCCTTCTGACGCCCAAGTGGATAAGGGGAAAGGAAAAGCAATGGAAGAAAACCCCACGGCCCCCACAAGGTCCGGTCCCGTATTTGAAGATGGTTCGCCCATAGCTTCCCAAGACATCCCAACGTCCGGCGTTCCCCAACCTTTTAACCCAGTTTGGTCTATTACCACGGCGTCGCGATTGAGGAACGCTGACGAGTGCCGGGAGTACCTCAACAACTGCATACCACCAAGCTTGGTGCAAGAGGTAAACTCGCTCAGTCATGCTGATTTGGCGGATGAGTATAATGGCACGCTGGTACACCAAATGGCAATGGGAACCTCAATGAGGGTTAGGTTTGAAGCCGCGCTTGGGAATGTTGACTCTCTCAAGAGAAAAGTTGGACGGAGGGAAAGAATGATTGAAGATAATGAAGCCCTAATCGCTGACCTCCAATCCCAACTAGTGAATGCCGAGGCGACCATCAAAAAACAGTCAGCCCGCGCAAGTGAGTACGATCAACAACTTACCACCCTTGAGTCTCAACTAGATGCTGCAAACACCAAGGTACATATCCGTGCCGCGCCACCCATATTTAAAAATGAATGTGCTAACAAGTTATCCCTATAGGTGGCCACGGCGGAAGCTTCTGCCCACTCGTACTCCAGCCAAGTAGACGTGCTGAACCAAAAACTAGAGGACGCGCACCTGGCCGTCCAAAACATGGAAAAAGTGCAGACAGACCTTACTGAGGAGAGGGTCGTCGTCCAAGAACTGAAAGAGGCAGTTGCCCAAAAAGAATTGATGATTGATGCCCTTACCGCTGAGCGTGACAATGTACTGTGCCCCCAACTGCTAACAGCCATTGCCGGCCGCATGTGGATGGTTGGGTATGGAGCGCGCCTAGCCGTCATGAAGGTGCTAGAGGCCCCATCCTTTGTACAACAATTTTCCAACCTTGTGTCTGATGGAATTGACCACGGACGACACGAAGGAATGGTCGAGGCCGCTGAGCTGATCACGAAGGGGGGAGACATCGCCCGTCATACCTTCTTTAAACCTGAAGCTGCCAGCAAGATGACTGCCTCCATGGCCGCGATGCAAGATCTACACTACCCATTCCTGGATGAGCTGGAGGCCACCAAAGATGCCCCAAACACTGAAATTATGGAAAAGCTCAGTCTTAGCACGCCTTCCAATGCTTCCTTTCCTCTGACCCTTCCTATATACGAAGACGTAACCAGGGTCGTGCTTGACGAGGAACCCTTAGGTGTAGTGTTGGAAAGAACTGCGGCTCAGGCCCAGAAGCGGGGAGAAAGTGATGAATGGTTGCCGCGTCTGATCGAAGAGCAAGCAGAAATGGGTAGGTTTCTCCCCTCTATTTAGGATGCTCCTTTTTCATGATCAAACACTTTTGTTCTGTAATCTATGAATATGTATTGTTTCTATTCGTCCGTGCATGTACACGGCTAACAATATTTGTGTTTTATAAGTCCGTGAGTAACCACGGCAATTTTGATATGTTTGGAAACCTGTGTATTTTACTTGTGTTTGAAATATTGTAGATCAATACTGCATGATATATCACGTCTTACACACAAAGAAAATGCATACAAGTCTATAATTTACTAGACATGCGACGTGCGTCTTTGCTTATGCGGAGCACCATGTGGCTATAGCATATGAAACTTACCCCAACGTCTTGTGAGTAAGGTGTCTAGTAAGGATACATGATCCGTGCGGCTGGGGTTGCATCCCTCTTACGCGGCAAGTTGAATTAGTAGGTTCACTTAATCCTCTTACCCCACCTGGAGGCGTATGGTACATGTACATTAATTTGAGAGAATGCATACGAATGAAACATGGCATATTATAATACAAGTAAAATTCATACGGCTAACAAAGAATCTAACAAAGAAAGGAAAATGGTTTGCACGAAACAGGCTGTGGAGCTAGCTAGGCACCACGGCATTTTATTAGAACGTTTACACTTTTTGTTTGAGTAATGACGACAAGTCCTAAAAAACAAGAAAGGAAACTTAAACAATCATAAGAAGAACAAACAAAACAAATAACCCGCATGGTTCTTTATTAAGAACGCCTTTAGCGAAGTACCCATGCGGAAGCCGTAGCTTTCAAAGATAGCACCTTTTGAGATTGGAGATGTTCCATGTGCGCTCTAGGTCGCGGCCATCCATGTCACGTAACTTGTACGCGGCCTCGTCCAAAGGTTTCAGTGACTTCATACGGTCCTTCCCATTTAGGGCCCAGTTTTCCTGTATTCTCCACTCGACTCGCTTCGTTAGCACGATAGACGTAGTCTCCCGGTCGAAAAGAAACACCCTTGACCTTGGCGTCATAATAAGCCTTCATCTTAGCCTTGGACTTAGCCTCATTGATGGCTGCTATTTCCCTTTTCTCTTCCAACAGATCCAGGTTGATTCGTAGTTGTTCATCGTTTGTGACGACATTAACCTCCGCCGTGCGGATGGTAGGCATCCCTATTTCTGCTGGTATAACGGCTTCAGTGCCGTAAGCCAATGCAAATGGAGTATCCCCGTTGGCTGTTTTTATCATGGTTCTATGTGCCCATAGCACGTGTGACAACTCATCGACCCATTTGCCCTGTTGTTCATCCAGCCGCGCCTTGATTCCATTCCCCAAGCTCCTATTTGCTCGTTCGACAAGGCCGTTCGTTTGTGGATGCTTAACGGACGCGAAGCGCCGTTTGATGTTCAATGATGCACACCAGTCTTTGAATCGGTTGTCCGTGAACTGCTTGCCGTTGTCCGAGATAATTTCTCCTGGTAGACCGAAACGGCACACGATGTGTTCCCATACAAACTTCTTGACCTGCTTACCTGTGATAGACTTGACTGCCTTGGCTTCTATCTATCGTGTGAAGTAGTCCATTGCAACAATCAAGAATTTAACCCCTCCCGCAGCTACAGGAAATGGTCCTGCAATGTCAATTCCCCACTTGTAAAATGGCCATGGGGACGTGATAGGTGTAAGCTCCTGCTGCGGTGTCGCGGTACTGGCCTATGCACTTGGCAATCATTGCACCTTCGAATCATGTCGCGCGCGTCTCTGTGCATAGTGGGCTAATAGTATCCTGTCCGTAAGGCTCGGGCTACCACGGATCGTGGGCCTGCATGCATGCCGCACAACCCTTCGTGTATGTCACTGATGACGTAAGCCGCCTGGCGTGGTCCAACACACTGCAGCCACGGCTGCAAGAAAGAGCGTTTGTAAAGGATGCCTTCTCGGAGTTCGAAATGTTGTGACTTCCTTTTAACGCGCCTTGCTGCTTTTTCCTCGTCTGGAAGGGTTTCATTAGGCAAATAGTTGATGATTGGGGTCATCCACGTAGGTCCCTCCTCCTCAACTATAGCGGCCACTTCCCCTTCCGTGATAGATTTCTCCTTGAGTATTTCCACCAAAACCTGTTTAGACAAGTGGGCGATGCTCGTGGATGCGATCTTGCTGAGAGCGTCCGCTTTCTTGTTCTCGCCCCTTGGCACCTGCTTGATGGAAAACTTACTGAAAGTCGTGATTAACGACTTGACTTTTTCCAAATACCTGACCATGTTGTCCTCCTTAGCCACATACCCACCTAGAATATGGTTCGCGACAAGCCGTGAGTCCACGTAGGCCTCAAGGTTGCGGACTCCCATTCTAGCGGCGATTTTTAAACCCGCAATTAATGCTTCATATTCCGCTTCGTTATTGGTGGCCGTGAACTCAAAACGGAGGGCGTATGTGAATTCCATTCCTTCTGGATTTGTGAGGATGAGACCTGCCCCGGACCCGTCTGTGCATGAGAATCCGTCCGTGAATAGCACCCAAGGTTCTGCTGGGACCTTGTCTTGCTTAATGATTGGTTCTTCCTCATCCGGCTTCTCGATCAGGAAATCTGCCAAGATCTGGCCTTTAACAGCCGTCCTTGGTCTGTAAGATATATTATACCCTCCCAATAGGATGCTCCACTTATCTAGCCTCCCTGCCACGTCTGGTCTAGAGATAACCTGCTTAATTGGCTGATCCGTGATCACCACAATTGGGTGCGCCTGAAAGTACCGGCGCAACCGCTTTGTAGCAAATACTAATGCTAGCACCAATTTTTCCATGGAGGAATAATTCAACTCCGCCCCTTGTAGTGTTCTACTTATAAAGTAGACCGGAGTTTGTATTGTATCCCTATCCGTCATCAATACCGCGCTTATTGCGCCATGGGTAGCTGAGAGATACATAACGAGTTCCTCCTTTGGCCGGGGAGCTACTAGCATGGGGAGAGATGCGAGATGCTGCTTGAGTTGGCAAAAAGCTTCCTCAGCTTCCTTCGTCCAGTGGAAGTCTCCCTTTCTAATGCACTTCTTGAGTGTCTTAAATAGGGGTAATGACTTCTCTGCGGATTTAGATAGGAATCTATTCAGCCCGGCTAACTTCCCGTTCAGGGACTGCACCTCCTTCCGTGTCTGGGGGGACGGTAGTCGTATCACTGCGTCCGTCTTCTCTGGACAAGGTTTGATGCCGTTTGGGTCAATCAAATATCCTTGGAACATTCCTTCTGTTGCCCCAAACGTACATTTCTTTGGATTTAACTTCATGTTAATCCTTCTCAGCGTGTCGAATGTCTCCTGGACATCCCGGAGAAGTGCCTCCTCCGTGTGGCTTTTTATCACCAAGTCATCAACATATACTTCCAAGTTGCGTCCTATTTGTGATTCGAAAGCTTTATCCACCAACCGTTGATACGTAGCGCCGGCGTTCTTCAATCCAAACGGCATTTTCGTATAGCAATTACGCCCTGGCTCGTGTGGAACGCCGTTTTTTCTGCATCTTCCTCCGCCATCTGGATTTGGTGATACCCTTTATATGCATCCAAGAAGCATTTGAAAGGATATCCACACAAGGACTCCACCTTCCAGTCGATTTCTGGTAATGGATAACAGTCCTGTGGGCAGGCCTTGTTCAGATCCGTGAAGTCCACACACATGCGCCAACTTCCGTCATGTTTCTTGACCATGACCGGATTAGATAACCACTCGTGGTAGTATACCTCGCGCATGATGCCTGCGTCCACTAGCTTACGCACTTCCTCCAGTATCACTTGGCTGCGCTCGGGCGCCTGGCCGCGCTTCTTTTGCTTGATGGGTTGGTACCCTTGGCGGATCTGGAGCTTATGCTCTGCTATCGCACGTGGCACACCCGTCATATGTTTTGGCTCCCATGCGAATATGTCCAGGTTTGCACTTAAAAGAGAGCACATGGCCCTTTTACCGCTATCCGAGAGCGCCCCTCCTATGGATACCTCCTGTTCCGGATAGTCAGGGTGAATGACCACCTTCCAATTGGGTGGTGGTGCCCCATCCTTGGGTGGGACAGGTGGAGCCGGTGTTGTCACGGTGTGACACTCGGATGTTGGTACGACTGTGTTGTAAATAGTAACGATTCCCCCCTCAACGGGGAATTTGATCATTCCGTGTGCCGTAGAGGGTACTGCCCGGATAGCCAAAATGCCTGGTCTGCCTATGATTCCATTATAGGGAGAGTGTGAACGTATCACCATGAAGTTCATCCACGTCGTAGTGGAATGTTCCTCATTCCCAATGGTGACAAGCAAACGCAATTTCCCTATCGGCCAGATGGTGTCTCCACTAAAGCCAGTAAGCGGCGACGTGGCCGGTACTAATTGGCTTCTTATTTCTGGGCATAACTGCACAAAGCAGTGTTCATACAGTACCTCTGCTGACGATCCTCCATCCACATACATGCGACGAACATTGTGTGTTCCAATGCTTATCTCAATAGTGAGAGGCGCATCAACCACATCGCTTGTTGTGATGGGAGGGAATGAGATTTCCCTGCCGCGTGAAAAGTTTTGGCCAATTTTCTGTCTCGTGCGGCGCTGTCTGGATTGGATCATGTATATGGTAGAAGGCTTGTCCTTTGGGGATCCTTCTTATCATACTTCTTGTTGTTGTCTTTTCCGTCTTTCCAATCTTTAACTAGATGCTTGAGTTTGCCTGATTTGATCAGCGACTCAATATGCTTCTTGAGCTGGATACACTCCTCCGTACCGTGTCCTTTGTCGTTATGGAACTCGTAGAAGCGACTTCCCTGCCGACGTTCCGGGGGAGTGGTCATTGGGGGAGGTCTTGGAAAGTTCGCCCCTTCAGTCAGCAAGATATCCCGGTAGGACATCTTTAGGGGGGTGAACTTGTCGTCCGACCGTCCGCCTTTGCTTTGGCTCTTATAGTCCGAGCCCTTGTTGTTGTTCTGGTTGCCTTGACCGTCCGACTGTCTCCGGGACTGGTCATTTGACCGGTACCCATTTCCTCGGGATGGGTAGGCTGCGGCAACAGCTGTCTCTCCCTCTATAAAATTTCTGACCCTTTCCATGAGGTCATCATATCTCTCTGGGCGCTTGTCGTTGAGACGCCTGATCAGTTCTCTGTTTGTTATGGCGTGCATGTAGTCAGAGATTTTCAGGAGCTCTGGCATGGTTCTTGTGCGTGTGCACTCATCATTGAAGCGCTCAGTGAAGGCTTCCGTGGACTCCCCCGGCCGTTGCTTGACAGTTGCCAATGAGACCGGATCCCTATTATACTTCTTCCTTTGAGTATAATTGTTCTCAAACGCAGTGCGTAGTTCCGTGAAACTATCAATGCTCCGTGGGGGGAGTGCCTCGAACCAGTCACGGGCGTATCCAATCAAGGTCGAATTAAACATTTGGCACCATATAGGCATGGGCCATCGCTCAATTTTAGCCTGAGTATCGAATATTTTGAGGTGATCCACAGGATCACCGGACCCATCATAAGTCTTGATACATGCCGGCATGCGACGTTTGGTGTCCTCAGAATAGTTCCGTATGCGGAGGGTGAACGGATCTTCCCTGGGATCAGCCCATGGCCGTGTGAGCCTAGGGTCATCCCATGGTTCACACCATGGACGCGAGAGGTCCTCTGCTTCCGTATCCCGATAGTAAGGGCCACCATAATACTCCTCATTGTTTGGTGGTGGAGGCGTGCGCCTTGGCCGGCAGCGTTTAGGCGGATGGTCATCTGAGTCCTCCCCAGACGGATCTGGGGACGGTGGTGGTGCCCCGCCTTTTGAATAGGGACCACTTTTTTTAGACGAACTAGGAGCCTTTCTCCCAGTGTTCATTCTATCCCACACACTTGGGCGGCGTGTGGTTCTGGTTAGCTCTCGATCTGGCCGCTCGGGTGAGCCATCCGACCTTTCTCCTTCTTGAGACTGTGTTAATTCTTGTATAAGGCGATCCCCTATGCGCTCAAACACATTCCGGGGTTGAGGGTTTTCCTCAAAGGTCCCCTGCTCCTGAGGCCGAGTCCTCCTTTTTCTGCGGTTTTGGGAGGGGGTGGTTGGTCCACTGTCACCAAAATTGAGTCTGGCTTGGAGGTTCCTCCCTAGACTCAATCTTGACACGATCCCTGGGACAATCCTCTCGAAGTTCTGAGTGAGAAATCGAGTAAGATCCTCCTCACTGAGTGGGAGGGCTTCCACTTCTTCCTCCGTCGAGGGTCTGCGCGGTTCCTTGTTAGGAGGGTCTGGCGCACTCCCTGGATCAGGGTTGTCCAGGGTTGAAGTAGGCGGGGGTGTCACCGAGATCGTGCTCGTCACCCCCACGGGTTGAAAACCGCTACGGTTACCCGGCCCGCCTGCGAGGCGGTTAGGTGATTGGTTGGGGATGAGAATCCCTTCCCCTTGGGACTTCCGGTTCCCAGGATTCACATTCCTGGGGTTAGTTGGCGGATGCCCCTTCGTCATTGGAGATTCGAGATGAGGTTTTGTTCTAGCTTAGTGTTATGGGTCCCACGGATGGCGCCAACTTGTTGATGCAAATGTTGGTTGATCCTTGCTAGACTCGAATTAGGCTTAATTCGGGTTGGCTGGGCTCCGGCTCCTGCACCAAGTGAATCGTTTGGTTGGGATCCTGCACACTAAACAGCACGCGTTAGACTTACCGTGGGAATGTTTCCCACGATTAGACTCCGGCGTGAGAGTAAGTAATCGATTTAGGGTTTATGTGAGTTTAGAGTATAAGTCGTAATACCTTTGTGGAACCCTTGGGGGTTCCTTTTATAGGCAGTGAAACCCTAGTGGGCTTTCACTGATCCTTCGGCCCCAAGGAAGAGATAAGCACCAGAATTAGAATGATTGTTATCTTCTAATTCTGGTAATGAATATCCTCTCTTATTGGGGTAAAGATATTCCTAGACAGAATATTATTCTGTCTAACCCTATGTCGGTCGTGTCGGCCGTACCGGGCCGTGGGCCGCACACATGTGTGCGGTTACTGTTCATCCAAGCCCATAAGCCTGACGACATTATCCCACCCATCTGTGATGGGCCGGATACGGGTAGTACCCTTGGGTCGGGTTCATGACCCGGCTGGGGACTATACGTCATCAGGGTCTACTGCATACTTTGGATTTGTGGGTTGGTAAGTGCTTGTATTGTGGTTGCAAGTGTTGGTATCTGTTTGTTAGGTGCTTGTGTTCATATGTTTGCAGGTTTTGTGGTTTTGATCACATAGATTCATAATTTGGCTATAAAATCTTAAAAACTTGGTAAAATTGGCTAGGATTTTGAGGACACCTAGATCTAAGCTTAGGCTAGGGCTAACAAGTGCTAAATCTTAGTTAATCACATCAGGGAAGAAGGATTTGAGGCTAGAAATTGGATCAAGTGTCAAGTATATCAGCAAACATGTTTCTACATATGTTCATTGTTCATCAGTAACTTTTTGTGCTTTGATCTTGTTATTTACTTTGATTCAGTGTTTGATTCTTGTTGCTTTGTGTTTATTCATAGTTTATATAGCTTGTGTATGCATCTTGTTAAGTTTGGTTGGCTTATTTAGTCTAAATATGCTTATTAAGTGCTTAACTGCTTATTTCCATATCTGGTGCATATCTGGTGACTGTTTGGCTTATTGTGGCCTATTGTGTGAACCAATTTGTGATTTTATTGTTGCTGTTGACTCCTTGTGATTCACTGATCACAAGGGTGCCTTTGTTTCCAATTGAATCAAACCAGAACTCTCAAATAAGCTTGGTCAAATAGTCAAAGCAGTGGGAACTCCTTTCCCCTGCTGGTTGCCATTGATAGTGTAAAATTGGGTTCAGCTTATCAATAAGCTATAATAGCTTATTCCAACCTGCAATAACTTTGTTTTTGTAATAGGTGCTCATATTTTGACCCATTTGTTCATACTGGAGCATTTGGTGGGTTGACTTCAGGGTTTGACTAGAAAACCAACCCATTTGACTTTTACATAAGTTCATTTGTGCTTATTCTGGCTTATTGGTTATGCTTATTGGATTTTTGTTGATTGATTTTGCTTATTGTGTCCATTTGAAAGCTTTTGCAAGTTGAATCAAGTCCTGAGGTGCCCTAATTCTCTAAAACGATTATTTTGTCTTTTAGTGAAATTTTTCTTTGCTTATTTCTGGCTTATTGAGTGAGCTTTTTCAAAAATTCTTTTTACAGATCTCATAAGCATCCCGAAAGAAGGTTGTGTGTCAAATTAGAGCTTATGGCATTAGCTTATGGCTTAATGGGCTGAAAAGCCCAATAAGAATAAGCTTTGTGTTCAATAAGCTGTGATAAGCTCATGTTCAGCTTTTGGGCCTTTAGAGTTTTGTTCTTAGAATTGAATTTTAAGTCAGATAGGGCTTTTCCAAGTCAATTGGGCCAGGTTTGACTTTTTGGGCCCAAAAGCCCAATTTGGTTGACTGTTTTTGGTTTTGGCCCATTTGAGGGCCTAATAGGGGTATTCTGGTAATTTCACTTTGATTTTCTGATTATTTAGGTTAAAATAAACTAGTTTGCAAGTTTTTAGAATTTTTTATAATTTTTGGATTTTTAATATTATTTTATTATTATTTTACTATTATTTTTAAAATTTCACATTTTCCAACTTTTTTACATTTTTCTTAGGTTTAATACATTAAAATAGGAATTTAGCAACTTTTAGAATAATTTTATCTCTTTTAGATTAATTTTTATAATTATTTTAAGTTTTAATAGTTTTTAAATCATTTTAAATAGATTTTATTAGTTTAAAAATTTCTAAAAATAGTTTTTAATCTTTTTTAGGTCATTTTAGAGGTTTACCAATTGAAAAATCTTTATTTGGGCTTTTTGATAATTTATTTGATTTTTAGGGCTTTAATTAGCATTAAAAATTGAATATTTAATTATTTAAAAGGTTTGAAAAAGTTTTGATCATTGGTATACTCTTAGTTTATTATTTTTGATTTTTGGTGAATTTTTGGTAATTTTTAGAATTAATTTTTATTTTTGTGGTTTTTAAAGTTCTACGTTTTAACTTTCTAGTAGTGTTTATTTTTATTTTTACGTCTTCATCATCTTCTTTTCTCATCCCCTTCTAAACCAATCATTAATTACAAACTTTTACAAGTTTTTCACAACACATATACCTCCTTGGGAAACGAACTTTCATACCTTCATTGGGTCATTAACACTTGATTTTTCCTAAAGTCATTTGTTCAATACTTACGACTTTTACGTACCTTTTCCTAAAGGTCATATTTTACACCACAATCATGGAACATAAAGCTCAAGCCTTCTTTCGAAATTATCATAAGCGGTGATAGCCTTAAGCTCTCCCCTCGGGTTCGGAATGGTATTACTAGGTAAACAACCCGAAGAGGAGGAGGGTTTACTCATAAAATATTCAAACATCGAAAGCAATTTGTTTTGATTTTGTTCCATACTTTGTTGCAAACGATTTTGACTTTGCTCTAATCTTTGTTCAATTCTTTGTTGATTAAGCTCAATCTTGTTATTTGCCCCTTAAGCGTATTTTGAAACTCATTTTTCAAAGTTGCCATTTGTCCTTGAATATTGTTTTGAAAAGCTTTCAAATTTTCCTCATTCGTTTTAATGTAGCTTGACAAATCATTTTGGTTATTGTAAAAACCATGATTGTTTTGATTAGCATTAAACCCATTTCCTTGATTGAAATTCCCTTGGTTACCACTGTTAAAATTATTCCCATTGTTTCCATTGTTGTACCTATTTTGAACCGGTGGAGCAACATGATTTTGACGAGGAACTTGACCGTTGGAGCCATAAGTTCCCGTCGCGGCAAAATCACTAGCTTGATCAAACCCCGTGGTTGAACAAGCATAATTAGGATGTGCTCCACCACATGATACACAAAAATTCTCAACCATATTAATCGATCCATGAGGATTCATCCTAATCTCATTCAACAAAGTCGCAAATCCATTATCAATCTTTGAGTCCAATCTAGCAATCTCGGTATTAGATGAATTAACATTAGAAACAACCGGTGTGTTTCGTGAATATTGCACTGTAGATTTATTCTCAATTCTACCCCGCGACGGCATTTAAAGATTACCACCCGCGGCGGCATTTAAAGAATCTTGTTCAATCATATTAAGTCCATTATAAAAAGTATTTATTTGATGCAATTCTGAGAAACCGTGGTGTGGGCATTGTCTTAACAAATCTTTAAATCTTTCCCAAGCAACCCCAAACGATTCATGCACTTTTTGTTCAAATCGAGTGATCTCGTTCTTAAGCTGTGTTGTCTTAGATGGTGGAAAGAAATAATTCATGAACATAGACGCTAAATCATCCCATTTCAAAATCGAACCCGGTGGTTCTTTCTCAAACCAAATCTTAGCGTTACCCTCGAGCAAGTACGGAAAAAGCATGAGCTTAATCGCGTCATTTGGCACATCTCTAAACTTGAGAGTCGATGTAATTCGAAGAAAATTCCGAATGTGAGAATGCGGGTTATCGGTCTCATTGCAACGAAATTGGTCGGCACGAATGAGTATTAAAAGACCCGTCTTAATCTCAAAATGATCCGCCAAAATAGCTGGCACAACGATTGCTTCCCCATACCCTTCGGTGGGTGCACGAAGCAATTCCTCTATTGTTCGGTTATCGGCCATCTTTACAACAATAGGTGGAAGCTCGGGTTCCATTATTCGTTGTTGACGATATCTATTTCTACGAGGAATATTTTCAAGCTTATTAAAATCAATCAAAAGTCGAGAAGAACGTAATTGCATAAACCAAAGTGACGAGAATTTTAGAGGATTGAAGAAAAGAAATTAGACAAGAAGAAGATTATTTTTGGTATTTTTATTTGGTATTGCTCAATAAAAAATGATCGATAAAAGACAAGGAATAAGGGTAACTACTATGGAAGTAAGTTACCCTCGGTCGACTTTGAAACGATAGGTGAAAACCTAAACGTCCACAGGTTCAATAAGTAAACAACAAAAATAAGGTATAATACTACTTGAGTTGGCAAACCAATAATCGGTCTTTCCTCTCAATATACGCGCAAGCAAGCTAGGAAACGAGGTGGCACAAAGCACTTAAAAACCTTTTTCCTTAGACGGCCTTTTATAGCTCGTCGCCTTATACCCACCTTATAGTTTGTATAAATCGATTTCAAACTTTTTATTAGTATTTATCTATTTTGCCTTTTATTTTTTTCGTTTTGGATTCGAATACAATAGCTAGGTTATGAAATCCCAACTAAGGTCTTATTTGAAAGTAGGTAAATTTATTGTTCTACGTAATACAATATAGTAATCACAAAAAACACGAAAAATGATACATACTATAATAATAGAAAAATAACAAATCTTTACGAGGACGGAAAGGGTATTCAAATCAATTATCAACAAATCTCCACGAAATGAATCGTAAACAAGATCCCCGACAGCGGCGCCAAAATTTTGATGTGTCGTGGATTGTATATGTGATAATTAGATACGTTATAGGGTAAATTAGAAACTTACCTTTAGGAAGAAGTAATAGACTAAAATTACCAAAGACGTATTCAATTAAACACGTTGGTGAACCAAGTTCGTTGTACACGAAGATCGAGTGAATTTGAGACGTTTTGTTTCGATTTGGACAATTGATTCAAATTGGTTTTCGGTTTTTAAAACTAATATTAATTCTTTCAATTTAAAGCTAATTAATCCTAAGTGCATGAATCGTACCCCACTATTATTATTATCTAAAAACAATATTATTTAAACTATATAAAATTAAACAATTTAAAAATAATCTATTTAATAATAAACAAATTTTAGTAAAGTTACTTTACCCTATTTAAAAAAAAATCATTTAAAAACTATTTTACTTCTAAAAATTACTCAAATCTAATTTATTTAAAAACTAACTTTATTAAAATCTAATTATTTAAAAACTAATTAAATTTCTAAAATTCATAAAACATTTTATTTTTTTATTTGTTTTTATATTTATTAATTAATCTTTTTAAAGTTAAATTTGTAAATCTAAATAAAACTATGTAATTAAATTTAATTAAAATCTGACAGTCACAATTAACACTATATTAATAAAGTAAACTGAAATTAAACACAAGAAACAAGCTAGCAAAGATGGTAAGACGTTTGGTGTTCATCTGCGAGGTCGCACGTTTGGTGATATTTTTGAAAATTTACAGAAATCCAAAGATACAATCACAGGAGTGATTTTCTTGCTAAACTTTATGAAAGCTGATTAATAAAACAGCTTGTTAGCTATCAGATTAGTGAATCTGATAACTATCTAGAACTTACAATATATATGAAACAATCTGAACACATACAATGCAAATAAGCAATTTTATAACAACAAACAATCTAGTTCATCAATTTCAGCAAAGCAAAGATACCTATGGCAGCAGGCATTTATTATACTCAAATGAACTAGAAAAATAAGATTCAGGAGATTTCATAAACAAGTATCTATAGCCAAAATCCCTAACAACCTATTTCGAGCAGCAAACCAGGAAGCTTAAACAAACGCGTTGATACCCAATCTCAGCAACTTACGATAAGTACCCTAAACAGATCCCACCAAAGACTGACCAAATAAGCAAATCTCAAATCCTAACACACCTAAGCAAGTTTAAACTATAACAGTAACTAACATCACTCAAACAATAAACTGATAAATCCCATCAAACTATAACAGTCAAGTATAATAAGTTAAAGCAAATACATTCAAACATAAATAGCAGATTACAGGATTAAACCTAAGCAGGTCCAACATCATAGTAACAGATAAGTTCATAAACAGGGTAGATAAAGCTAACACAAAACTTACTTAAACTTAATCAATTGAGCAGATTTATTTAATCTCTAAAAAACATAAACATGGCAAATCCATAACACACTATATCTAACACATCTCTAGAACATTATCAAGACTGCAACAAATCCAAATTGAAAGTATTCAACTAAACTAAAACAAATTCATAAAAACTTAAACAAAACAAATAAAAAATAAGAGAACGAAACCTTTTGAAGAAACCTTTATGAAGAAGCGCAGCGCTGAGCTGGCTTAAAACCTAAACGACATCACCATCATCGAATCACCATATACCATCATCATGGCTCGACCAAACAAACCACTCGATCCAACCGTTATATTTAAGTTTAACAGTGGGTTAAACTTCTCCCTTCTAATCTTTTTTAATTATTCAATTAAGCTATAATTTAAACTTAAACAAATAACATGTTATTAATTATATCATCAGTTTTAAATTGATAAATAATTTAATTTCTTTCACCGAAAACTAAAGCAAATCACAAGAAACAATAAACTGAAATTCAAAGCTTTTATTAAATCAATAATTTCATTACATTACTTGAAAATTAAAATTACAAATACCTAAAACTAAATTGACATAATAACATTAAAGGAAAAGAAAGGGATGAAAATACAGTAAAATGAAGAGGTATTTATAGCCTGACGAGGGGTTTGGGGTAGTTGATGAAGATTAATTTATGGCCTTTGGATCAGCATCTCACCTTCCTCTTTCCATTCTGTTATCTTCCAAGGGTTTTAGATGGACCTTGATCACACAGATCGCCAACGTGGCGATTTCTGTGCTAGTTGTGCTTTCTCCCAAGTTGAGGTGGCTTCATTTAATTGGTGGTGTAGTGGTTTTGGTGCTGGCATAACCAATCAGGGAAGAGAAAATTGCCATGTCACCTACTTCCTTCCATCTTCTAGCTTCCGAAAACAAAGGGGAATTAATTCCCAACTCGTGTGAATCACACGAGTGATATAATCAAAAAGCCCCAATTATTTATTTATGATTTGTATTTTAGGGTTAAGAAAACAGTGATGTGATGTCTGGTTATTTGGTTGGTGAGAGAGACGAGTGATGAGGGAAACTTTATTTGTATCGAAACAATTTGTGGAGTGTGTGTGAGTTACATGTAAATAAATGTGCAAGGGGTACACGTTTGACTAATAATGAGAAGTTATTAAAACTTGTAACCGGTTTCCCCAATATGAAAACCTAATGGACTTTCATTCGTCACATATTCATTCCAACATGGGCTTGAACCAATAAATTCCCACCCGTTTCATATGATCTTTTGATTTGGGCCTCAACTTGGGCTTATTCCAAATAATAACACTTTATGAACTTCAAATGGGCTTTTGAGCCTATTTTCCAAAATGTGGGGCACACGTGGCCCAAAATCTCCATAAACGATTTAATCCGCTAAAACGAGCTTGACTTTGGCTTTGTCGATCTTTTCTTCAAACTCGTGCCGGTTTTTGACGATTATTGGGAACTTGGTACCTACACACATCAAACAACAAAACAATTCATATACAAGGAATATTTCATACATTTCATGCATTTATTAATGGTTTATTGATATAAATGATATGAGTAAAATCACTCATATCAGTAATTTATGATCTCTTTATTCAAATGAAAAGGCGTCCCAATACATTTGAATTAAGACTTCATAAATCATCCTACTCAAGTGTCACCGACAAAAACACCCAATTCAAAATCGTTAGAATCTCTAAAGGATATCATCAAAAATTACCAAATACAAAGATTACGAGTTGATAAAAAGTAATATTCCATAAGTAGACATTTCGAAGGTATGGGAAGGAAGAATATAAAAGTCCATAGGCGATAACGTGATCAAATATCGGCAAAGAAAACTCATGGTTATAAGTAGGATAATTATATAGGACTCGGTTCTAAATAAGCAATTATCCAATCACACAAATCTTTCCCATCCTCGAGGAAGACTCATCAAACACTAAGCTGAGTAATAACTTATCATAACCCAACCTCGAAACTCACTTACAAAGAATGGCCCCGGGTTTTGCTATGAATTATTACACATCTCAACATTTCGATGACTCAGCTCGACTATGAAAATATATCACATTCTACGTTATCACGTAAGACTACGAGTCTTACCCACCCCTGAGGTAATTCAACAAAAATCATAGGCCGTGTAACGTCCCATACTTAATTCCATCTAGCACTCAATCAAACATGAGTCCCGCTGAGGCATAGTTAAGTATTGTTACACCTCTCAACCTTTTTGAATGAAGTAGCTCAAACCTGGGGATTACTCATGACCAATCGTCAACGAAAGTTCAAATAATGTCTCTAAGTTCGCTTTAAAAAGAACTGCGGGACCATTGTGTAACTCACAATGCCCAATAAATGTTCTAGCATTCATACATAAAAATATATTATATGTTTGAGTGCACTAATCAAGCAATCCAACTCATGTAAACAAGTAATAACATGACAGGAGACAAAGAAATAGCAAACGTGCATTGCAAATATTTATATAGCACCGGAATGAGTACGATGTTCTGAGTGTCACTACTAAATAAAACTAAGAGTCGGTTATAGTCTAGAGTTACTAATGCAACCTAGTTCTCTATAACCAAGGCTCTGATACCAATCTGTCACACCCCCAAATTCACCGCAGCGGAAGACTGGCCTTGGGAGGCTGTAACTTCATGAGTAATCGAGAGCTTGATCCGAGAACGACCTCTACATGCCAAAACCACATAGCAGACTCCAAATAGTCCATACAGTCAGGTACCTGAAAATATGCATAAAAATGTCAACATAAAGTTGGTGAGTTCATAAGTTTGTTTTAAAACATTCATGAAGAATTAGAGTTTTACCGACCACTGCACCTTGCAGTAAAATATAAGAGTTTAGAAATCATAGTTTCCTGTTAAATAGACTTTCTTTGAAGATTTCAAAGTTTATTAATAAAGACAGAGTTTATTGATAAAAACAGAAGTTTACTGATAATAAATATAGATTACTTATAAAAAAAAGAGTTCACTGGAGATAAATAGAGTTTCAGGTAAAACATAGTTCACTGGAAATAAATAGAGTTTTATGGTAAAACGGAGTTCACAAATAATAAATCGCACTTTCTGATAGAAACAAAGTTCACTTGAAATAAATAGTGTTTCCTGATAAAAACAGAATTGATTATGAACCATAAGATTTTCCAACCACTTAGTAACAATATAACAAATACAAAGTCAGTAAATAAAATAAAACATTTATTATTGTCTAAGTTCATGACACTGAAACGTTAACATATCCGACAGAAAATAATATATAGCAACCCAAATGGGTGCCTAACATGCGACACCCGTAATCAGACTCAAATGAAGGTGTACCTAATTTGACCATACAGCCACAATTAGGTAGGGATGTCAGTCCCGATAGGTCTATCCATAAAATTCGCGCTTTCGACCGTTCATCCGGTCCGAAATTAACGGTTCATGAAAGTGTGCCAAAAGCAACTAGGGTTAAATAGGGACTTAGACAAATAATCAAACAAGTAAGTGTACTTGTGTTCATGCGTTAAATCAAGCAATCAGATAGTAGAAGAATGAGTAAGTGTTAAAACAATTAACAGAGCTCACAAATGAGCTCTTAACAAGTAAGGCAGTTCATATAGTTTCTGACAAACCAAGTAATCTTAAAAATTAGCTTATAAAAACCAAGTAATTTATAAACAGTTATTGACAACCAAACAAGTTTATAAATAGTTCCTGACAACAAAGTAAGTTTATAACTAGTTTACAACCAAGCATGTACCTCCCCCAAAGAGAAATTATAAAACATTTATAATTCGATTTGAATCAAGAAAAGGTAGGGTATGAACTCAGCTCGACGTAGTAGCGTGAACAATAGTGATGCCAATAATACGCTCCGCGCAAACGGAAATCAATACGGCTCGGTAATGGTGTTGTGGTTTAACTAATCTGCTAATCCCAATAACTTAAAAATGTGTATTTCAGTTCTTGATAGATATGTGCATCAACGTGAGTCGTTGATAAAATATATAAGTTCCAAGTTACAATAGTTCGGTGGTTGGTTAAATAAATTAATTAAGCACGCACCAAGTATATAATGTATTCCGTACCCATTACATAAAGAAAGAACGATTATATAATTCTTTTGTTGAATTATATAATAGAAACAACATTCTTGCAAAATAAAAGAAATTATATATTTATTTTGTAGTTACAATATAAAGATCGTGAAAACAATATGTAGAAACTAGAAGAGGATTGAATAGTTTCTCTTCGGTTTATATCCTAATTAAAATTCCTTTCAATTAGGTTTGTCTCAAAACTACCTTTTACTTGAAAGCTAGTTGCATAATGATTAGGTTTAATTCTAATGCATTAACAATGACAAGTAATATATGTGAATGACATGATAGTAAGAATAAGTAAAGAGTAAGGAAAGAAGCAACCTAATAGGAAGCCACCAAGATTTATAGTAGTTCGGCAACGAAGCTCTATATCTGTTCCTACTCCACTCCTCGAGTACACCTTACTCGATATTTCCACTATATCCACAACTCCCTTCTTGGCGGAGAAAACCTTACAATGTCGCTTACATTATATTCCGACACTAAGCTAAATGTAAAGACCTAATCTTAGCTAGGACTAATCTACACAACGTCGCCCACTTCACCATTTAACGACACAAGGCTAGATGTCGAGTTCTAATCGAAAGATAGAACCAATCTTCACAACGTTGCCTACTTCCCCATTTAACGAAACAAGGCTAGATGTCGAGTTCTAATCAAAAGCTAGAACCAATCTTCACAACCTTTCCTACTTCACAATTTTACGACACAAGGCTAGATGTTGAGTTCTAATCAAAAGGTAGAACCAATCTTCACAACTCCTCACTTTGAAGCTAAGTAAGAACTTCACTAGACACAACTATATCACTTTAGAGTTTAGTGAGAACTCACAAGACACAACCACGTCACTTTATAGTTTAGTAAGAACTCATAACTCTTCACTTTGAAGCTAAGTGAGAACTCCACAAGACACAACTACATCACTTTAAAGTTTAGTGAGAACTCACAACTAATTCCTATTACAACTCAATAAAACACATATCCAAGTATACACATGTAACTTGGATCTACATAACACAAATCCAAGTATACACATATACAATGGATTTACACAAGAATAGACCCATGTAATCACAAATACATTAGATCACACAAGACTCAAATAAAAACAAATGATGAACATGACTAGATCTTTAGGAGAGGATCTTCATCAAGGCTTCATCTTTAATCACATCACAAGTGTGTGAGTGATCTTCTCATTGAACAAGGTAAAGAAGGAGATCAAGGGGATAATCATAAGTAAACATACTTAACACATTAAGTGATCATTTACAAATGATTAGGAATTAGAAAAGAGAAAGATGGCAGAAAGAGTGTCCAAAAAAGGTTATGGAAAATGAAGGTTTGATCCACTATTTACAGGAGACAAAGTCCAACGGCTCTCTGAGCGCGATGCCTTAAATATGCCTGTGGTTCCTTGTCGCTAAGGATCCACATAGCCCTTTAAAGGACCGTGCTCATAGACTCCATTCCCTTTTGTCTTTTTGTGAGGAAGAAATATCTGAGGTAAGTTTTTACCTTCAAATGATATTCTTATGGTATTTTGAATATGCCATATTCAAATTTACATTTTCCATTTTAATAAAACATTTTCTTAAAAAGAAAGTTTATTAAAAAATCTGTTGTCACATTTGACAAAATGTAAGTTTAGGATTAATCATTTTTATGATCACTAATCATGATTAATATATGTTAGTGCAATACTTAAGTGATTATTACCTTTATGATAGTGTTTGTCAAATAATTCGTCTTATGATTGTATTTAATGATAAATGTCCTTTTAATTTCTCGTTATCAAAACTAAGAAAGATTAGTTAACACTAATAATATTTTTAGGCATTGCTTTGCATTAACAATCTCTCCCTTTTTGATTACGACAAACTATAAACTCATTAACAAAAAGGATGCAAAAGTCACCGAGGAAGAAAAGAATCAGACTTTGCAAAAAGTTCCCCCTTGGTGCTTACTCCCCCTTGCTTAGGGCACCAAGAGAATGAACTTAGGTGACATGCTACACAAAGGTTAGTAGAAAGAAAAGAAACACCAATGTATATATAGTCACTACTTTATAAGTAACTTGAGAGGGAGAAAGAAAATAAATCTCAAATTACAAGTAAGTATTTGCTAAGAATGTCCAAGGAGGGTGTTTTGACAAAATCAAAGTTCAATTGGTGGAATAGAGGTAGAAAAGAAACATCCAAACCAATTGAAGTGAAAGTATGTCAAAGGGTTAGAAACTTAGAATTGGTGGAATCACCCAAAAACAATTGTATGTTTTAACCATGATCTACTCTATACAATGTGTAAAAATGAATTAATGGGAAAGGAAGTAACACACATAACATTCATATTACACAAATATGAAAGAACAAACAAGGGAAGTATTCATACACATAATATGAATATTTAGCACAAGACATAAGTAAAATTAACAAAAAAGTTAACACTACTCTAGTTGTGATAATCCTCCAAGATTGCTTAAGTTGACTCAAACAATTAATACACAAAGTGTGTGTTAATTGGAAAAATAAGACGACGAGGCATCATTCGAAGATTTGTTTACATGAACAAATACTTTGAGACGAGGTCAAGTGAGAAGAAATTCACAAAAATTTAGCTTGTCATACACATGAGCAAGTTCAACTTGTTGAAAATGACAACAAGCACACGAGCTTCCATGATGTAAAACAAAGTCGTTGGATAGGGGAGGACCATCGGGATGAGAAGTTGGTAGTGTTGAGGGAGATAATGGATAAGAAATGTTTTCACAATGCCTAGTGATATTTGGGAAAGAAGATAGGTCATTTAGAGAAGGTATGTTGCAAGGTTTATGAGGATCCGTATACAGTGGACAAGAAAATTCGATTTTACAATGTTTTGAGAAAATCTAAGACATTTTCAAAAAGTTGCAAATCTTAGATTTTTACCATTTTTAGCACTAGATTATGCTTTGGTTGCACAAAAGGCAACACACCCAATTTTAGTCATGTTTTAAATAAATTGAAGTTGATTAGTGTGAGCACATAGATTTGAAACACACAAATACTAAATCCATAACACATTTTCATTAGTGTGAGCACATAGATTTGAAACACACAAATACTAAATCCGTAACACATCTTCATGAAAACTCATTAAGGAAAGGAAGTACAAGAAATGAAAAACAAACTAACTAATATAAAGTTAGCTAAACTGGTTCTTGATATATAGTCTTCCTTGGCTTGATTTTTCTTTTTGAAAACATTTATCTTTAGAACATCATCATTCATCTCTAGGAGGTATCTGATTAGAAAATAGGTTCAACAAGAAGCTTTGCAACCTGATGTGAGCCACAATCATCTCCAAGCTAAGGATATCAATGAGGTGGAAGTTGTTTAAGCAACAAGGACAACTGGTTCCATTGTGCATGAAAAAAGTCAAACAAGTGTGGATTACCCAAGAAACGGGAAATAGGAACACCCAAAAGTGGAGTGTTTGTTGGAGGAAGAGGAGGAGGAGGCATGGTGTTCAAAGGTGAGATGGGTGAATTTGGTGGGGTGAAAGGTGAGAACACTACATTCATCCAAGATTGGAATGAAGATGAAGTAGAACCATGTGAGAGGATAGTACCATGAGTTGAGCAAGTCTTGCATGGAGCAAGAGGTGGCGAGAGTGATGAAGAGATGAAAATAGGAGAAGTTTCACTCTTGGGTTTGTGAGAAGATGAAGAACCAAGTTTAGGAAACTTGAATTTCATCTTAAGGTTTCTTTTGGATAAGGCTTGTTTGGAAGGATTTGATGATCTTGAGTACACCATGGTTATGTATTTAGAAAATGGTTTGAAGGATGAAGAAGAATATTAAAAAGGAGGTTTAAGAAGGAAATGGGGTGATCCAAACAAGTAATAATTTAAAAGTCACTTTGGTAAACAATGAATTTAGGTAGGATAATTTAGGAAAAAGCTGGTCTTTTAGCAAAAACTTTATGAGTGTTTACAAAGATTTAGGGAAAACAGTGTAAAGCAAAGATTCTATCGAGACCAGAGCCTACAGTTCCTTAAATAGGACTGTGGTTCTTAATCTCTAAGGAACCGCAATTATTTAAGGTACCGTGGACAGTGGTCTCAGAAAAGTGATGTTCCAGTATATGACAACCCATAAAATTTGCAAGTGTAATATATGCTATATTTGAATAGGAGTGGAAAAGCCACTAGAAATTTTTGTTTTTTGTGTATTACTTGGTAGAATGAACTGCTTCTCACACCATAAACTATTATAACCATACATTCCTATAATGACGAAAGGCGTAAGTCTAAACTATAAAAGAGATCTAATAAGTTCAATATTAATAAAAACATCTCAAATATAACCATGATCTAAATTCCCTTAGAAACCCTAGAATTCCAATAAACGAATTGTAAACTCAAGAATGGTAAAACATGAACGGAGATCACATATGAATAAGTCATTATGGAACATAAAGAAGTTATAAAGTATACTCTAAAGACATAATAATACCTAAGAATGACAAGAACAAACCATACAAAGCTAAGTACAAGCAATTGTACATAATAGTCTAGATCACCACCTAGAAACTTTGATAAATAATATTTCAAGCAATGTAACTACATAAAATCCATGTCCTATTATAAAAAACAATGTACTAATTAATCCCAAATTGCTAATATTCACTAATCCAAGGCTAATTACAAGTTAAGACCTAGTAACCAAGATTAGCTTATACAATCCATTATACGTTGAATAAGAGTCTAATATTTTACCACAAATTATAAAACTAAACTACATATCATATTAAGATTATACATTCATTTCAATTCAAGTTACAAGTTGGTAAAGCATAAGGTACAAATTATCAAAGCATAGGATCTTAAGCACCCTTAATTAACCCTAGAATATGATTAATCTATTTAAACCCTCAAAATAATAATGTAGAACCCATAGAAGACATAAACATATCATATAAGCCCTAGATCAAGCATACATAAGGATATAAACCCTAATTACCCAAGTTAGAAAATCATTTGGATTAATGACCTAAAAACCCTAATATTAAGAAATTTACATGGAATCACTAACTAGTTCTTTTTGGACAAGTCTATAAATATTTATAAGACTTAATTAAGGTTATAAGATTATATCAAGACAATTTGCAAGTACCCTAATGCACAAGGTAAAATATTTCAATGCATGACTTGTAAATTAGGTCAAAATAGGTATTTTCACTCTTTAGACATGTTTACCTAAACTAAACACTTAAACCAAGTGTGAGAACTCATTGGACAATTTAGACTCAATTTATAGGACCTAAATTAAGTTTACATCAGTAACCAATTGAAGGATAAAGCCTTTTACTCAGATTAAACCCTAGATCATTAGAAAACCCAAATCTACAAATCTATACTTCCCATTTTCACATCAAACCTTTGTTAAACTTCAAACCAAGGACCTAAATATCTTAAATAGAATGTCTAAACCCTAATCAATCAATAATAACTTTCCCAAGCCCCTAACCATAAAAAACATAAATCATAAGTTACAAGCCCTAGAAATAGAATCTGACTTTGTATTTTCCCTCCAAAACACATTTTCAAACCATTTAACTCCATTCCAAGTTTGAAAACCTGATATTTATCAATCCTAAGATATTTTAGGAGTGTGACAAGTAGGTGGATCACCTCCTTGCTTTCTACACATCACCATTCTTATCTATATATTGTTGTTGATACAAAAGTTGGATGATCCTTGCTAGACCCGAATTAGGCTAAATTCGGGTTGGCTGGGCTCCGTCTCTTGCAACAAGTGAATTATCTTGCTGAGATCCTGCACACTAAAGCAACACGCGTTAGGCTTACCGTGGGAATGTATCCCACGATTAGACTCTAGCGTGAGAGTAAGTAATCGGTTAGGGTTTAAGAGTCGTATGTTAGTTTGGAGAATGTAATACCTTTGTGGAACCCTTGGGGGTTCCTTATATAGGCGGTGAAACCCTAATGGGCTGTCACCGATGCTTCGGCCCCAAGAAAAAGATAAGTGCCATAATTAGTTTGATTGTTATCTACTAATTATGGTGAGTGTATATCCTTCACTTTGGGGTAAATCCTAATCATAATAAGATTATGATTCTGTCTAACCCTGTATCAGCCGTGACGGGCCATGGGCCGCACCCATGTATGCGGCTACCGTTCATTCGAAGCCCATAAGCTTTAAATAATATTAAACCAACCCATTATTAACAGGCCAGATGCGGGTAGTACCCGTGGGCCGGGTTTATGACCCGACTGGGGACTATACGTCATCATGTCCCCCCAGTCTAGTTGTTACAGCCGTAGGCGGAATATATAGACTAACAAGATGCTCCCCGGACGTACCAAGAAAGAACATTAGGAAATGGTGAATTTTTAAAGTTATGTTACGGCCGCACGTGGCAACCTTATTAGGAATTTATTCCTATGATACCTCAGCCGCACTTGACGACTGAGACAATTTAAATGCAACATTGAATATGGTCTTACGTATGACCGCATATCCCGACACAATCGACTGTTCACCTACCATTTGACTTACAAAGTGTAAACAGTCAGAACCTCGAGCGGCGCAACCTTCTGAGTCAGAAGTGACCCGTGGGTCCCACCTTACTTTTCACTTGCCACTTGCTTCCCAACCATACGAGTTTGGTGAGTGGAAAACACGTGTCATGAATCTAACGAACCATGACTATCAAGGCAACCATATAAATAAGTCGCCCCTACGGCTGTGTGTGACACACAGTCTTTTTCTTCATTTCTGCCATTAGCGCTTTCTTCCTTATCACCACCTTCTTTCGCACGGATCGTTCCTCACACAGGTTAGAATACCACGCCCTCATCTTTCTTTAATCAATAATGGCTAAAAGAAACAACCCGTCTATTGGATCTGTGCTAAACGTAATGACGGGGGAGAAATTAGGGCACTTTTGCTTTGACTTCTTCATTCCTAGCAACCTTCATCCCTCTCTCCCTGGTGTAGGGGACCTCATAACCGAGGCACCCGGGGGAAATATTGGCCTATACACCCGTCTCTTTGACGTGACCAATTACCGCATTCCATTTACTCGATTCCTCGTAGATCTCCTAGGTTATTATGATGTACATATCACCCAATTACATTGTATATGCGCATGCAAGATTAGCCAGTTTGAAATCCTTTGCCGTGCAAGAAGCATCCCCCTACCATAGAGTTATTTAGACTATTTTACACTCCCAACTTAGTGAATGGGTGGCTTTCCTTCAAGAAACGATCCCCAAACAGTCCCACAGCCCACAACAAAGCCATGGACTCACTAAAAAATTGGTACGACCACTACTTTTTTATCGACTCAATAGTGTGGCTGACCGATTTTGTGTTTAAACATAGAGTGTCTCCTGACCCGCCTCCACGAGCTGGTACATATAACGCCCAACATTCCCAAGAAATAGATAGGGATAGAACATGGTTTCATAGGAATCTACCCGAGTTGTTCCTTTGTCTGTTAGGAATTAGCCGCAACTACTTTGGCCCGTCCAACAAATATCCTGTACTCTGGAGGAGGCGTGGTGAAGGTAGGTATAATATCCGTACTTAAAAACATACATAAAACTATTGTCCGTAACTAACATACTTTGTTTTCTTAAAAGAAATGAAAATCTTTGGCATCCTACGCCAGGGTGATCCAAAACTTATACCAGAGGGAGCCCGTCCTAGACGTGAGAATGAACTACCCCTTCTCGAGCATACCCGAAACGTGATGATCGCCTTAGCAGCCGTACCGGACCCCCAATCTGACGAGGAAGATACAACACTCATGATGACCCCCCATAGATTTTGATAACGAGGATGGGGACAATCTGATGCTAGAGGATGAAGTCGGGCCCTCCTCTCCACCCAGGACTGCCACCCCTGCCCACGAGGAGGAGCAAGGTGATAACATAGAGAGGACCACCTCCAGCCTTCGCCAAATGCTAGGTGATGAAGAGGAGGAAGTAACATGTAGAAGAGGAGGAAGAAGAAGCCCATCCCGTCCCCAAGCGTACCCGTAGGAAGAACAAGCGGGTAAGAAGAGTTTCCCAGGCCGTGATCGGGGAACACAATGCCCCCGTGAAGAGACTGCACGAGGATTACCCCCGCTACCAATCTGGTGAGAGCACCAACCAAGCCTCAGGGACGGCGCAAGCTGTCACACCCCACCATGGCGGAATATGGGGCACGACGTATGGATATCATCACAACAAATGATGTCTCTATAGAGAAAATTAAAATGCAAATATAATGTCATAAATGGCGACACAAATTTCATGACAATATCTCAACAATGCAGGAGTCTAGGTAAGTAGGTAACAGTCCTACCTCTTTCCCAAGAAAAATAAATCACAAAACCAAAACAAACATATAGGTGCCAAATAGTATCACTTAATAAATGAGCAAATGAAACTAAGAAGGAAACGGGGATATCCTTCTATATGCATTCCTACGCTCTCCAAATCCTAGCCACTTAAGTTCTCATGCCTACCCATAGCATCACCTGAAAGAGACACTAAAACACGTCAACATAAAGTTGGTGAGAGTCATAGGTTTAGACTCCAACGCTAAATAAGTTATAAGCTGTGAATAACAACTATCAACATAAGAACATATGGACAATGTGTTACAAGTATGCATTAACAACTAAAATTCAAGATCAATCATTCCAAACCAAATCCAAGGCTCCCAGCCTTACCAAACACCATGGTACCATAGATGATCACACTATGTACCTATCCCAAGGCCCCTCCTTGTCATTATCCATTGGTCCCATAGATTTTCACATTATGTACTTCTCCAATCCGAATCATACACAAACAAGAATCACATAGCAGTTAATCACATAATGTACACACAAGTCCATCTCAAACCTTAAAAACATTCACAACATCAATTTATAAATAACTCAACACAGTGTCTCTTCCATCCCATTTGGAAGTCAAAATCAATAGTAAACATGGGACTATGAAACTCACATGATTGCTTCTTCACAAGTCCTCGCACTAGCAACAAGCTAACAAACCAAAAACATGCAATCAATACATGAACCAATCACTAAGATGGCTCATCAACCTATGATGGACATCTAGCCTATTCCCATATAAATACCTCATTGATAAGCTCTATCACCCCATTACCCTTCCCTAACAAGTCCTAAACTTGGTTAAGTTTAATAACTATCCTGTTCATATTTTACACAAAACAGTCACAATTTTAGGTCTCCAAACTTTAAGTGAAACGTCCACTTAAACATACCCATGGTTTCAGTAAAAGGAATATTCATACTCTTACATATGTTAGCTAACACCTCCCACTTGACCTAACCTTAAAGCTACAGTTAAGGCCCCGATATATATATATATATATATATATATATATATATATATATATATATATATATATATATATATATATATATATATATATATATATATATATATATATATATATATATATATATATATATATATATATATATATATATATATATATATATATATATATATATATATATATATATATATATATATACTTTTGTTATTCCAGATTTCCTGATTTTAAACATACTAAAAGTTTGTTATGATTAGGGGGTCTTACCCTAAACCACAACCTTAGCCCCAATGCAGATACTTGCTATAATATATAAACCATCTCTCATGTTCGTTAGAAGATCCCAATGCAACCCTAAGTACCCCAAACAACCCAAAACTTAAAAAGAAAACAGGCTGACTTCAAAACTGTTTTGACCTCCGACTGTTGTAACCTGTTTTTGACCCACTTCCCGACCACCAATTTAGTTCTAGTTTCTTGCATTGGAAATCCACTTCAATTAACTTTTCATGGATACTTGGATCGCAAAATAAGAGTTTGTAGAACTTCCAATATGATCAAAACAATTGACTCAAAATTCTGCCCAGTTTTTTAAAAACGGGTTTAATCAAATTAAGCTAATTAATTACCCATAACATCATTAAATACAATCCTTAGATTATGCAATCATCATATTATGATTAGTAAAACATTAATTTACTGTTTTTAAAATTAAACCTAACCTAAATCCATCATAAGATGATCAATTAAACATAAAACAATTTTATTAAAAAGGTTTAAGAAGGTTTTACCTTTAATTCAATGGAGGATAAAAAAACTATGAAAACCCCTAAAAACTCTCTTCTGTCGTCTACTTAATGCTCCAGGAAGAATAAAATATGGTTTTGTTTTTTAGTTATAACATTATATAGGGTATGGTTGAACCCAAGTCCAACCCATAGCCCAAATACACTTTCCTTTTCTTTTTCTTTGTTCCAATCGGCCTAACCGCCTATAATATATATATTTAATTTTTTTTCTTTTTATTGTTTAATAATATACTACTAATATTATCTTAATTTGTTTTAATTTATTTCAGCTCCTAAAGCTTCCAAAACCCCAAAACCGTAAAACTAGTCAAATTTACGCGTTTTACCATAAAAGACGTAAAATATACACTTTTAAAAAAAATCTCAAATTTTGAAATAAACTTTATAACTAAGTCCTAAATGACTTAAAACCATCCTGGAAAATATTCATATGACTAATTACCTCATCCGAGACCTCTAAATGCTAAACCGTAAATCATAAAAATTCAATTTTCTATAATACATATACGTATACGTAAAACCACTAAATATCACCATCTCATTTCATAATCACTACCATGTGAGCTCATGAACATGAAATCATCTCATATCGTTTCACTCACAAGGTACCCCGTACCGGAAACGATATCCAAACCACAATCTATACACACCAATAAGCACATAAACACGTAAAGACACGTAACTAGCACAAAATAAAACTAAGTGAGGAACCTCAAAACCAGGGTTGTCACATCACTCCCTCCTAATAGAAATCTCGTCCCGAGATTTACTCCTTAGGATCAAACACAAAAACAACAAATCACACGAGGATACTTGTTCTAAATGAACTCCTCTCATTTCCACGTGAACTTTAGTTCAAGTTTCAAAATACCACATATACAAACCAAAAAAATAGTTAAACTCATTGCCAAACTCTTGACCTCACAGTCAATAAATCTCACATATGACTCTTTGATAAAAACAAAGACTCTTATTAATACAAGTCCCGAATAACCGTACATGAAAAACGCATTCTCAAACAACCCTTACCAATCTCAATACATGAAATATATCATGTATACAACTCATTTTCCCCAGGTAATTCTATGCTCATAAGCTAATGGTCCGATCTTTCCAAAGATCATAAATGGACCTACAAAACTCTACATCAACTCTTCCATTTTACCAAAACGTACCACCCGTTACTATGGGTGAAACTCCCTACATAACTTTGTCACTAACTCTAGTGGTTTCCTCCTTTTCTACATAGCATCCCTTCTTGCTCTCATTCTATCCACAAACACCATTACCATATTAGTAGCCTCTTTTACCAATTCTAGTCCACAATAGGGACAACCCACCCTATCCTTTCATATAGTGCCTCAAATGGCATTTATCGACTTCTAGTATGATAACTATCATTATATGAAAACTCAGCCATCGCTAACGAGTTTTCTAACCACCACTAAATCAATCACCCATGCCCTCAGTGTAACTCCTAAGGTTGTAGAAATATCTCACTTGCCTATCCTTTTCCCAGTTAGCTGGATATACTCAGATCCAATCATGTTCATCAACTCCCTTCAGTCTCTATCCCAAACTACTAAAAATTCCAATTTCCTTACAAAGTGACCTATGACGGTCTTCCACATATCCATTAGTTCTTCCAATCCATATCAACTTATGAACTATACACACCATCAAAAGGACGGTTATCTCATTTAGACCAAGCTCTTCGTCCCTATGGCATATCACACATATAACTCCTCATCCATTCGATTATCGATACTAAGCCTCCAAAATAATCAGTATAGGTCAGTGCCATTTCCTTTTCCACACTACGACAGTATTAGCATGCGTTGTTCTTTATTCTACTCATTAGGCTCTACCAAAGTTTTACCTTCGGTTCCTATCTCGACCTATTTAATTCATGCTTCGCTTCTATACACACTTCCTTCTTCTTCCTCAACTCATACCATACATCACAATGTGATGCTTCCCATCGTCTCTTCCCTTTCCATAATCCTTCATAAGGCATTCCATACATATTAGGCTAACTTTTACGTAAAACCCTCTATTCCATCACATCCGTACGCAATCCTTCCAACTTCTCAACTACGTGACTTTTCATTCCTCTTGAAATATGAGATGAATTAGTCAGTCTATCGACTATCACCCAACTCTCATCGTACTTAATCCTCCACCGCATTATGTATCCCTTCCACAAACTTCGTCCTTACATCGCCCTTTCTAAGCTACTCCTATCTATGTAGGAAGTATAGTCTACGTCCCTTTTCTCCATACGATTTTCCAAGCCACGCAACATACACGTTGACGCGTTCTCTGCTTTAGACAACTCAACTCGTGCAACCTATATACTTTATACAAACCGCCCTAATACGTCATCCCTATAGTTTAAGTTCGTCTCAGCTTTACTTCATTCTTCTTATTCCATGTCTCATCAACCATGCTTTCCTTTCCCAGATGGTACTTGGCCTTGCAATTTTCTTTCACCACTTAACCTTTGCCAAATGTTCAATCAAGACGATTGAATATGTGTTGGAGACGTTCATGATCCGTATAGATCATTCTCTACGTCTCGTACACCAAATGCCTCTAGCATTCTAAGCATATATAACAATCCAGCTCCACTAATTAAGTCATATCTAGTTCTTTCAAATCTTCAGTTCCTTCAACATATAAGTGATCGCCTTTCTTTGTCGTCCTCGTACGCGTCCAAATCTTTGCTCCACGTATCGTCATGCTTCGCGAATTCATCCAGTCCTTCCGATAATGCCAAGATCGGCTTATTATCCTATCCACTTCTTCAGCCTCCAAAATGCTTCCTCATCCTTCTTCACTTCGCCCCTTGTCGGTTCCATGATATGTCATCATCTCTAACTACTCATCATGGTAAACTTAATACTAAAACTCACACTCGAAAATCTCACGTATAACTCCACTCCAAAACTAACACATAATTCGCCTCACTCTCCTTCTCAGATTTGAGTAGATCAAGACGTCGTCGATGCTCCTGATGACAACTCGTTTATATACGTTCATGCACAATCGGTTTATTGACTCCATGAAAACTGCTAGTGCTTTGGCGAAACCAAATGCATAACCGTAAACGCAAAGCGTTCATACAACATCCTTAGCAGTTTCAACTATGTCCTCCTTACACCCTCTCTCAGCGGCAATACGAATAAATTCCTACCTTGTTCAACTTGCAAAATTCTACACGCATTTTAAAAGACCAATGCTTCCTCTCATCAGACCACTCAACCGCTTTCCACATCCAATCTACTACCAAGCAACTCAACTTTTACCTTGCATCAGTTGCAATTTCCATCAACTCTTGTTCTTGGAATCATTCCATCAACAATTTCCTTAGAAAGGCACTAACTCCAACTCCCCTCACTTCTCCTACTTGTTCTATTCATGGTTCTATCTCAAAATAATAGGCAAACCTACTAAATTTCAGGAAATTTTCCGAAAACATACATGCCTTACGAACAATATCCCCTTCCAACACTCTCTATGGCACGTTATTTGTGCCAATATCCATACATCTTTGTATTCATCTCCCTTGGCACTCCTAATGGACCTCATGACCACATTAGTTCGTCTACGAACCTCTTTCCTCCCCACTAAGGGTATTCCGACCGTTCTCTCATGTTCACCTACTTAAGCGTGTAGGCACGACCAAGTCTTTCATATGACTACTGATGGTTGTATTTTCACACTTGTTTAGGAAAACAAGGTAAAAGCGGTAAGTATTAAGTGTACGTTTAGGAAAACGTAAACACTTATGACCCTTAATGGGAATCGTTCTCTCGAGGAGGCTAGTGCGTTGTGTAATGAATGATTGATTATGTTTTTGATTATTAATGAGAAGAAAAGAAGAGAAAATGACGAAGACGAAAAATTAGAAAAATAAGGCAAAAACACTACTAGAAAGTTACGACGAAGAACGTAAAAAGCACAAAATTTAAAATTTTAACCTAAAAATTCCTAAAAATTACTAAAAATCCCAAATAATATTCTAAGAGTTTACAAAAAAATCCAAACTTGCCAAAACCTTTTAATTAATTTAATAATGACTTTTTAATGCTAATTAAAGCCCTAAAAATCACTTTTAAATATTAAAAAGCCCTAAACAAGATTTTATAGTTTGTAAACCTTAAAAATGACCTAATTAAACTAAAAACTATTTTTAAAAATTTTAAAACCAAATTAAACTATTTTTAAACTCCTAAAAACTATTAAAATCTATTAAATCTTAAAATAATTCTAAAAATTAATTGAAAAGCCTAAAAATTATTCTACAAATGGGAAAAGTCTTAATTAATGATAAAGAACCTAGGAAAAATGAAAAAGAAATTAAAATAAAACTTTTTATTTTAATGAATAAAATAATAATAAAATAATCATAAATCCCATCCAACGAATCGAATTCTGGTCTTTGCTCATTCCATGAGATAAGATAAAAAAAATTTTCTGATTGACTTCATCAGGAGATCCCTATCCTATGGGAGTTCTTAAATAAATTCTAAAAAATTCTCAAAAATCCTAAATAATCTAACTAAGAAGGAAATGTAAACAAAAGTTCCTAAAACCTTTTAGTTAATTTTATATTAATTTTTAAAGTTGCCAAAAAACCCTAAAATTAAATAAAATCAAAAATTAAAGTTTTTGAAAACTTTTTTATATGTAAACCTCAAAAATACAAATTAAAACCTAAAAACTATTTTTTTGTCTTTTTTGGTTACTGTTTAATATTTTTAAATGACTTTCTAAATTAAAAACTAAAAATAATCCTATTAAATAATTAAATAAAAGGAAAAATAAAATTTTTGAACAGAAAAATCCTACAACCTATAAATATCCTAGGAAAATTGAAATAAGCTAGAAAAGCTGAGCAAATAAGCTAGAAAGTTGAAAATAAGCTACGGCTTATTTAATTAAGCCCAAACCAAAGTCTCTATAAGTAATGGGCCTTGCCCATCTTTACACAAGATTAAAGCTAGCACACTGGTAAGGACTCTGAACCCTCCAACGAGAGGTCAGGGGTTCGAAGCCAGGCTAGTGGTTTTTTGCAAAACTTTTTTTTTTTTTTTTTTCTTTTTAAAACTCAAACAGTGACCCTTAATAGCTTCTAAACACAATCCTATTTCACTTTTTAACACAGAATCAACAAATTATAATCAAATACTTGTCCAGGTCTGTTGTTCTTCTGATGAACAAGTATGAGAGACCAAGAGGACTTGGTAATTGCTTGTTGGTGATGTATTCTTGGGACAAAGGCACCCCTTCACTCTTTCTGAGTGAAGGGAGTCAAACAAAACACAAAAACACCACACCTAGCACAATCAAACTCACAAAAAGCTTACAAACAAGCAACTCAAGTTTCTGATGCAAAATAGAGCAGGTCTGTTGACTGTTTAGCTAATCCAAATGCACACCAATGAGATACAAGTGACCAAATAATGCACACACACTATCCAATTAACATACAAACCAAATCAATCTTTAAATCACCCTATACTTAAGCAGGATTCACAAAATCATGCACCAAAAATGAGGAAAACAAGCAGATTGAGGAACATGCAGATTTTGCTATTCTATTTTCACTTTTTACCACACAAATAGCTTCAAAACTTGTACCAATCTATTCTAAAACTAACATGTAACTTAACACAACCCTAATCAATTACTTTAACACATTTTTCTTCTAAAAATCCTTCAAGATCATCAAGTAAATAGCATATCCAAACACCCCTTTATATTCTGAAAACCAACTTTTTCAAAGCAAAACCTTCTAACACCTATGAAAACTGACCAAATAGCATCTATCATGTATTAACACACATAAGAACACTACTCAAACAACTTGAACACCTTTAAAGCAGGAAATCAAACAAGAGCATACAACCTCTATTTTCTGAACTTTTCAAAAAGGAAAAGTGGTTTTACCTTTGAACCTCACATCCAAGGTTCAAGTGGATGCAATTCCACCTCCCTATGCACCCGGGTGCATGCAGACAATAATCAACAACAATGCTTAAACTGAAAATTCAAAAAAAACAAAACAAGAACAAGCAATTGATATATTCTGTTTAAACTTTTTCTTTCTTGGAAACTTTCACAAAACCTTTCAATCTTAACACAAACGTTTTAAAAACACTCACAACTCACAAATCAACTACCTTTTCCACTTTCACTTCAAAGGTAATGTGATTAATGAAATTTTGAACTTTTTAAACCCGTTTTGAAAATCTTAACACAAACCTTTACAAATTAATGGAACTCAGAATCCTTAGCCTTTTCACAATACACAACTTTTAAAAACACTAAAAAGGAATTACACTTGAGATTATCAAACACCAAACTTTTAATTTCTTAAAAAGGAATTACAAGTGAAAATTGCTAAGAAAAACTGGAACAAGGGCTTATGAACAGGCTCATATCCCTTTAAATACTACTACAAAGAACTATCTAGAATGCTTAAACCCTAGTTCTGAAATGCCTAAAAGGCCCTTGAGTCTTTGACTGATTTTTGGGTCAAAAACTTGCCCATGTGATATGCCAGCTTGGAATCTTCAATATGGAATGTTGGATGAACCTTTGGGACCAAGGGGATGATCTGGGGTGTTAAACTTGTCGGATTTGGGGTTTTGGTGGAAAGAGACGTTGCAGGGGAAGGCTGGGGAGGGGTCCACAGTCCATGTGAGTGTGTTGGGTGAGGTGGGTTTGGATGAGAGGGACGTTAATCAAGGATCTGGACAGATTTAGGGTAAAACCCTTTGTTTTGGGTGAGATGGGATCTGGGGTAGGATTAGGGTTTATGGGTTAATTAACCAGTGTTTAATCTGGTTTGGGTGTTATTTGTTTTTAAATTAATGTTAAGGAGGGAAATGGTGGGGTTGACTGGATGTTTTGACTGGGGTTTATTTAATAAACCGGGTAGGGTAATGGGTAATGGACGGGTAGGGTTAAGGGTTTGGGTAAATAAAGTGGGTAGGGCTGAGGTGTCAGGGTCTGGTTGGTTGTGGGAGTTTGGTGATTGGGCAGATTTGGTCCCCAAGGTTTCAACTCTTCTTCAAGTTGTAATTAAATGCCATCAGCGCTTGTTTATGCCTTATCAACTTTTGACAACTTGTCAAAAGTGGCACAAAATTTTTATAAACTTTATCCAAGGGCTTAACTTGTATTATCTTCAAATTCTAGGGACTGATCTTGAACAATCTTCAAACATTAAGGATTATACTTGTACATTTGATAATTTGAGGGTCAAATGTGACAAGTTCTTCAAAGATGAGGGGCCATTTTTGCCAATCTTCAATTCTTCAAGGGTCATTTTGCAAAATTCCAAACTTGGGCCCGGTTCATTGTGCGACTTCGTTTCCCGTGTTCGTTTTTGATTGATTCTTGTGTTCTTTTGCCAATTCCTCAATATCCGTACCTAAAAATACACAAGTAACAAACACGAGCATATATTTGGTCTATTTTATGATATTTTATGCATTTTAAGGCCGATTTGGACGATGAGACCATGTATAAAAGCAGTCTCATCACTCCCCCATACTAAACCATTGTCGTGCCCTCACGCAATGCTAGAATAAAGTATCAAAGCATCTCCAAAATTTAATTTTATTCACTTTATTGAAATGATAACTAGCTACACTACACTATTGCTACTACTTGTGTTGTAGACATAATGTATGATTTTCATCGCAAAATGGGACGTTTAGGTTCATAGAATAAGAACACGTGAATGCTTCGTTAGAAATAATTTCGTCGTCCTCGATTTTCACCTTAATTCCATGCCAAGTGTGCAACGAGATCATTGTCATTATAAGTTAGTAACGCTAACACTACTCATATGCCCTAATCACGTACTTATTCTCCCATTATTCCTAAGTTGTATCTCTTATATTTTATTATGTCTTAATGATCACGAGGATGCATCATTGACTTATGCGATAATAGAGATTTAGGTCTAAAAATAGAGTCCTAACGGTGTAACTAAGACCATCAAATCAATAACCCCTCCTAATAGACAACGATGTTAAAAAATTAAGTTGACAAGAAGAATCGATAAACACGGTTTTATAACGGTTTTGAACATGAGACTTATTACCAAGACTTTTATACGCCCCCTAACGGAAGGGCCTTATTATCTTTGGTTTACCTCCATCTTTTATTCAACTTCGCCATGAAGCTTTTATTATGACTTCGGTCTTGCCTTGCCTTTTATTATCCGCCTCATCGGTGGTTTTATTAGCCAAAGACGTATATCCTCACGCTAAAGCGAATTTTGGATCTTTAAAGCTTCGAAGATTAAGGCTTGATTCACTTTCAATTTTGCATAGATTTTAGGCCTTGTGGGGCTTCAAATTGTTTGCTAGATTTTGGTGAGCACTTGAAATCTTATTATTAGGTGAAGCTTTCGATTATTCGGGTTGCCAATACTTCAAAACCGTGACGCTGGCGATACCTTAATGTCTTTGATGAGATGGCATTTATACATGATCTCATCGTTCTTTTCGGGCTTTAAATGCACTAAAATGTCATAAAATACCATATATATGCTTGTGTTTGTTTACTTGTGTGTTTTAGGTATGGATATCATGAAAAAGACAAAAGATCACAAGATACAAGGAAAAAACGAACACGAGAAACGAAGCCGTACAAAGAACCGGGCCCTAATCATGGAATTTTCATCAAATACCCTTGAAGACTTGAAGACAAAACAAGATTGATCCTCATTCTATGAAGAAATGACACTTAAAACCCTTGTATATTGATAATTACAAGTTTGGTCCCTTAAGTTTGTCAAAATTGCAAAAAGGTCCTTCAAGATTGAAGAAATGGCAAGATTAGTCCTTCAACAATTTCAAATTGCCAATTATGGTCCCTCATGAAGTTTAAGAGACATTGAAGACCTTTGAAGATCAACATTGTCCAAGATTAGTCCTTGAAAAATCACCAAATGACAAAAATTGCCTTTGAAACATCTTTATGGAAAGTTTGTGCCAAAATTGTCAAGTGATGAAACTTAAATACAAGGGAGAGACGAATTTAAGGCTGAAAATCTTTAAAGGCCAAAAAAACCAAAAACCAAGGACCAAAAGTGACAAAGCTGAAACATTTGAAAGAAAGAGGCGCCTAACACATATGCTTCCCTTATTTTCGGATCAAATGAGTACTATTCATCATTCTTACCACCCCAGATTTTACCTTCACTTTTCCTTGGGTAAAACTCAATTAAACCTTCACACACTTAATTCACACACTCACAAACCTATCCCACTCCTAAAAACCTGCATCCCACTCATGTGCACCAAAACCCCAATTCCCCAATCCACCAATCACATCATTCCTTAGCCCCCAAGCATCATGACGTGGCATAAATCAATGGCCAAGATTATTTGCTTCCTCCCAAAGCAAAATAAACGTTCAAGATCAAGAGAGGACAAAATGCACTCAAAATCATTCAAGGGCACATTTGGGATTTTCTATGTATTAGGGTTTTATGTTTTTATGCTTCTAGGATGTTCTATAGGCTCTATAAAAGGAGACCCAAGTTGTGGTGATCCCTTTGTTCCAGTTTCTAGTCTCTCACATGTAATTCCTTTTTAAAGAAATAAAAAGTTTGGTTTTTGAAATATTCAAGTGTAATTCCTTTTTTATTGTTTTTAAAAGTTTGTGTGTTGTGAGGAGATTGATTCTGAGTTCCACACTTTTATTTGGTTAAGCAACTTTGATTTCAAAGTTGTTTAAGGTTTTGAGATTTTGAGAGATTTTGGTAAAATCTTCTCAAAAGGTTTTTGGTGTTAGGAGTTCATGTTTGTTGATGATTTAAGTGTTATAGAAACATTTTAAGAAGATTAAAAAGGTTTTGGAAGAGTTATAAAAAAAAAGTGAATAAAAACAAAATATTGATATATCTTGTTTTATCCATTTTGTTTGTTTGTTTTGTGTTCAAATAGGTTGAAGGCTTGTTGATTTAGTTCAGCTCCAACCCGGGTTGGATTGGAGGAGGGTTATACACCCTCTAGGGCTTTGGATGTAAAGCCCTAAGGTACAAACCTTGTTCCTTGTTTAAAGTTCATAAAAGTGCTAGTTTATATGATCTTAAGTGATTTGGTGATTAAGTGTGTTATAGATAGTGGATTTGTGTTCTCAAGTGTTGTTATGCATGTTTTGAGATATTGGAACAAGTTTAATCAAGTTTTGTAAGGATTTGATGTGTTAAAATTGGTTTTCAAAAAGTTTAAAGGGTGTTTGGCAACAGGTTTAAGCAGGGTACAATCATTGATTTGTGTTGCTAAAAGATGTTAGGTTACTAGATTAAGGTTAAGTTAGGTGTTAGTAAGTTGGTAAATCAATTTTGATCAAGTTAGAAGTTAATTGGAGTGGTAAAAAAGGATAAAGGGTGTTAAAAAATCTGCATATTGCTAATTTGCTTGGTTTTTCATGATTTTGATGCTTAATCTTTGATTCTTGTTGTTATTTGTGTGTTACTTGACTCCTTGAGCTTCAATAAGCTCAAGGGTGCCCAATTGATCCAAAATACCATTAAACAAGCTCATTACCAAGCTCCTCTTGGCATCAAAAGTGCACAAGTGTGCACTTATTTGGTTCATCAGCAAAAATACCAGGCACGTTACACTAATTGCGCCGCAAGACAGAAGCACTGCGGCGCAACACAAGGAGCTGCAGATTTTGGTTTTCCCGTTTCACTTGTTGCGGCGCAAGGAATAAACGTTGCGGCGCAACTGAAGGTGCTGCTGATCTGGTGATCTCGTAACACTAGTTGCGGCGCAAGACCCCACTAGTTGCGGCGCAACTAAGTGACTTTTATTTTTTTTTTGTTATTTTAATATTATTTTATTATTTAATTTTCAAAATTTTATTTTTCTTTCTTTTTCATTTTTCTTAATTTCTTTATCATTGATTAGGACTATTTCCATTTTTAGATTATTTTTATAACTTTTAGATTTATTTTTATAATTATTTTAAGTTTAATTAGGTTTTAATCATTTTTAATCATTTTTAGGGTTTTAAAAATAGATTTAATAGGTTTTAATTTTTAGAAAATTACTTTTTAGTCTTATAATAATATAAGTTGAGTAATTATTCAATAAAATCATAATTTTGACATTTGAATTAATTAAATTTAATTTTAGGGCTTTAATTAGCATTTAAAATTAATTATTTAATTAATAAAAGGTTTTAAAATATCTTTATTGGATTTTTGTCTTTATTTATATTATTTTAGACTTGTTTTAGTCTTTTTAATCTTTTTCTTGATTTTGTTTTTGGTTTTAATAATTTTTAATTTTAGTGGTTTTTCTACGGTTTTACGTTTTCATTTTTTTTACGTCATAGTGTAATTTCCAAGAAACCGTCATTCCATCTTCTCAATATTAATCTCAAAGAAATACAAGTTAATTCACAACACCATACCTCCTTGGGAAACGAATCTTTCATCTCTTTTATTTGATTGTGGGTCATTAGTGCACGGTTTTCCTAAACCGTCACTCGATACTTACCGCTATTTACGCTCTTTTCCTAAAGGGTAGTAAAACACTACAATCATTTTTGGCGCCGCTGCCGGGGAGGTGTGTCGTGATTTAATTTGGAAAATTTTGTTTTTGATATTATCCATAAATAGTATTTGTGTTAAGTGGAACTCCCTTAACACGTATTATCGGTTTTCTCGGTTTTTCTTTGTGAATATTACTAATATATTGTATTAAGTATCACAATCAAAATACAATATCTCCAAAAGTGTGAAAACACAACCTTGATTCGGGATTTCATCACTCGATCATTGTATTCGAATCTCAAACAAAAAGAAAAGGCAAAAATAGATAAATACTTTCGAGAAGCTCGATTTTGAAAGATACAAACTATAAGGTGGGTATAAGGCGGGTATTATAAAATATACCCTAAGGAAAAAGGCTCTTAAGTGCTTCGCGCCGCCTCGTTTCCCCGCTTGCTTGTGAGTATTTTGAGATTGAAGGCTAATCGAGGGTTTTGCCGCCCAAAGTATTAATACGTATACTATATTTGCTTGGTTTTCTTTGTGATTAAACCCTCGTGAACAATTTGGTTTTCACCAAAGTTCTAAAGTCATTCGAAGGCGTTCACTCCACGTGATCGTTTTCATTCCTTTGAGGCTTCTTTAATCAAGAGTTTGATTCGAGGAGAGATTTTGTAGATTGTTGTCTACGAAGATACACCAAAAACCAAAAAAATTAAATATCATCAAAAACACAAAAAAATTGAAAATCCACAAAACGACCAAAAAGAATCTTCTTTGCTCACCTCCCATTCTTCGTGAAGTTTATGATCACTCGTAATCAAGCTAAACGAGCTCGTAAACGACTTCAAAAGCAAGCCAATCAATCGTTGATTGTTGAAGAACCTCCAATTGTTGAACCTATTATAGAACAAGAAGTCGTAATGGCTAATCGTACTATGATGGAGTTGCTACAAGCACCCACCGAGGGTTTTGGAGAGGCCATTGTTATTCCCGCCATCCTTGCGGAGAATTTCGAGATTAAGACGGGTTTAATGTCGATGTTGCAAGCAAACAAGTTTCGAGGTCATGAGAAAGACAACCCGCATTACCATATTAGGAATTTCAACCGTCTCACCGCCACTAGCAAATTCAAAGATGTTCCGCATGACGCCATTAAGATGATGTTGTTTCCATATTCGTTGGATGGACCCGCTAAAATTTGGCTCGAGAAAGAACCGCCAAATTCGATTTTGACATGGGCCGATCTCGTCTCTAAGTTTGTGAACAAGTTTTTTCCACCATCGAAAACAACACACTTAAAAAATGAGATTTCACGATTTGTGCAACGTAACAATGAAAGTTTTTCAATGGCATGGGAACGATTTAAGGAGATGTTGCATGAATGTCCTCATCATGATTTTTCGGAATTGCATCAAATCGATACCTTTTATAATGGGCTTAATGATCATGAACGAGATTATTTGAATGCCGCCGCGGGTGGTAATTTTTTGTGCAAGACGACAAATGAGGCTTTACAAATCATTGAGAATCGATCTAAGGTTTATAGCCCTCGTAACACACCGAGTGTTGCCAATATGGGTTCGTCATCGTCATCACAATCGTCTCGTGGAATTAATGCCTTACATGATGAAGCTAATGAGGAAAATCGGTTTTTTGATAGATTTGCTAATCTAATGTCCCATTGGAAGGCTCAAGAAGCTTCCAATTCCGCTTCGGTTAAAGCGGTTGCTAAGAGTTGTTTATCGTGTGGAGGAGCTCATGATTTATCCGAGTGCATTACCGCGGATGGTAACACTTCGAGTGCTTATGTAGCAACGGGAACTTACAACCAAAACGGCCAAGGTTCCCGCCAAAATCAAGCTCCACCAAACCAAAATGCTAACAATTATCGAAACAACAACCAAGGTAATTACCAAGGCAACACACGCAATTACAACAAAGGGAATTATCAAAGTGGGAATGGACAAATCTCTAATCAAAACCAAAACCGTGATTTTCAAAACAATACACAAGGTTTTCAAAATGCTCACACGAAAAATTTGCAAGGAGAATTTTTAGATTATGCAAAAGCAAATGATGCAAAATTTGATAATATGCAACGTGAGATGATTAGCTTAAGGTCCGAGTTGAAAAACGAGCTTAAAAATGAACTTGCTAATGAACTTAAAACTCATGCAAATAAAATGGAAGGAAATGTCCAACGTCTTCAACAAAACCAACAAAAGATGGAATTAGGACAACATGAGATTAAGCAAGAGTTATTAAAAGCGGATGCTAGGCAATCAAAATTTGAGGACCGAATGGCTAAAATGTTTGAAGCTATCATGTGTAAGCCCTCTTCTTCGGGTGGTCTTCCTAGTGATACCATTAACAACCCGAAGGGAGAAATGAAGGTTATTACTACACGAAGTGGTAAAACTTTCAAAGAACCGATCTCTCGTCCAAGTACTTCTACGGAGAAGGAAATCGAGAAAGAACCCGAGGTGATGGTCGAAAAGGAGCACATTACAATCCCACGAAGTACCGCTCATACCACACCTACGGTTACACCAATACCAATTATGGAACCCGAGATTCCAAGGCCGTTGCCTAATGACCATCCCACACCACCTTTACCCTACCCTTCGAGACGTAACAAAGAGAAAGCACAAGAAAGGAACAATTATCAATTTGAGCTATTTATGAAAATGTTTCGTGATTTGCATTTTAACATAAGTTTTGCCGATGCTTTAATCATGATGCCTCGATTCGCCGCAAACTTCAAAAGTATGCTAAACAACAAAGAAAAGTTACAACAATCGTCTAGTTGTTCATCGGTTTTTCTAAGCCGCATACCACAAAAAGTCGGTGATCCCGGTAAATTTTTGATTCCGTGTGCTATACAAGATATGGAGGAATGCTACGCCTTGGCCGATCTTGGTGCTAGTATTAATTTAATGCCTCTCGAGATTTTCAAATCGCTTTCGCTTCCGGCTCTTACTCCTTCGAACATGTCCATCGAGATGGCCGATCATTCTACGATCATGGCATGTGGAGTAGCCGAGGACGTCTTCGTTAAAGTCGGAAAGTTTTACTATCCCGTTGACTTTATCGTTGTAGACATTCCCATCGATCGAAAAGTTCCTCTCATTTTGGGTCGTTCATTTTTGGATACATCACGAGCACTTATCGATGTTCATGCTCGTAAAATCACCCTTCGTTTCAATGAAGAAGAACTTGTCATCAATGCAACACAAAACTCCAATCTTTCTCATGTCTATTCTATTGCAACTTTAAACCATGGTGACTCGACCAATGTCGTTTGCAAAGAATTTTCACCAAGAGTTTTAGGGAATGTCTCCAAAAACAATTTACCATTTCCTCCGCCGGTGGAGGTTATGAGTGCTAAACCTACAAAGAAGAAGCCATCAATACTTGAATCGAAAAATACTTCACCTTCATTCTTGAAAAGTATTGATAAGTTGCCGGTTTCTACGGAAGATCTTTCGGATGATGAATATGTTGGCCCCGATGGGGAGGTTTTCTTCGTCGATAAACGTTTTGAGAACTTGCCACCACCAAAACCAACACGGTTTCAAAATGTGAGAATTTTTAGTGTGACTAACATCGTCTTAGAAACACCGAATATTTTCGACATAATCAAAAAGGGTTTTCATAAGGAGAGTTCAAAAGATAACAAAGGAAAAGATCTTAAATGTGATTTAATTGATTTTTCTACAAATCTAACTCCGTCATCACCGCGTGCTTTGAATACTACAAACTCGTCTACTCCTTTTGACGATGTTTTGTGTGGTTCTAGTATGGGGGAAGCCCCTTATGTTCCCTCATCCTTGTCCACCGAGGACGAGATATTCGATCCCGGAATTTCATGTAAAGGGAAATCTCGGTCTTCCACCGATGCAATAAATGGAAACTATATCTATTTGCTTGGTGCGAGTCTACCTCGAGTAGCTCAAACGTTTGTCTTACCAATTGTCTCACCCTTCTACTTCTCATCTATTTTCTTCAAACTCTTTGAGTTTATGGCACATGTTCAAGTGGTGTTGAATTGTTTTTCCCATGGAAACGAGAACGCCATCTTCGACCCCGGTATTTTGCATCATCTAAGGACTTAGTCCTTTATACCGGTTGCTTTTTGGGCCTTGTTTATCATGTAAGCCCCACCAAAAATTGACCACACCATGATATCCCTAAATGTTCACATTTATGGGGATTCGAGTCGAGCTCATGACTCGGTAATCAAAAACGAGGTGCCTCGTGGGGGAGATCCCATGCTTATCTTTATGCTTTATGTTCACTAATAAGGGGACTTGTACCCTTCAAACTCGTTGTCTCGTGGTTGTTTGTGATTGTGTTATCTAGATCATCATCATCGTCTACGATTGAAGACTCTCGTGTTCGTTTACGTGAGCCTCCATCGTTCGTTTGAAGAAGTTTTTCACGATTCCATGACATATCCTTTATTGTTCTAACAATTATCTTTTAGTATAATTAATAAACGGCTTTAGATATATTGTTGATCACCCTTTCCATGCTAGATCCTAAGCATTCGACTCTTCGTCTCTAGTATGGGGGTGCTCCACCTTTAGACTCGAAACATTGAGGACAATGTTTACTTTTAGTATGGGGGGGTGAATAGGTACTTGCTTTGCTACGCCCTCACGTTTTCCAACTTTCAATGTTTTGTTTTGCTAATAAGGCTAAAAATGGCCAAATTTTAAAATTTTTCTTAGTTTTCATAAGTGTTTTTAAGACACGAATGTATATTTTCCGATGGGTAGAATAAGAGTTAATCTTTGACTTGATGGGCATTTGGAGCCATTTACATTCCTTAACCCGCTCAATTCAAGTTTTGCTAGACTTTTATATAGGGAGCTTTAAAACGCGAAAGTCTTAATTCATTCGGGTTAAGAACAAGAACTTTTCGCAAGTTCCTATAATTGATTCTAGAAAGTCACTTATCAAGGGAACTATAAAACGCATTCTCTAAACTTGAAAAAGTCCAAGAAAGTGCAAGATCCTATAGGTGGCTTGAAAACCCAAAACTTTGATTTGATATAGTCTTAATGAAAGCTAATCCAAATTTGGCTTAATTTTGACTTGCACGGCTAAGTATTCACGAGTCTCTTTAATTAGAGGTCTTTAAATAGTGAAGAACGAGAAATGATAGAGTTAGACAAGTGATCATGCTAAACGTAGAACATGAAAATGTTCTTTCAAAAACTCATATGTTTTTAATTGTGGCTTTTTCTTCCCATAAGATCAATGCATTAGGAATAAAACATAATTGCAATAAGTAAGGTCGTACGGTTTGAAAGGTTACTTAGCCTCTAGCGCAAGATCGTTTAAAAGTTGCTCGGGGTTGAATAGAGTTCATAGCCAAGGCATAACTTATTGAAGCGGGACGCGAAGATTGGCGATCATCCAAAAAGGCCCTAACAAGGCATGAGGAGCTCTATTTTTGCTAAAGATCCAAAGATGATGATTGTTCCAAAATCAATATGAAGGATCGAGACACACGACGAGAAGCTATTACTCCCCTAAAGAATGGAGAAAGTCTATCCAAAAAGACCCTAACAAGGTATGAGGATAAATATATCCAAGTCCGAAAAGGAGGCGGATCGTTGTATATCAAAATCCAAAGTAAAGATTGAAGAAAAATGATGAAGTCGTGGTCCTATATGAAGAATCTCTCAAAAACGTCAAGTGAAGAAATTCCAAATATATGAAGAGAAGACCATAATTTCAAGAACGTCTTCCCAAGATTTGAAGTATGAAGTACATGCCAAATATCGGTCCGAGAAAGGTCTCGAATCGTGAAACGAGTTATGCCAAGATATGAACTTAAGGAGATACACGAGAAGCCGTTTTAAAAGATTTTGTCCTTCGGCTAACTATTGATCAAATCGTGCTACTTTGCTTTCGGACTAATAACTACTCAAATAAGTCAATATGAATCACTTGTGATCCATGACAAATAGATAAAAAATGCTAGTAACCCATTTCCTTTTATAATAACTAGGATTGCGGGGAGAAAAAGTATTACACAATTTGAACGTATGAGTAGTGTTAGCATTGTGACTTGTACCAACAATGATCTTGTTTTTGCACTTAGCATGGAATGTATGACAATCAAGGATGACGAAATTTACTCTAAGGGACATTAACTTGTTTCTATTTTTTGACCCTAAAAGTCACCTTTTGGTGATGAAAATCATACATTATGTCTTTACACATCATCGTAGTATGTTGCAAGTCTTTTACTCTTCAATAAAGGTTAATAAAATTGAACTTTGGTGATGCTTAGATACTTTATTCTAGCATTGCGTGAGGGCACGGCAATGGTTTAGTATGGGGGAGTGATGAGATGGCATTTATACATGATCTCATCGTTCTTTTCGGGCTTTAAATGCACTAAAATGTCATAAAATACCATATATATGCTTGTGTTTGTTTACTTGTGTGTTTTAGGTATGGATATCGTGAAAAAGACAAAAGATCACAAGATACAAGGAAAAAACGAACACGAGAAACGAAGCCGTACAAAGAACCGGGCCCTAATCATGGAATTTTCATCAAATACCCTTGAAGACTTGAAGACAAAACAAGATTGATCCTCATTCTATGAAGAAATGACACTTAAAACCCTTGTATATTGATAATTACAAGTTTGGTCCCTTAAGTTTGTCAAAATTGCAAAAAGGTCCTTCAAGATTGAAGAAATGGCAAGATTAGTCCTTCAACAATTTCAAATTGCCAATTATGGTCCCTCATGAAGTTTAAGAGACATTGAAGACCTTTGAAGATCAACATTGTCCAAGATTAGTCCTTGAAAAATCACCAAATGACAAAAATTGCCTTTGAAACATCTTTATGGAAAGTTTGTGCCAAAATTGTCAAGTGATGAAACTTAAATACAAGGGAGAGACGAATTTAAGGCTGAAAATCTTTAAAGGCCAAAAAAACCAAAAACCAAGGACCAAAAGTGACAAAGCTGAAACATTTGAAAGAAAGAGGCGCCTAACACATATGCTTCCCTTATTTTCGGATCAAATGAGTACTATTCATCATTCTTACCACCCCAGATTTTACCTTCACTTTTCCTTGGGTAAAACTCAATTAAACCTTCACACACTTAATTCACACACTCACAAACCTATCCCACTCCTAAAAACCTGCATCCCACTCATGTGCACCAAAACCCCAATTCCCCAATCCACCAATCACATCATTCCTTAGCCCCCAAGCATCATGACGTGGCATAAATCAATGGCCAAGATTATTTGCTTCCTCCCAAAGCAAAATAAACGTTCAAGATCAAGAGAGGACAAAATGCACTCAAAATCATTCAAGGGCACATTTGGGATTTTCTATGTATTAGGGTTTTATGTTTTTATGCTTCTAGGATGTTCTATAGGCTCTATAAAAGGAGACCCAAGTTGTGGTGATCCCTTTGTTCCAGTTTCTAGTCTCTCACATGTAATTCCTTTTTAAAGAAATAAAAAGTTTGGTTTTTGAAATATTCAAGTGTAATTCCTTTTTTATTGTTTTTAAAAGTTTGTGTGTTGTGAGGAGATTGATTCTGAGTTCCACACTTTTATTTGGTTAAGCAACTTTGATTTCAAAGTTGTTTAAGGTTTTGAGATTTTGAGAGATTTTGGTAAAATCTTCTCAAAAGGTTTTTGGTGTTAGGAGTTCATGTTTGTTGATGATTTAAGTGTTATAGAAACATTTTAAGAAGATTAAAAAGGTTTTGGAAGAGTTATAAAAAAAAAGTGAATAAAAACAAAATATTGATATATCTTGTTTTATCCATTTTGTTTGTTTGTTTTGTGTTCAAATAGGTTGAAGGCTTGTTGATTTAGTTCAGCTCCAACCCGGGTTGGATTGGAGGAGGGTTATACACCCTCTAGGGCTTTGGATGTAAAGCCCTAAGGTACAAACCTTGTTCCTTGTTTAAAGTTCATAAAAGTGCTAGTTTATATGATCTTAAGTGATTTGGTGATTAAGTGTGTTATAGATAGTGGATTTGTGTTCTCAAGTGTTGTTATGCATGTTTTGAGATATTGGAACAAGTTTAATCAAGTTTTGTAAGGATTTGATGTGTTAAAATTGGTTTTCAAAAAGTTTAAAGGGTGTTTGGCAACAGGTTTAAGCAGGGTACAATCATTGATTTGTGTTGCTAAAAGATGTTAGGTTACTAGATTAAGGTTAAGTTAGGTGTTAGTAAGTTGGTAAATCAATTTTGATCAAGTTAGAAGTTAATTGGAGTGGTAAAAAAGGATAAAGGGTGTTAAAAAATCTGCATATTGCTAATTTGCTTGGTTTTTCATGATTTTGATGCTTAATCTTTGATTCTTGTTGTTATTTGTGTGTTACTTGACTCCTTGAGCTTCAATAAGCTCAAGGGTGCCCAATTGATCCAAAATACCATTAAACAAGCTCATTACCAAGCTCCTCTTGGCATCAAAAGTGCACAAGTGTGCACTTATTTGGTTCATCAGCAAAAATACCAGGCACGTTACACTAATTGCGCCGCAAGACAGAAGCACTGCGGCGCAACACAAGGAGCTGCAGATTTTGGTTTTCCCGTTTCACTTGTTGCGGCGCAAGGAATAAACGTTGCGGCGCAACTGAAGGTGCTGCTGATCTGGTGATCTCGTAACACTAGTTGCGGCGCAAGACCCCACTAGTTGCGGCGCAACTAAGTGACTTTTATTTTTTTTTTGTGTTATTTTAATATTATTTTATTATTTAATTTTCAAAATTTTATTTTTCTTTCTTTTTCATTTTTCTTAATTTCTTTATCATTGATTAGGACTATTTCCATTTTTAGATTATTTTTATAACTTTTAGATTTATTTTTATAATTATTTTAAGTTTAATTAGGTTTTAATCATTTTTAATCATTTTTAGGGTTTTAAAAATAGATTTAATAGGTTTTAATTTTTAGAAAATTACTTTTTAGTCTTATAATAATATAAGTTGAGTAATTATTCAATAAAATCATAATTTTGACATTTGAATTAATTAAATTTAATTTTAGGGCTTTAATTAGCATTTAAAATTAATTATTTAATTAATAAAAGGTTTTAAAATATCTTTATTGGATTTTTGTCTTTATTTATATTATTTTAGACTTGTTTTAGTCTTTTTAATCTTTTTCTTGATTTTGTTTTTGGTTTTAATAATTTTTAATTTTAGTGGTTTTTCTACGGTTTTACGTTTTCATTTTTTTTACGTCATAGTGTAATTTCCAAGAAACCGTCATTCCATCTTCTCAATATTAATCTCAAATAAATACAAGTTAATTCACAACACCATACCTCCTTGGGAAACGAATCTTTCATCTCTTTTATTTGATTGTGGGTCATTAGTGCACGGTTTTCCTAAACCGTCACTCGATACTTACCGCTATTTACGCTCTTTTCCTAAAGGGTAGTAAAACACTACAATCAGTCTTCCCAATTTAATTACACGGAAGCTACTAGAAAAGACTAGAAACCCAACAATCAAAACTAAACCGCTAAATCAATATTTATTAAGCAAAAAATATTTACATGCGAAGGGAGAATAAGCAAACAACGAGAACACATGAGTTTTTGAAAGAATACGAATACTCTACGTTTAGCATAGTAACTTATAATTAACTCTATCATTTCTCGTCCTCATTTAAGAGACTTAGCCTAATGTGTAGTTAAGGAATCAAAGCTAAGTGCTCAACACGCACGGTCGAGTCAAAAATTACTCTTATTCTCGCCATCGGAAAATCTACATTCGTGTCTTCAAACACTTATGAAACATGAGAAAAAATTTTAAAATTTGGCCATTTTTAGCCTTATTTTTCAAGAAAATGATAACAAAACGATAAACTTTGGAAAGCGTGAAGGTTTGGCAAGGCAAGTATCTATTCACCCCCCATACTAAAGTTAAACATTGTCCTCAATGTTTCGAGTCTAGGGGTGCAAACACCCCCATACTAGAGACGTAGTCGAATGCCTAATCTAGCATGGAAAGGGTGTAACCAATAAGTAATAGCCGTTTATGAAGTGTGCTAAAAACCTAAGGTTAGAACATAAAAGGATATATCATATGGATATTGGGAAAGGCCTCCAAAGCAAACGATCAAGTGCTCCCATGAAACGAACACGAGAGGCTCCAATCGTGAAGATGATGATCTAAAACACACAATTCACAAACAACCACGGAACAAAGGTTGGAAGGGCACAAATCCCCTCACATTAAACTAATTAGAAAGCAATAATATGTACATGGATAAGCATGGGTCTCCCCCACGAGGCACCTTGTTTTTGATAACCGAGTCAAAAGCTCGACTCGAATCCCCATAAATGTGATCATTTAGGGATAATCATGGTTTGGTCAATTTTTGGTGGGGCTTACATGATAAACAAGGCCCAAAAGCACGTGGAGTACTTTAAAAATCCGATAAACGTATACCGGGGTCAAAGATAGCGTCCTCGTTTTCGGATGAAAGACGAGATAACACAACTCCAACACAAATCCCAATGGGATAGAAGAAAATAGGAGAGAAGAAATAGAAGGGTGGGACAATGGGTAAGGCAAAACATTGAGCTACTCGAGGTAGACTCGCACCAATCAAATGAAAAGATTTTCCATTTATTGCATCGGTGGAAGACCGAGATTTCCCTATATAAGCAATTCCAGGATCAAATATCTCGTCCTCGGTGGAGAAAGGGGAGGGAACATAAGGGGCTTCCCCCACACTAGGTCCACACAAAGCATCGTCAAAAGGAGAAGACGAGCTTGTAGTACTCAAGACACGCGGTGATGACGGAGTTAGAATTGTAGAAAAATCTTTTAAATTAGATTCAAAATCTTTTCCTTTTTCATCTTTTAAACTCTCCTCGTGAAAACCCGATTTAATTATGTCAAAAATATTTGGTGTATCTAAAACAATGTTAGTCACACTAAAAATTCTCACATTTTGAAATCTTTTTGGTTTAGGTGGTGGCAAGTTTTCAAATCTTTTGTCAACAAAGAAAACCTCCCCATCGGGATCAATGTATTCATCATCCGAAGAATCACTCGAGATTGGAATCATAGGCTTAACACTCTTAACCTCCATCGGCGGAGGGGACGGAACTTCATTTTTATCAACTCCTAAAACTCTATTTGAAATCTTTTGACAAATGTTTTTGATGGAATCGACATTGTACAAAGACGTGATCGAATAAACATGAGAAAGCGTGGAGTTTTGGGTTGCATTAATGACGAGTTCTTCCTCATTGAAACGAAGAGTGATTTTTCTTGCATGCACATCGATAAGTGCTCTCGAGGTATCCAAAAAAGATCGACCTAAAATTAACGGAACTTTAGGATCGATAGGAATATCAACAACTATGAAGTCCACGGGATAATAGAATTTCCCAACTTTCACAAAGACGTCCTCGGCAACTCCACAAGCTAGAATCGTAGAATGATCGGCCATCTCGATTGACATTCTTGAAGGAGTGAGATTTGGAAGATTGAGCGATTTAAAAATCTCAAGAGGCATCAAATTAATACTAGCACCAAGATCGGCCAAGGCGTAGCATTCTTCCATGTCTTGGATAGCACATGGGATTAAAAACTTTCCAGGATCACCGACTTTTTGAGGTATGCGGCTTAGAAAAACCGATGAACAACTAGACGATTTTTGCAATTTCTCTTTGTTATTCAACATACTTTTGAAGTTCGCGGCAAATCGAGGCATCATGACTAAGGCGTCGGCAAAACTTATATTAAAATGCAAGTCACGAAACATTTTCATAAAGAGTTCAAATTGATAATTATTTCGTTCTTGTGCCTTTTCCTTGTTTCGTCTTGATGGGTAGGGTAAAGGTGGTGTGGGTTGGGGCAAATTAGGCATAGGCATCGGCCTTGGAATCTCGGGTTCCATTATGGGTATTGGTTCAACCGTAGGTGTGGTTTGAGCGGTACTTCGTGGGCTTGTAATGTGCTCCTTTTCAACCACCACCTCGGGTTCTTTCTCTTTTTCCTTCTCCATAGAAGTACTTGGACGAGAAATGGGTTCTTTGAAAGTTTTACCACTACGAGTGGTAATAACCTTCAATTCTCCTTTCGGGTTCACGATGGTATCACTAGGAAGACCACCCGAAGAAGAGGGCTTACACATGATAGCTTCAAACATTTTAGCCATACGGTCTTCAAACTTAGATTGCCTAGCATCCGCTTTCAACAATTCTTGCTTAATCTCATGTTGTCCTTGCTCCATTTTTTGTTGATTTTGTTGGAGTCGTGTGACATTTCCTTCCATTTTATTAGCATGAGTTTTAAGTTCATTAGCAAGTTCGGTTTTAAGCTCGTTTTTCAACTCGGATCTTAAGCTAATCATCTCACGTTGCATGTTATCAAACTTAGCATCATTAGCCTTAGCATAATCTAAAAATTCTCCTTGCAAATTTTTAGTGTGAGCATTTTGAAAACCTTGGGAGTTTGAAAATCACGGTTTTGGTTTTGATTAGAAACTTGCCCATTTCCACTTTGGTAATTACCCTTGTTATAATTCCTTTGATTTCCTTGGTAATTTCCACCTTGATTGTTGTTTCGATAGTTATTAGCATTTTGATTTTGTGGAGTTTGATTTTGGCGGGAACCTTGACCGATTTGGTTATAAGTTCCCGTGGCTACATAAGCATTCGAAGTGTTACCATCCGCGGTAATGCACTCGGAAAAATCATGAGCTCCACCACATGAAATACAACTCTTAGCAACCGCTTTAACCGAAGCGGTGTTTGAAGCTTCTTGAGCTTTCCAATGAGACATAAGAGTCGAAAACCTATCGAAAAACCGATTCTCCTCATTTGCTTCATCTTGCAAGGCATTAATGGAACGAGATGATGACGAGCCCAAATTGGCAACACTCGGTGTGTTACGAGGGCTATAGACCTTAGACCTATTTTCTATGATTTTCAAAGCCTCATTGGTCGTTTTGCACAAAAAATTACCACCCGCGGCGGCATTCAAATAATCACGTTCATGTTCATTAAGCCCATTATAAAAAGTGTCAATTTGATGCAATTCGGAAAAATCATGGTGTGGACATTCATGTAGCATTTCTTTAAATCTTTCCCAAGCCATTGAAAAACTTTCATTAGGTCTTTGTGTAAAACGTGAAATCTCGTTTTTCAAATGTGTTGTCTTAGATGGTGGAAAAAATTGATTCACAAATTTAGACACGAGATCGGCCCATGTCAAAATCGAATTCGGCGGTTCTTTCTCAAGCCATATCTTGGCGGGTCCATCTAATGAGTAAGGAAACAACATCATCTTAATGGCATCGTGTGGTACATCCTTAAACTTGCTTGTCGCGGTGAGACGATTAAATTGCCTAATGTGATAATGTGGGTTGTCTTTTTCGTGACCGCGAAACTTGTTTGCTTGAAGCATAGACATTAAACCCATTTTGATTTCAAAGTTCTCCGCAAGGATGGCGGGAATCACAATGGCCTCTCCAAAACCCTCGGTGGGTGCTTGAAGCAACTCCATCATAGTACGATTAGCCATGATAGCTTCTTGTTCTACAATAGGTTCCTCACTTGGAGACTCCTCACTAGATTGAGTGAGTGATTTGTTTCTTCGTTTACGAGCACGTCTAGCTTTAGAGCGAGTTTGCATAAACGTCACGTACAACGAGAAGGCGAGCAAAGAAGATTCTTTTTGGTATTTTGTGTTTTTTCAATTTTTTTGTGGTTTTTTTTTATTGTATTAACCTTTTTTTTGGAATTGGTGAATGTATTAAGTAGACAACAAAGTCCACAAATCTCCTCACTAATCAAATCTCTTGATTAAAAAGGCCTCAAGGAATGAAAACGATCACGTGGAGTGAACGCCTTCGATGACTTTAGAACGATGGTGGAACACCAAATCGTTCAAGAGGGTTTAATCAAATGGAAACCAAGAAAATATATATGATATGTAATAATACTTTGGGCGGCAAAACCCTCGATTCACTCTCAAAATCAAATACACACAAGCAAGCGGAGGAAACGAGGCGGCGCGAAGCACTTAAGAGCCTTTTTCCTTTAGGTTGTGAAATACAACCGCCTTATACCCACCTTATAGTTTGTATTATCAAGATTAAGCTTCACGAAAGTATTTATCTATTTTTGCCTTTTTTCTTTGTTTTGAGATTCGAATACAATGATCGAGTGATGAAATCCCGAATCAAGGTTGTGATTGCTCACGTATTTGGAGTACTTGTGTATTTATTGTTCTACGTATACAATATAGTAATAATATTCACACAAAAACCGAAAAACGATAATACGTATTAATAGAGTGCTATTAATACAATTACTATATGGCTAATATAGAAAAACAACAATGGTCAATCAAAACACAACACGCCTCCCCGGCAGCGGCGCCAAAATTGATGGTTGTATTTTCACACTTGTTTAGGAAAACAAGGTAAAAGCGGTAAGTATTAAGTGTACGTTTAGGAAAACGTAAACACTTATGACCCTTAATGGGAATCGTTCTCTCGAGGAGGATAGTGCGTTGTGTAATGAATGATTGATTATGTTTTTGATTATTAATGAGAAGAAAAGAAGAGAAAATGACGAAGACGAAAAATTAGAAAAATAAGGCAAAAACACTACTAGAAAGTTACGACGAAGAACGTAAAAAGCACAAAATTTAAAATTTTAACCTAAAAATTCCTAAAAATTACTAAAAATCCCAAATAATATTCTAAGAGTTTACAAAAAAATCCAAACTTGCCAAAACCTTTTAATTAATTTAATAATGACTTTTTAATGCTAATTAAAGCCCTAAAAATCACTTTTAAATATTAAAAAGCCCTAAACAAGATTTTATAGTTTGTAAACCTTAAAAATGACCTAATTAAACTAAAAACTATTTTTAAAAATTTTAAAACCAAATTAAACTATTTTTAAACTCCTAAAAACTATTAAAATCTATTAAATCTTAAAATAATTCTAAAAATTAATTGAAAAGCCTAAAAATTATTCTACAAATGGGAAAAGTCTTAATTAATGATAAAGAACCTAGGAAAAATGAAAAAGAAATTAAAATAAAACTTTTTATTTTAATGAATAAAATAATAATAAAATAATCCAAAAAATTAAAAGTTCTTAAATAAATTCTAAAAAATTCTCAAAAATCCTAAATAATCTAACTAAGAAGGAAATGTAAACAAAAGTTCCTAAAACCTTTTAGTTAATTTTATATTAATTTTTAAAGTTGCCAAAAAACCCTAAAATTAAATAAAATCAAAAATTAAAGTTTTTGAAAACTTTTTTATATGTAAACCTCAAAAATACAAATTAAAACCTAAAAACTATTTTTTTGTCTTTTTTGGTTACTGTTTAATATTTTTAAATGACTTTCTAAATTAAAAACTAAAAATAATCCTATTAAATAATTAAATAAAAGGAAAAATAAAATTTTTGAACAGAAAAATCCTACAACCTATAAATATCCTAGGAAAATTGAAATAAGCTAGAAAAGCTGAGCAAATAAGCTAGAAAGTTGAAAATAAGCTACGGCTTATTTAATTAAGCCCAAACCAAAGTCTCTATAAGTAATGGGCCTTGCCCATCTTTACACAAGATTAAAGCTAGCACACTGGTAAGGACTCTGAACCCTCCAACGAGAGGTCAGGGGTTCGAAGCCAGGCTAGTGGTTTTTTGCAAAACTTTTCTTTTTTTTTTCTTTTTAAAACTCAAACAGTGACCCTTAATAGCTTCTAAACACAATCCTATTTCACTTTTTAACACAGAATCAACAAATTATAATCAAATACTTGTCAAGGTCTGCTGTTCTTCTGATGAACAAGTATGAGAGACCAAGAGGACTTGGTAATTGCTTGTTGGTGATGTATTCTTGGGACAAAGGCACCCCTTCACTCTTTCTGAGTGAAGGGAGTCAAACAAAACACAAAAACACCACACCTAGCACAATCAAACTCACAAAAAGCTTACAAACAAGCAACTCAAGTTTCTGATGCAAAATAGAGCAGGTCTGTTGACTGTTTAGCTAATCCAAATGCACACCAATGAGATACAAGTGACCAAATAATGTACACACACTATCCAATTAACATACAAACCAAATCAATCTTTAAATCACCCTATACTTAAGCAGGATTCACAAAATCATGCACCAAAAATGAGGAAAACAAGCAGATTGAGGAACATGCAGATTTTGCTATTCTATTTTCACTTTTTACCACACAAATAGCTTCAAAACTTGTACCAATCTATTCTAAAACTAACATGTAACTTAACACAACCCTAATCAATTACTTTAACACATTTTTCTTCTAAAAATCCTTCAAGATCATCAAGTAAATAGCATATCCAAACACCCCTTTATATTCTGAAAACCAACTTTTTCAAAGCAAAACCTTCTAACACCTATGAAAACTGACCAAATAGCATCTATCTTGTATTAACACACATAAGAACACTACTCAAACAACTTGAACACCTTTAAAGCAGGAAATCAAACAAGAGCATACAACCTCTATTTTCTGAACTTTTCAAAAAGGAAAAGTGGTTTTACCTTTGAACCTCACATCCAAGGTTCAAGTGGATGCAATTCCACCTCCCTATGCACCCGGGTGCATGCAGACAATAATCAACAACAATGCTTAACCTGAAAATTCAGAAAAAACAAAACAAGAACAAGCAATTGATATATTCTGTTTAAACTTTTTCTTTCTTGGAAACTTTCACAAAACCTTTCAATCTTAACACAAACGTTTTAAAAACACTCACAACTCACAAATCAACTACCTTTTCCACTTTCACTTCAAAGGTAATGTGATTAATGAAATTTTGAACTTTTTAAACCTGTTTTGAAAATCTTAACACAAACCTTTACAAATTAATGGAACTCAGAATCCTTAGCCTTTTCACAATACACAACTTTTAAAAACACTAAAAAGGAATTACACTTGAGATTATCAAACACCAAACTTTTAATTTCTTAAAAAGGAATTACAAGTGAAAATTGCTAAGAAAAACTGGAACAAGGGCTTATGAACAGGCTCATATCCCTTTAAATACTACTACAAAGAACTATCTAGAATGCTTAAACCCTAGTTTTGAAATGCCTAAAAGGCCCTTGAGTCTTTGACTGATTTTTGGGTCAAAAACTTGCCCATGTGATATGCCAGCTTGGAATCTTCAATATGGAACTTTGGATGAACCTTTGGGACCAAGGGGATGATCTGGGGTGTTAAACTTGTCGGATTTGGGGTTTTGGTGGAAAGAGACGTTGCAGGGGAAGGCTGGGGAGGGGTCCACAGTCCATGTGAGTGTGTTGGGTGAGGTGGGTTTGGATGAGAGGGACGTTAATCAAGGATCTGGACAGATCTAGGGTAAAACCCTTTGTTTTGGGTGAGATGGGATCTGTTGGGAATAAAATATGGGTCAGATCACCAAACGCTGATAAGAAGAAAGTCAACGCTGATAGATTGACATTGGACGCTGATAGAAGTCAACGCTGACAGCCTTGAAGATTGACACTGATAGAATATCTTTTGTTTATTTGTTTCTTTATTTATGTATGGTAAAGATAAGCACAACATTGTATTTTCTATTATTATCTTTACCTAGAATAGTTGATTCATAGCTTATTGTACAAGACTTCTTGTTCTATAAAAGAAGGTCTTTTAGGTTAAAGTCATATATCAGTTTTCATAGTATTCGCAAGTTAAACCTTTCATTGTAATCAACACGATTATTCTAATACAAGTGAAAGTTTGTTTAACATCATTGTGTTTTAGATCAAGTGTTAATTCCGCATAACACTTTGTTACTTTACTCATAAGCAAAGGTTTCTCTACGTGTAGTACTTGATCTAATCTCGTATACACAAAGCTTAATCGATCTAAGTTTGGGATCAACAAGTGGTATCAGAGCTTGTTGAGAAACTTTTGATCTTTAAGTAACGCAGAACCCTAAAACACCAAACCCTAAAATTCTCAAAACCCTAAAAACATCATGTCTGGCACAAATCAACCTCCTGCTTTGCTACAAAACAACTTTTCAAACCCTAGTATCAAAATTCCCATGTTTGATGCCAGGAACTTTGAGCTTTGGAAATCCAATTTTGAGCAATACATAGCTATTCATGACTACACTCTTTGGGAAATTATCGAATATGGGAACACATTCGATAAAGCAGCAAAGATTACTGCTGCTATTGCCACAAGGACAGCTGTTCCTAATTGTCCTGAATCTGATAAGGTGGAAAAGCCTGAAGATGGGAGAGCTGTTGCTGTTGAAGATATAGCCAAGAAGAGGGTGGACATGAAAATCTTGAATATCTTGAAACATGCCCTAGGTCATGAGAATCAGCACAAGTACAAACGTTTTGAGTCTGCAAAAGAGCTTTGGGAAGCTCTTGAAGTAGCACATGGTGGCAATGCTGATACAAAAGAAGAAAAGAAGAAGCAACTATTGCATGAGTATGCTGTCTTTAAAGCTCAACCTAATGAGAATCTCAGCAGTGTGAGAAGTAGACTTCTTGACATCACAAGTCAACTTTCCTTCATGGGAAAACAGATTGATGACCCTGAATTGAATGCTACTTTTCTCAAAAGCCTTGGTGATGTATGGAAGATTGAGACAAGATCTATTCTTGTCAATAACACCCACAAGACTTCCAGGTTTGATGACATCTTCAACAAGTTAAGGCTGTTGGAGAATGAATGGCAATTGGAAAGTGATAACAAATCTTCCAGCAGCAACATGGCCTTCTTATCACAAAGTGAAGGCCAATTTGATTCCATGAACTTCTATGGACATTCAGCAACTGGATCTCAAGGTGTCAGCGCTGGATGTCAATCTGTCAGCGCTGGATCATATCCTGTCAACGCTTTGTACTCAAGCGCTGACACACACAATCATGGCGCTGATAGAATTAAACCTGCTGGTTTTGATCTTGATACTGTGTGTGCATTCATTGCTTCTTTGCCCAGTGATTCAAGGATTACATATGAAGATCTTGAGCAGATAAGTGATGAACAATTGGAAGAGATGGACATCAAGTGGACTATGGCTCTTGTAAGTTTAAGAGCAAACAGGTTTAATAAAAGGTTCAAGAAGAAGATGACCTTTAATGCTAAGGATGTTGCTGGCTTTGACAAGTCCAAAGTGGAGTGCTACAATTGTCATAGGATGGGGCACTTTATGAGGGAATGTAGATCTCCAAGGAGATCTGATGCTGGGAAGCCTTCTAGCCAAATGATTAAGAACCCAGATCCCAAGGCCATGGTTGCTGTTCAACAAATTGATGGTGTTGGAGAATGGGATTGGAGCTGGATGGCTAAGAATGAGGAAGAGGACAGAGCTTTGGTTGCTGAAGTTAAAGAAGAGCATGCTGAATATGCTCTCATGGCACACTCCTCCTCTTCATCAGATAATGAGGTATATGATGATGCTTTCTGTTCTAAGGGTTGTCGTTTAAATACTGAGAAATTAAAACAAGAGATAGTTAAGTTATTAGATGAGGCAAGTACTGAAAGATGCAAAGTATCTAATTATCAAATTGCTCTTACCCAAACAGAAAAGACTGTAGCTGAGTATAAGAAAATGGAGTTTGATTTAAAGGATCAAATAAACATCTTAAAACATGAGTTATTTCAGAGTAAAGATGTGCAAGATATAGTAAATAGGGTTAATCTTGATTTGATAGCTCAGTTAGAGGAGGCTAACAAAAACAAAGATAATGTGAGTCTTAAAATCCAGAGATTTGATAAGGCCACACAATCCCTAGGAGAGTGTGTCAGTAAACAAAGAGACTCTAAGGATATGAGTGGGATTGGGATGAATAATTATACTGTTGTTCCACCACCAGCTGGGGATTTCTATGGTGTCCAATCAAAGGACTTATCTTGGACTGGCTTGCCAGAATGCCAAGAGGAGGAATTCATTCCTCCACCTAGAGTGACTTCCCCAGTTGAGGAATATCAGCAAAAGCTGACTGACCTAGAAGAGTGGAAGAAAGCTAACCACACTTTGTTTGTTAAGGGAGGGTTGTTGTGTGAAAGTCCAAATGAGCCCACACCAATCACAAAACCAATTGATGATCCTAAACCTATTAAGATCACACACCCTACCACTGGCAAACCTGTTGACCTTGGCCCACAAGCTGTTAGAAAACCTAGTGTTAAGTATGCAGAGATGTATAGGAATACTAGGTCACCAAAAAGCCAAGTTAGTAATCATGGGACAGGCTTCTTTGCTTCTAGACCTAAGACTATGTCTAGAAAAGCTTGTTACACATGTGGTAGCTTCTCACATTTGGCCTAAAAATGTGTCAACGCTTCCAATGTCAACGCTGATAGGAACCATTTCAGCGCTGACAAAAGTCAACATAGGTCAAACACTGTCAGACCCAATACCTTTGTGAACAAAAGTTCACAAGTTGTTAGACCAGCCCCATTCTTTTCTAGAGGGTCTAACACACAAAGCCTAAGACCTTTTCAAAAGTCAAATACTTGGTCAAATAGGCAATGGGTTCCTGTAGCAAACCCTAGGTTCAACGCTGATAAGAGCAATCGGGGCGCTGACAGGAGTAATTTCAGCGCTGATAGATACACTGCTAAACCTAGGTATTTGCAACTACAGGGAAATAGGTCTAAAGCTTCTACTAGCTTAACATGGAGACCAAAACAAGACCAGAACCCTAATTCTACTGGTATTTCTATGACATGCAACAGGTTTCATTATATTTCAAAGGCATTGTCAACACCAATTGGGGTTAACTGGGAATTTCATTCAAATAGGGATGAAAATGGGGTTGTTATGAGAACCAAGTCTGTTCTTGTTGAACAACCAAATGAATCCAAGTCTTCCAAGGCTTGGGTTCCCAAAGAAAACTAATATGTTTTCTTTATGTGCAGGGCATTCAGAAGAAGATCAATGATTATGGATACTGGGATAGTGGATGCTCAAGGCACATGACAGGAAAGGAAGACTATCTGACCAATTTCTCTCCTATTCAAGATGGTGATAAGGTATACTTTGGAGGTGGCTACGGCACAATCACAGGAAAAGGAACTCTTGTCACCAACAATCTAAGGTTTGATAATGTCTTCTTGGTGAAAGATCTGGATTATAATTTGTTTAGTGTATCACAAGTATGTGATAACAAAAATAAGGTTCTTTTCACAGATACTGAGGGCTTGGTGTTAAGCAAAGATTATAAGCTCCCTGAGGAGAAATACATAGATTTTAGAACACCAAGGCATAAAGACATATATAATGTGAATCTTAATGGAATTAAGGTAAATAATAAAATGTCATGTCTGTATGCTAAAGCCTCAGTAGATGAAAGTAATCTCTGGCACAGGAGATTAGGGCACATAAACTTTAAGAATATTAATAGACTTGTGAGGCTTGGTTTAGTTGATGGTTTGCCTGAAAAGGCTTTCCATAATGACCACTCTTGTGTTGCATGTCTTAAGGGCAAGCAGCACAAGGTCTCATTCAGGTCTAAACAGGTGCACTCTAGTTCTAAACCACTTCACTTATTGCATATGGACCTCTTTGGTCCAACTAATATAGAAAGTTTGAAGGGTAAATCATATTGTTTTGTCATTACTGATGATTACTCCAGGTTTACATGGACTTTCTTTTTAGCCAAGAAAAGTGAAACTGCCCTAAGTCTGATTAATTTCATTACCCAGATTGAAAAGAAGAATGGTAATGAAGTCAAAATTATTAGAAGTGACAATGGGGGTGAGTTTAGAAATCAGTTGTTAGATGATTTTTGTGCCAAGAAAGGGATTACTAGGCAGTTTAGCATAGCTAGAACCCCACAGCAAAATGGGGTTGCTGAAAGGAAGAATAGGACCCTTATTGAAGCAGCCAGAACCATGTTGGCTGATGCCCACTTTCCTATAGCCTTTTGGGCTGAAGCTGTTAACACAGCTTGTTATGTTCAGAATAGGGCATTGGTCAACAAGATACATAATAAGACACCTTATGAATTACTTTGGGGAAGGAAGCCAAATATTGGTTTTCTAAAGCCTTTTGGATGTCATGTAGTTGTTCTAGAAACTAGTGAGGCCCTAGGTAAATTTGATTCAAAAGGTGATGAAGGCTACTTCATGGGTTATTCAGTGCAGAGTAAAGGATATAGGGTTTACATTAAAAAGGAAAAACGTATACTTGAAAAGGTACATGTTAGGTTTTTAGAAAGTAAACCTAGTGATCCTGAGAGTGGTCCAAATTGGTTATTTGACTTAGAACCTTTATCTAGAGCTTTAAATTATATGCCTGTTACTGATCCAGACATTGTGAAGGTAACTTCAGGTGTTTTGGAAAAGAGAATTGGTAATGTTTCAGGTATACAGGTTGCTAAGGAGGTTGGACCACCAGCAGTTGAATCATCTCCCACACAAGAATATGTTACACTTCCTATATGGACAGATGAGTATTATGCTGCTGCTACTGCTGCAAGGAAAGATAATGGTGGTGTTCAAATACCACCAAATACTAACATGCATGATTCTTCAGGCGCTGACAAAGGGAAATCAAGCGCTGACACGACCAATTCAGACGCTGATGGCTCCAACGCTGACAACACCAATTCAAGCGTTGTTAGCCCAAACGCTGACAAACAAGGATCAGACTTTGGAGACACCTTTACACAGCTTTTCTCTTCCCATTTTGAACAGGGTGGACCTTCCAATGTCCATGAAGAGATTTCTGTTGATCAAGAAGAATCTGAGGAAGAAGATATTGGCAACATGGAGCGTGAAGTTGAGGACACCAGACTTTTTGAAGGAGGAGTTCTCACTTCAACAGCTAAGGATCACCCCACATCTCAAATCATTGGTGATGTTATGGCTCCAGTTCAGACAAGAAGATCCCATCAAGGTCTTGGTGGATTTATTGCCAATATACACAAGAAGGTTGATACCCCTCTTGTACAAGCATGTTTGTTTGCCTGTTTTCTGTCACAGGAAGAACCCAAGAAGATTTTTGATGCTCTCAAGGAACCAAGTTGGGTGGAAGCAATGCAGGATGAGCTTCACCAATTTGCTATACAGGATGTTTGGGAGCTGGTTGATTGTCCTAGATATGTGAGACCAATTGGGACAAGATGGGTTCTAAGGAACAAGAAAGATGAAAGAGGCATTATGGTCAGAAACAAGGCACGTTTGGTAGCTCAGGGTTATACACAAGAGGAAGGAATTGATTATGAAGAAGTTTTTGCACCAGTTGCAAGAATTGAAGCTATAAGAATTTTTCTAGCTTATGCCTCTTGTATGAACTTCACTGTTTACCAAATGGATGTGAAGAGTGCTTTCCTCTATGGGACAATTGTTGAGGAAGTATATGTCATGCAACCTCCTGGTTTTGAAGATCCTGAAAATCCAGACAAGGTTTATAGAGTGAAGAAAGCAATGTATGGACTTCATCAAGCCCCAAGAGCATGGTATGGTACATTGTCCACCTACTTGGTGGAAAATGGTTTCAAAAGGGGCACCATAGATCAGACACTATTTACAAAGAAGAAAGGAAAACATGTGTTGCTTGTGCAGGTCTATGTTGATGACATCATTTTTGGCTCTACTGATCCAAAAATGAGTGAGGATTTTTCCAAGCTCATGACAGATAAATTCAAGATGAGTGCAATGGGTGAGATGAACTTCTTTCTAGGTTTACAAGTTCAGCAGAAAGAAGATGGTATCTTCATCTCCCAAGACAAGTATGTAGCTGAAATCTTGAAGAAATATGGTTTTTCTCCACATGAGAAGGAGGCTTCCACTCCTATGGATAGACAACACCCTTGGGGAAAAATTGGAGCTGGAAAGGATGTGGATGTTAGGCACTATAGATCAATGATTGGATCATTGATGTATCTTACAGCCTCAAGACCTGACATCATGTTTGCTGTGTGTGCATGTGCACGCCATCAAGTGACTCCCAAAGAATGTCACCTTTTTGCTGTGAAGAGAATTTTTAGGTACTTAAGGTGTTATCCAGATCTTGGATTATGGTACCCAAAAGATTCTCCATTGGACCTTATTGCATATTCAGACAGTGATTATGGTGGTGACAAGTTTGATAGGAAATCCACAACTGGTGGATGCCAATTTCTTGGGAGCAGATTAATATCTTGGCAATGCAAGAAACAAACAGTGGTGGCCAACTCTACAACTGAAGCAGAATATGTTGCTGCAGCTGCTTGTTGTGGACAAGTCTTATGGATTCAGAACCAGCTGTTGGATTATGGGTATAATTTTATGCATACCAAGATTTTTGTAGACAATAACAGTACTTTATGCATTATTAAAAATCCTGTACATCATTCTAAAACCAAACACATAGAAATTAGACATCATTTTATAAGAGATTGCTTTGAGAAAGGTTTAATACAACCAGATAGGGTAGATACTGAAGATAATGTAGCTGATTTATTAACTAAACCTTTTGATGCTGGAAGATTTCAATATTTGGTAACAAATATTGGAATGGTTAATCTCACTTAATATGTGTTTTGGAACCTTTTTGTAAAAGTATGTACATGATAGTGCATTGTTATTGGTCTTTGTGATGATTTAGATTTTCCACATTATTTTTCTAACACTGACAAAGGTAAATGCAACGCTGTCAAGTGTTATTTTGCCATTGTTGGAGATATTATGGTCTAACGCTGACAAGAGTTCCTTCAACGCTGATAAGTGTTGTCGGGACGCTGTCAGCAACAAATGTTAGTTTTGTGGTTTTCATCTAAATGTGCAGGTAATGGTAGTTTTATGCCATTGGATACAGAGTTGCTTATGGATTTTTGAAGAGCTATTTGGACATGTTTTGTTTATGGATGATGGTTGGAATATTTATATTCCTATCTTGACATAAAAATTTTAATGTCCATATATATTTTGAGAACTCATGTATCATAGTTTAAGGGGAGGTTTAAGGAACCTTTAGGACTCTTGGGTATTCTTATAATACTCTCATCACAATTATAGATTGTGTCCACAGGTGAGTATGGGTTAGTTTTACTAAACCATGAGGCACTATAGCATGCAAAGGTGACAATCTATGCATGCTGCCAAGACACTTTTGGCCTAGACTTGGTTGTGGTCTGATGGGAGACTTGGGAATACTTTGGATATGGGTTTACCTGGGAGTTACAAAGAATTTTATGAAATAACTTTGTTGGTAAGTATTTTGGTTAGCAAGGGACTCTAGAGGACATTTGTGTCTATCTTGCTTATGCAAGTGTGCATAAATGGACAGTGCTTGCCGCCCAGTAATTATTATCAACTTGTAAGATATTTCCCTTAGGATAAATTACTTTGTTAAGGTCTTTTTCTTTTTAAATATTTTTATTTTTAGACGCTGACAAGTTTTTCTCCAAACGCTGTTACGTCCAATCGTGACGCTGACAAGGCTTTAGGCAAACGCTGACAAGAAAATATAGCCGTTGGGCGCTGATGGGCTATTTTTGACCGTTGACACCTAGTGGGCCCTACCCAGCTGTTATTTTTGACTAATTTTTGGCCGTAATTTTTGGGAGAAGTTACTTTTAATTAATGCATGAGATAAGTTATATTTGATTCAAGATTTTCATGATTGCTCTTTGAATATAACCGCCTCATTTTTGACCAATCAAAATCATGTATCTCTCCTATAAATTTGGCTAATCTTTTTATTCTGGGTATTCATATTTTCTTGTCTAACACTTTTTCTCCTAGATTTTTCCCATATCACATAACCTAAACAGCTTTCAATCATGGCACCCAAATTCAACTCAAAGAATTTAACATTGGAGTTCAAGAGCCAACACAATATGGTAGCTTACTTGACTGCTGATGATGCTTTATTTCCTCAGTATTCACAGATGGTGGCATTTTTAAATGCATCTTCATTGAGGTATGCACTTTCTCATACACCATTAGTCCCTGTCGCACACATTAGACAGTTTTGGAACAATGTTAGTTCCACAACAACTAATGGAGTGACCACATTAACATCTACTGTTCATGGAAGAACATGGGTGGTCACTGAAGCTTTGGTTCGCCAAGCTTTGCGTCTTGATGACGCTGATGGTGTGACTACTCTTGCCATTGCAACAATAGAACAGGGTCTCAGGGAATTGGGTTATCCTATTCCTGCTGATGTCACTTTAAATAAATATCATAAGCAGGAATTTCCCTCTGACTGGACATATTTGATACATGTCCTTTTACAATGCTTAAGTCCAAAATGTACCTCTTTTAATGAAATAAACAGGTCAATAGCAAGTGCTTTGGTTTGTATAACACGTGGGCTTAAGTATAATTTTTCAAAAATGATTTTTGAAGGGATGTGTAAAAACAAGGGAAGTAAAATGACTTTGCCTTACCCTAGATTTTTGCAAATGGTCTTTGATTTACAAGAATATTGTTCTAGGGATCATGACACTTTTTATGAGATCCCTAAACAACAGAAAACCATTTTTGCTAAAATGAGCTCCACCAATGAAACCATACCTCTTACCCAACCAATGCTTGAAGTAATTCAGGCTGCACAACCACAACCACAACCACAACCAGACCCTGAACCCCAACTTGAGCCTATTCATGAACCATCACCTTCGCCAGAAAACATGGACATTGACCAACCCAGCGCTGACACTCAAAATGTGGGCGCTAACACAGCCAATCCCAACACTGATACACTTCCTGAACAATCCCAAACACCCCTTAATCAACCCACACCCACACAATCTACTTCATCTTCCACCCCATTACAATCTAGGTTGACTAAACGCCAAAGGGTTACTGGAGTGTTCTCCTCTAGTGATCCTAGCCTTGTAGCAGAGAGAACCACCTCCACAAGTGTGGCTGGTGACATGGGTGAGGCTGGGGCTATTGACACAGGCTTAGATGCTGGTCAAGACAGTCCCAACATCATTAAGACCTCATCCATGCCCCATGATCCTATTTTCGGAGGTCAAATCCCCATTCTAGCTGAGGGCAGATTGGAACCTATGACAATAATTGAATTGACGACGGCTGTCATTAGCTTGCAAAAGCAAAATGTCAGTCTTGTACAAACTGTCAACAAACAGGGACGAGAACTCCAAGTTTTGAGGGAGAGAGTAACTGTTTTGGAGAATCCAAGTAGCAGGAGTCTAATGGAGGAATCTTCCAAAGGGGAGGATAAAGAGGATGAGGAGGATGAGTTGATTCACACAGCTAGTGAAAAGAGTTCAGAAAAGAGTTCACAATTTAGTGAATCTTTGCAGATTGCTGAAGCTCTCACCAACTTGAAGAAGCACCCAGTTGTTGATACATCCAAGATGACACCAAAGAACTTGGAAGGATCTTTCAAAGAAACATTGGGCGCTGATACAGGTTTGGACGCTGACACATCCAGCGCTGATAAAGGTAATCGTGGCGCTGATAGGAGCAACTTGGACGCTGACAAAGTTGCAGGTGGTGTTGATGTATTCCAGCCATCAACAATCATCAAAGATGTGTCCACACAGGTTTCTTCTTCTACTTTACCAATTATTGATCCAAAAGACAAAGGTAAAGGTATTTTGATTGAAGAAGATGTTCCAAAGAAAGATGCAGCACAAATAGCATTTGATGAACAGTTGGCTGCACAACTTGTGGAAAGAGATTTGAAGAGGAGTAGAAGATCACCATTTGTTGTTTCTGAGAGTGAGGAAGAAAGTGGTGATGATAAAGAAGGTGATAGCTCAGATTCAAGTATTCAAATTATTGAAGATCCAGAAAGGCTTGAATATGGGGATGAGCTAGCAAAGGAAAGGTTAAGTGAGTTGAAGAATCAGATTGATTGGGACCTACCAGAAATCACCAGAATGTACCATGCTTGGGAAGACAAGGTTATGGACAACCCAGGTATGAGTTTATCAGATCAAATTTGGGGGTTAGAAGTTCTGCTTAGGGTACAAGCTGACATAAAGGTGATTATGAGGTTTAATGCACAAGAGGTCAAAACCTGGCTTAAAAGAGATAGAAGGCAGTTGTACTATAAGTTGCTTAGATGTCATCAGCCTAATTGGACATCAAAGAAGTTGCTGGCCTTATCTTTTGAGGAGCTAGAGTATAGGGCACATCCTATTTGGAGGAAGGTGCAAGAACAGAATGTCTATCAGTTTCTTTCAGAAGAAAGAAAACAAGAGCTTGCAGAGGAGATGCAGATTCAAAAGGAAATAAGGATTGCTCAAAGACCAGTGAAGAAAGGAGATCCTTTCCAATTTCCTAAAGACATGGATGTGTATTTTCCAACTGAAGGTGTTATAAGGAAGCATCTCAAGCTTTCTCCCTTGGAAGCTTCAGATTTGGTAAATGTAGTACCTCTAGATGACAGAAATCCAATCATCAGTTTTGATGAAGATGAGTGTGGATTTTGGAAGGTTGGACGATTTGGAAAGGAGGTACATACTTTCACTTCAGTTATTTCTATATTTGGAAGCATAGACAGGGAAGACTTGGTGCATCTATGGAGGTTAATAGAGGCCAAGTATACAGCTGAAGCACCTACTTCAGCTAATGGAATAAGACTTTGGAACACATTTATGACTTTGTGTGGTCCAAAAGAAGCAGATCCTGCCATTTGGAAGGATCTTGAAGATGATCTCAGTAATCTTCATTGGAGGCTATATTCTACTTGTGGTGTATTTCATATGAGCTCTACAAAGTTTTCAGAGTATTTACTTGTGGATGCTGACTATTTCTTGTCCAAAGAAGTGTTGGAGAAGATGCTAGAGACACCCTTGGAGATAGATTATACTAGTGATGTGGCCAAGGACTTGATCAGATATGTTTATCACCAACATAAGAAGTTTTTGCAAGATTCCTCCTAAGCCTTTAGTTTTTATTCAGAAACTTGATCATTGGAATGGATATCAAGTTTAGGGGAGGATTGTTGGGAATAAAATATGGGTCAGATCACCAAACGCTGATAAGAAGAAAGTCAACGCTGATAGATTGACATTGGACGCTGATAGAAGTCAACGCTGACAGCCTTGAAGATTGACACTGATAGAATATCTTTTGTTTATTTGTTTCTTTATTTATGTATGGTAAAGATAAGCACAACATTGTATTTTCTATTATTATCTTTACCTAGAATAGTTGATTCATAGCTTATTGTACAAGACTTCTTGTTCTATAAAAGAAGGTCTTTTAGGTTAAAGTCATATATCAGTTTTCATAGTATTCGCAAGTTAAACCTTTCATTGTAATCAACACGATTATTCTAATACAAGTGAAAGTTTGTTTAACATCATTGTGTTTTAGATCAAGTGTTAATTCCGCATAACACTTTGTTACTTTACTCATAAGCAAAGGTTTCTCTACGTGTAGTACTTGATCTAATCTCGTATACACAAAGCTTAATCGATCTAAGTTTGGGATCAACAGGATCTGGGGTAGGATTAGGGTTTATGGGTTAATTAACTAGTGTTTAATCTGGTTTGGGTGTTATTTGTTTTTAAATTAATGTTAAGGAGGGAAATGGTGGGGTTGACTGGATGTTTTGACTGGGGTTTATTTAATAAACCGTGTAGGGTAATGGGTAATGGACGGGTAGGGTTAAGGGTTTAGGTAAATAAAGTGGGTAGGGCTGAGGTGTCAGGGTCTGGTTGGTTGTGGGAGTTTGGTGATTGGGCAGATTTGGTCCCCAAGGTTTCAACTCTTCTTCAAGTTGTAATTAAATGCCATCAGCGCTTGTTTATGCCTTATCAACTTTTGACAACTTGTCAAAAGTGGCACAAAATTTTTATAAACTTTATCCAAGGGCTTAACTTGTATTATCTTCAAATTCTAGGGACTGATCTTGAACAATCTTCAAACATTAAGGATTATACTTGTACATTTGATAATTTGAGGGTCAAATGTGACAAGTTCTTCAAAGATGAGGGGCCATTTTTGCCAATCTTCAATTCTTCAAGGGTCATTTTGCAAAATTCCAAACTTGGGCCCGGTTCATTGTGCGACTTCGTTTCCCGTGTTCGTTTTTGATTGATTCTTGTGTTCTTTTGCCAATTCCTCAATATCCGTACCTAAAAATACACAAGTAACAAACACGAGCATATATTTGGTCTATTTTATGATATTTTATGCATTTTAAGGCCGATTTGGACGATGAGACCATGTATAAAAGCAGTCTCATCAACTACCTCAACGCTCCGGAACATTACGAAACCAAAACTACATCCTGAATCCATCAGATACGATCAACGAATCAAACCCACAGATAACTAACGACATTTCACGTGCACCAATTAAAACCAGTAAAAAAAACCACGAGACTCAAAAGAAAACTCAAACCCAGAACATGTATCAATTCAAAATGACCCATGACAACGAAAAATAGTCCCAGAAACACCCAATAGCAACCAAAACATATTACGCCCCGCGACATATCATTTAAACTGTGCAAAAGATCGACCTTTCTAAAAGAATATACTTTTATTTATATTTTTTTTACCTCCCCACATCTATGTGACTCAAACCATCTACAAACAACCTTCTAGGCGATCTCAAAACTCAACCCAAAGACTAGGTATCCCGTGCACCCCAAATAAAAATAAACTACTATTCAAAACTCAACCTTGAACCCGACACTTGTACAACAATTCCGACCAGTCCACTGACTTCCCATGACTATACATTCTGAATATTTGAAACGTACGCTCCAAGTACATAATTTTAGGCTTTTGTATCATCCAAAAAGCTTTAAAAACGAACAAGTTATGACCAAAACAGTTTTATATTAATGAAAGATAAAATTGTATGTGAAATCTTCATAAACTCAATTTAACCTTGTATTAATAATTATAAATGACGTGAATCGGTTAAACCCAATTATATAAACTATGTAAGTAGAAAGAAATTTTACTTCGCTTTATTTTAAAGAAAGTCTTTTAGAATTTGAAATGAATAAGTGTTGATTAGAAAGAAATCTTATGTTACATCTTGTTTCAAACACGACTCCAACACCTTACCCTTATTTTACCGAATACAACCAACTATCTAACCCTATAATAGATTTCCAAGTCCCCCTTTTTCTCAATATATACCGACCAAAAGAAATGTAAGACTCAACACAAAAGATTTCATTATCTCAAAAGAAATCCCAAGTTATTTCAATAGACTTAAAACAAAGAACACCATTTTAAAATGTACACGTGAAATACGAAACTCAAAGAATACGCTACAAGACACACTTCAAAAGATTCAAAACGTCGTTGAAACTCCACCAAACTCGAGCACTAATAAATTGTTTAAACACAAGAGAGCACTAGGTACGTTCAAGTTATAATAACTACCGAACGACCGTAAATCATAACATAACATCTATTAGTATATATACATCCGCATATATATACCTATCGAATCTCCCAAACATACTCGTTATCATACATGTCATGTCAATCAATCGCTTTATACGCTCGTTTTTTCATACGAGTATTCACCATCTCAACGTGCCACAACAAGGCATAAAGCCCACCTCCAAAACCAAACCATATCGTGTGACCCCATAATCACACAACACAACTATAACCCAAAACATATAACACAAAAAGAATGATAGCCATATCATAGGCAGCCATTACATAATCCCATATATTATACGTATACCCCAAAATCCACATCTCTTCATATACAAGCATGTACTAACCCTCTTTCATGCAATCATACTTAGGAACCCATTGAAGTTGTGGTACTTGTATAACTATGTTGGCCACCATACTTATACAATTACCCTTTCCCCAATGCACTCCCTCCTATGATGACACTTATAAGAATCAATACAACATATAACACATAAATCCATCTACTCACATAAGCTCATAACCACATAACCAAATAGGTCCAAAACCCCATCTATTAAAATAACATAGTAAAACTCTTGGAATACCGAAATCCATAGTCTAGCTAAAACAACATAGACTAAATCCAAAACGAAAATATAATCAGTTATAAGTCATGTCGCCCATAAGAGTGGAAACAGCTTAAAATCCTTCCTACCCATGTACTCCTAGTAACTCGAGCCACCACACGATTCTTAGGGAACATGACTTAAACATCAAAAGAAAAATAATGTACCTCAGGTACATAACATAACCCAACAAAAGATAGGAAACTACCATGTACCAAATTATGTACTATAATGTACAATTTAAGCAAAATACGACAATGACTAGCGTGGATGATTATGGTTCAACCAGCACTAGTCACATCCCAAAAAGAAAAATAACATGTGGCTAAGTATGAACTTACTATGGTTCAATTCATACTAGTCAAAACATCGTAATAAATAACATCCAAACACATCAATTAATATAAAATGCACACATACTCCTATGACGCCTATATGTAGGGACCCATAAGCTATAGACTAGGCTACGCGACTAGGCAACCTAACTCTCTATAACCATTGTCTCTGATACCATTCTGTCACACCCCACCATGGCTGAATATGGGGCACGACGTATGGATATCATCACAAAAATGGTGTCTCTATAGAGAAAACTAAAATGCAAATATAATGTCATAAATGGCGACACAAATGTCATGACAATATCTCAACAATGCAGGAGTCTTGGTAAGTAGGTAACAGTCCTAGCTCTTACCCACGACAAAAAAATCACAAAACCAAAACAAACATATAGGTGCCAAATAGTATCACTTAATAAATGAGCAAATGAAACTAAGAAGGAAACGAGGATATCCTTCTATATGCATTCCTACGCTCTCCAAATCCTAGCCACTTAAGTTCTCATGCCTACCCATAGCATCACATGAAAGAGACACTAAAACACGTCAACATAAAGTTGGTGAGAGTCATAGGTTTAGACTCCAACGCTAAATCAGTTATAAGTTGTGATTAACAACCATCAACACAATAACATATGGACAATGTGTTACAAGTATGCATTAACAACTAACATTCAAGAGCAATAATTCCAAACCAAATCCAAGGCTCCCACCCTTACCAAACACCATGGTACCATAGATGATCATACTATGTACCTATCCCAAGGCCCCGCCTTGTCATTATCCATTGGTCCCATAGATGATTACACTATGTACCTCTCAAATCCAAATCATACACAAACAAGAATCACATAGTAGTTAATCACATAATGTACACACAAGTCCATCTCAAACCTTAAAAACATTCACAACATCAATTTATAAATAACTCAACACAGTGTCTCTTCCATCCCATCTGGAAGTCAAAATCAATAGTAAACATAGGACTATGACATTCACCTGATTACTTCTTCACAAGTCCTCGCACTAGCAACAAGCTAACAAACCAAAAACACACAATCAATACATGAACCAATCACTAAGATGTCTCATCAACCTATGATGGACATCTAGCCTATTCCCATATAAATACCTCATTGATAAGCTCTAATCACCCCATTACCCTTCCCTAACAAGTCCTAAACTTGGTTAAGTTTAATAACTATCCCGTTCATATTTTACAAAAAACAGTCCCAATTTTAGGTCTCCTAACTTTAAGTCAAACGTCCACTTAAACATACCCATGGTTTCTCTAAAAGGAATATTCATACCCTTACATATGTTAGCTAACACCTCCCACTTGCCCTAACCTTAAAGCTACTGTTAACGCCCCGATATATATATATATATATATACATATATATATATATATATATATATATATATATATATATATATATATATATATATATATATATATATATATATATATATATATATATATATATATATATATATATATATATATATATATATATATATATATATATATATATATACTTTTGTCATTCCAGATTTCCTGATTTTAAACATACTAAAAGTTTATTATGATTAGGGGGTCTTACCCTAAACCACACCCTTAGCCCCAATGCAGATACTTGCTATAATATATCAACCATCTCTCATATTCGTTTGAAGATCCCAATGCAACCCTAAGTACCCCAAACAACCCAAAACTTAAAAAGAAAACATGCTGACTTCAAAACTATTTTGACCTCCGACTATTGTAACCTATTTTTGACCCACTTCCCTACCTCCAATTTAGTTCTCGTTTCTTGCATTGGAAAGCCACTTCAATTACCTTTTCAGGGATACTTTGATCGCAAAATAAGAGTTTGTAGAACTCCCAATATGATCAAAACAATTGACTCAAAATTCTGCCCAGTTTTTTAAAAACGGGTTTAATCAAATTAAGCTAATTAATTACCCATAACAATCTATCAATTTATGGTTGATATTTTATTCTCAAGTGTTATTTAAATACATTATTTTAATGTTATAATATGAACTCACTTATTTTTGGGAAGAAATTTGGATTTACGTCTTGAAGTAGCATCGACTATGTCTAAACCGGAGGATTCTACGTTACGTGCTTACGTTTACATACACCGTCTTTGGTGACAGTCCGACATTTCAGGAAATAAATTTATCCGTGAATATTATTTTGGACTTTTAAATTTGTGTTGGTTCATAAACTCATAAATTTACGAGAATAGATTAGGACTTACGATTATAATTTAACGTCCTTTACGACTAAATCGGAAACCTTAGGATTACGTATTTACGTTTTCGAACTCCGTTTTTGATGAGACAATTTTTATTAGATTCGTTTTGTGTCGTTGATTCATAATTTATAAAAACGTTTTTCGTAAAACGACCCGAGGGTACGCAAATCAAGGAAACTAGAATCGAGTAATACCCGTAAATTAGTGGGATGAGACAAAACAAGTTTTGCCCCACCCCACTAACATGGGATGGCGAAAACCATGACACAACACCATGAGGTGTCAAGTTTGTAGCTTACAAGCTACACTTGTTAGCCTAAGCTTAACAAGTAAGCTATCAAACCAACAAAACCATCTAACACAAACCATTTCTTCATTTACACATGCAAAACCACTCATACTATCCTCCCTCTCTCCCTCATTTCGTCCAACAATCATCAACAACAACCCTCATTTGATCTATTTTAGCCATAACATCATGTGTTACTCATACACATGATGATGCTCCTTTGAAACCTTGAAGATTGGAGGTGATTCTAACATCAAAGGAGGTGATTCGGTGATTTCCAAGGGCTGATTTCTACAAGAACTCTACAAATATTGGTGGTCTTCAAAGTTGGTGTTGATCTATCACAAGTTTTACCATCAAAAATTCAAGCCTTGATCATAAACTACTTAATCTTGATGGTATAAAGATTGTTCTTCCTATCCTCTTGTTATTTTGATTATGTAATCTTGTATTTTCTTTCCTATTGTATATGTATATGATGAATATATGATGATAAAAATATTGTGTGGGGATTTGGTGTTGATAAATATGGTTAAAAAGATGGAAAACCATAGGTAACAAGGTTAAAATCTTACTAAATATGATGGCTGTATAAAAACAGTAAGTAACCAAATGATAAACTGATAAAATGGCATGGTGGAATCAATTTACAGTAAGTATAAGATGACATACACATGTGAGAGTTGGCCATGCAATGGAATCATAAAAATGAGTGAGATATGATCAAAACAAAATTAGTATACCAATCTCAATAGTCTGTCTTGTAGGGACTGTTAAGGATACTTAGCCATGGATTGAGCAGTAGCTATAACTAACTTATTTGTAGCAAATAATATTAAGTTTATGTCATCCAAAAATGAGCTTCTATCTCCTTATATAACTCAAGATATGATAAAAATGGTGAAAGTGAAACTAAAAATCAGATTTTGTGAAATTAAAGTTTAATAGTATCATATAAGCACTCAAAATAATATAGTATAAAATGTGAAATTAAAACCCACTAACTTATATATTTAGTTTATATAAATATGTATAAGGATAAATAAATGGACATTATATAAAAATGGTAGTTTGGTAAGTTTTATAAGTTATAAAAACTATAAACATGATTTTTACGTCTTTTCGGCTAGTACCGTAAAATTAACGTTTTTCGTCAATAAAAACTTAGACGGTCGGAACCGTCTAATGTAAACTTTTTAAAAGACATATATTGATATATAAGTACTTAATACAATTAAAAACCTATAAAACCCGAACTATATAACATACGGACATTAACGGGCTAAGTTAGCGTTATTGGACTAATAATACAACTAAATAGGTTAAACACTTATAAACTTACTCATTGGGCTTAACCCACTTGGGCCCAACATGTAAAGTATAATACTGATAATAAAAGTATAAAATGGTCTAATTTAAGGTAATGGACTTATAATGGGCTTATTGGGTCTAAAACATGTAAATAAGTAAAACTAGTAAACTAGTATAAAAGTTACCAATACATAACACTAAAATGAGTAAATGAGAATGTATAAACCCACTTGATCATCATCATATATATAAAATCATCATATGTATACATAATTGTTATTTTTATAAAGTCATTGGACAAGAGTCTAAGATGAGTATTATTTGTCTAGGTTTCCGTGAATGAAGCACGTACCGTACATCCGAATTGGCGATAACCCGCCTTCCCACATCAACGTGAGTTCATATCCTCGCACTCTTTTAAATGTTTTTATAAACCCGTGAGGGAAATAACATGTTAGTTTTTATAAAATAGGACGTCATTTGTCCCGATTGTTTGTTTATTGATTTGGACCCGAATGATTGTATGACCCGATTGTATGACCCGATAAATGATTAAAGGACCCGATAGATGAAATCAAATGGATTATTAAAGTTAGGTTATGTCACTAAAAGTCCCATTAGCATGAATTGTGAACTACCGGGATTCGGTAGACGCTTATGCATTTAATAGTACTATTTGGGGACGATCACCCCAGTTCGCGCCTTGACGGTTGATCCTCGTCGTGCCACATTGATTAGTAAGCGAATTTATGTATGAGAAGATTTCTAAGCGTGATTATTGTGACGACACGCTAATTTAGATGGTCAAATTGAGTTTCGGGCTAGCTACCCGTTGTTTGTTGTAGTAAGGTAACAATGTCATGCGACTTATAATAATCCAAATAATGAAATACTACTATACGCATTGAATTACAATATATTGCCTGACTAGCAATACGGGGTCTTAGTATTGATTTTATGTTCGTGATTTGGTTTTACATAACCATATTCATATAACGGTTTTTATTTAACTTTATACAACGTTATAAAACGTATTGTATGATGTTTTTAACGACAATGGTTCGTATAATGATTTTGAAGCCGAAAGCCTATATTATGATTTTTGATAAGGATTTGTATAAAATGACTTTGGCTATTTTATGGCCTATTAAAAAGATTTGTACAAAATGATTTTCGGTAATAATTTTATACCGATGTTATATAGATGGATTTCATTAAACTCTATGAATTCACTCGGCGTTTTCGCTGACCTTTTCTTTTAACATGTTTTATCTCAGGTACTTGAAGGTAATTCTCAGGAAGACAACAAGAATTCATGGCCCGCACTTAAATAATAATTTCCATTCAAATACCTATGTAAATTTGATATTTATGAATGGAAATACTTTATTATTAAACGACGCCATTTTTATGTGTTGTCTATGATGTTAGTGATGTGCTATCCCGTAACACCAACGAGTCTTCCGCTGTATTGAAACATGTAAATTTAGGGGTGTTACAGTTTGGTACCAGAGCTCTCGTTATAGAGAACGAAAGATTTTTAAAACTAAGATCTTGAATAAAACATTTCAAAATCTTTTAACTATAAACATTTTTCTAAAAATGTCTAAAAAGCTTTTGACTATAATGGTGCCGAAGAATTCCCGAGTTACCGACAAGGCCAGACTGAGAAGTGTTATTTTAATATATATATACTTGGATTATATATATGATGTAATTTGATTACATGATTGTTTGATGATTATTTCTATATTTATACGAGGTATTTATACGACGTAGATTGTCACAAGTAACCCTAACTCCCCTAGCAAATCAATCGAAGCTATTCCTGTAGGAAATTCTAGCTATTCTATATCTAAACCAAGTTGTGGATGTTTATGATCCCAACGAAATAGTTGATATTCGTAGGAATGTAGATATTAGTTGATTGTGATATTGAAAAAGAATTGGCGAGATTAAATCTGATATCGATGTCATGACGGTCTTTCCTTATAGAGTGGAGTTTGACAAAACGTTATCACCTGGAAAGATGTCATCTGATTCGTTGTCATCCAATTCTTAAATTTGAAATCGAAAGGGTGAATGTTGACTTGAGGCTGTCATTGGAACCATTACCCAAAAGCCTCATGCCACTAATACCTTTCCGAGAAATCTGATTGAATGTGTGAGTCATCTCATGCTAGTGACTCATTTGATAACTATTGATGAAGAAGTTATAGAATCAGAAATTAAGTGTTGATCATATCGAGCTTTTATTGCCCTTTTAAGGTTTATGAATAAGGTTAAAAGTATTGGAGAATGAGGTAGGATATTGCATTAAGTATAAGTTGATTGAAAGTTGAATGAAGTAAAATTTAACTTGTATGGAATAAGAAATTGTTAAGAGGAAGTCGTTAAGTTCTGTGATTGAATTATAAGGTTTTAATTGATTGATTGGTTCGTGTTAAGGGTTGTTCCTAGAACATTTTCCAATGATGAGGATGCCCAGTGTCCAAGAAATAAATTGAAGAAATCTTCTTCTGAATTGGGACCGATGGAACTTCCAGGACAGGTGGAACCCCCATGACTCTTGTAGATTAGTATTCATTGTGGTATCTTTTAAAAATAATCCCTAACTTAACTGAGACATCAGTTGGTAGGATGAGATCTTGGAATTGTATGACATAGTGACACATAATGTGTTACGGTACAATTTGACTTGTTTGTGATTAATGAAAAGACTACCTTTGATTGCTAAATTCTACATGTACCGATGTTATCTATCTTTTATTGCTTCATCCTAATGTTCGCATTAGTGATGCAACCATTGAACAAGTACTCATCTCGAATTGAGTTACGTTGTGGATTAATCTTTTAGAGTGCCATCAAGGTCATGAACCTCATGATTAATTGGCTAAGCTCATTTCCTATTATATTGTAGTTAGTTCTTGGTGAACAACTCTTCATCACTCTTTTGCATATCACTCATTGTTTTTATAAGATAAAACCGTATCCATTGAGAAAAATTGGCTTTTCATCATCATATGGATTATTTAAAGTGAAATTTGTAAGTGATCGTTATCGAAATGAAGTTATTTATAAAACACCTTGGAAAACATAATTGTTTTCATAACAAAGAAAATCTTTGTACATTTATTTTTGATTCTTATTTAAGAATCAAGCATGAAAATGTTTTTATTATAAACAGGATGATAAAATTTTGACGAACTGAGTATTGCATTGTTAATCTTGAAATTGTATATAGTTGCGCGCCTACATACAATTTTGAAATGGACCATGCAAGGCTGATTAGTAGTCACCATAAAACTGATTAATAAACACTACATTTTCTTTAAAGATTGTGAAAGATTAAATTTTATGAGATCTGCAAGAAGTGAAAAATAGGGACATAGTGTTAGGGACACCTACATATGTGCCTGTAGCATCTATTCTTCTGAGTTGACTTTACTCATCTGTGGAAATTGTCTTATTTGACAATTGATATTCCCTTCTTCTCCAATTCTCCCGTGGTGAGATTCTTAGGAAAAGTATCTGATTACCGAGTGTTGATACCCGACTGGATATATTGACGTTCTTATCATTTCTTATGATTTGATTTCATTTGAATGACCTGGGTAACGATCCGAGGAGCTTTCGAATGCGTACTCGAATTATAAAAACATGGGATATATTCATATTCATTAAATGTTTTCGTCTGTATCTGATTTGAAATTCTCACGCATAGATTATGCGTTGACCTTACTCTTTTAAGGTTAGTTATGTCTCCTGATATCCTTGAATTTGTGAAGGATTATGAGTTATTATTAGACTTTTAAGAAGTTCACATCTTATCAACGGCAATAAAACTGGAAAGTTGATAGTGCCAGTAGAATGGATTGATTGATTATGACATGACGACATTGTCTTAATTGATGGGAACTCGAGTAGAATTCCCCTAAATGATAAGATGTTGATTATCAAAAGTGATCTAAATAATTCTTGATGGATGACCATATCCTGCATTTAGACTTGAAATTATACCATGAATGGTTATAAATTAGTCATAGATCTTGTAATCTAAGAAGAACTTAAAAGTAAATGTATAAAAAGATGTTCATGTTATTTGAAATTTTAGGAGGTATTTGCTGGTGAATTACCTAGACTTTCGCCATTAAGGCAAGTTGAAATTGGTATTGATGATATTCCCGGTGCTGCACCTGTGGCATGTGCACTGTACGTCAGCACCATCTGAATTAAAGGAATTACCGTACAACTGAGAGAGTTGTTGGAGATAGATTTTATTCTACCGAGCTCATCATCATGAAGAGCTATGGTGTTATCATTCCTTATATTTGTTAAATTACCCTGAACTAGGTAAATGGATGATCAAAATCTATATCCACTACCCAAGATGATAGATTTGTTCGATCATTTACAAGGTTCTAACAGATTGATCCACGGCATAGTTATCATCAACTTCGCGTCCGCGAAAAAGATTATCTATTCCAATCACTACATCCGATACTTGTAATGAACATTATGAGTTTCACGTAATGACGTTTGGATTGACTAATACACATGTAGTAGTCATAAATTTGATGAATCACGTGTGTAGGTTGTAATTTGATAAATTCATGCTCGTGATCATTAAGGACCATTTGTTTGTTTACAAGAATAAGAATGAAGTTACTAATTAATTATAGACTGCCCTGAATTGACCGAACAATGAAAACCTGTACCTTGAGTAATTAACATGTTATTAAAGGCTTAATCCTTTACATGATTTGACCGTGTGATAATAAGATAATGGGATCTATATTGACATTTCAAAAAATAGAGTCATTTAAGACACTGGGTTTTACTAAAAAGAAAGTGCAAATATGTTTTGACAAATGTTTTATCAAAAAGAACTTTTGAGGGATTATTCCCTTATACCCATAATATTTAACTAAACTCCTTTTTAGGGGTAAATGTTTGTGTATACCTCAAGACAACCTAAGAAGGATTGAGGAAACCATTTAAACCATGACTTGAAAATTTGAAACAATAATTTACGCTTTTCAACTAAGAAAATTTTGACCAAAGTATAACCAAAGATTTTTCGAACATTTACGAATCTTATTAATTATTTTCGATAAATCAACAAAAGTCACATTAATTAAATTCAAATTTATTTTGAACATTTTTCTATAATTAGACAAACTGAGAAAATTTAAAATTTTTACGGTTACGTTTCATAAAATTAAATATTTATTATTTAATTACTTGTAATATTTATCGACGCTTTAAACGTCGGATTGAACAAAACTAATAAAAATGATAGTTGAGACGAAACTAAAACTTAGAAAATATGAAGAAACAATTTCTGAGTAAATTATAGACATGATAATTATTGCATCAGGAAAGATGAATGTAAATACTGACGTATTATGTAAAAAGGATAATATAGATAATAAAAGGGGTTCGCGGCTAATGTGAACCATTAGAATTAAGAAGTCGATGACGTTACATGTTTAAAAGGCCACTTGTGGTTGCCTAAATATAGAGGATTGTGAGATATAGTTATGTTGGAATCTTATAAGTTTAAGTATTCTATTTACGTCAATCCTGATCTAAAGTATCTTTATCTGAAGAAGTTGTACTGATGGAAAATTATGAAGGCAAGACATCGCCTCATACATCAGTAAACGTCTAGCTATTGCAAAGGTCATCATCTTAATTTGGTTCGATTTGGGTCATCGTCGACCGACTGACCAAATCTGCTAATATCATTCTCGTTAATGATAAATGCAAAAGAGTTATGTAAACACAGTGTGCCGTATCGATCATCTCTATCAAGATCCTCGCTTCGCATCGAATTTCTAGAGATTTGCTTAGAAGTCATTGAGAACGAATCTTAATGAGAGTACTGTTTACCACCCCAATCGAATGGACGAGGTAAAGTAACGATACAAAATACTATAAGTGCTGTTTTATGCTTGACTGATTGACCTTTGGTAATAAACTATATAATCGTTTTCCTTTGGAGGGATTATCATTGATAATCATCGTGTTAGGATTAAGATCGAATCTTGTTAGGATCTAAATATTAGAGCATCTGTAAGCAGGAGTTGGGATGAAGACACCGGACATACACCCATTGTGAGTTGGACATGTCTTTTAGGAAGGTTTCCTATGATGACAAACCTAACCTTACAAAATCCTCGACCCGCGAGACCTGAAATAATTGTTGAAATTAGGATCTGATTATTGACTGCCGGTAGTGGGCAAGAGGTTATGTGAATATGAAATGTAGATCTTGAAGTGCCAGAGGGGTAGCAAAGTTATGCCAAAAATCTTAACAATGGAAAAATGAATTGATGATCTGAAAGATCATGGGATATAAGTCCCCGTTGTATGGGACCATTGAGATGATGTAAAAGATTGGTTTAAAAGGCATATAAGCTGGATCTACCCTAGGACTTCAAGAGCTGCGTGAATTATGTTTCGTATACCGAACTTGATAAAATGTCTATCAAGTGAGAATCTGATCACTTCTTGATGAAGTTTAGATCGGCGAAAAGTTGCATTCATCAAAAACCCGTGATCATCATGGATAGAGAAAGTAAGTCAACATTAAGCCTGATCTTATTCCCGTAGTTATGTTTGACGAAACTCGCGTATTGTAATGAATTACACTTGTGAGAAAAGACCGAATATGGAGGAAATACCCACATGGCTTTAACTCTATAAGAAGCGAGTAGTAAGATAAGATGATCTTTGAGGACAAAGATCCTGTTTAGGGGTAAATGCTGTGACAATCCGTCAATTTATGGTTGATATTTTATTCTCAAGTGTTATTTAAATACATTATTTTAATGTTATATTATGAACTCACTTATTTTTGGGAAGAAATTTGGATTTACGTCTTGAAGTAGCATCGACTATGTCTAAACCGGAGGATTCTACGTTACGTGCTTACGTTTACATACACCGTCTTTGGTGACAGTCCGACATTTCAGGAATTAAATTTATCCGTGAATATTATTTTGGAGTTTTAAAGTTGTGTTGGTTCATAAACTCACAAATTTACGAGAAGAGATTTAGACTTACGAATATAATTTAACGTCCTTAACGACTAAACCGGAAACCTTAGGATTACGTATTTTACGTTTTCGAACTCCGTTTTTGATGATACAATTTTTATTAGATTCGTTTTGTGCCGTTGATTCATAATTTATAAAAACTTTTTCGTAAAACGACCCGAGGGCACGCAAATTGAGGAAACTAGAATCGAGTAATACCCGTAAATTAGTGGGATGAGACAAAATAAGTTTTGCCCCACCCCACTAACATGGGATGGCCAAAACCATGACACAACACCATGAGGTGTCAAGTTTGTAGCTTACAAGTTACACTTATTAGCCTAAGCTTAACAAGTAAGCTATCAAACCAACAAAACCATCTAACACAAACCATTTCTTCATTTACACATGCAAAACCACTCATACTATCCTCCCTCTCTCCCTCATTTCGTCCAACAATCATCAACAACAACCCTCATTTGATCTATTTTAGCCATAACATCATGTGTTACACATACACATGATGATGCTACTTTGAAGCCTTAAAGATTGGAGGTGATTCTAACATCCAAGTAGGTGATTTGGTGATGTCCAAGGGCAGATTTCTACAAGAACTCTAAAAATATTGGTGGTCTTCAAAGTTGGTGTTGATCTATCACAAGTTTTGCCATCAAAAATTCAAGCCTTGATCATAAACTACTTAATCTTGATGGTATAAAGATTGTTCTTCCTATCCTCTTGTTATTTTGATTATGTAATCTTGTATTTTATTTCCTATTGTATATGTATATGATGAATATATGATGATAAAAATATTGTGTGGAGATTTGGTGTTGATAAATATGGTTAAAAAGATGGAAAACCATAGGTAACAAGGTTAAAATCTTGCTAAATATGATGGCTGTATAAAAACAGTAAGTAACCAAATGATAAACTGATAAAATGGCATGGTGGAATCAATTTACAGTAAGTATAAGATGTCATACACATGTGAGAGTTGGCCATGCAATGAAATCATAAAAATGAGTGAGATATTATCAAAACAAAATTAGTATACCAATCTAAATAGTCTGTCTTGTAGGGACTGTTAAGGATACTTAGACATGGATTGAGCAGTAGCTATAACTAACTTATTTGTATCAAATAATATGAAGTTTATGTCATCCAAAAATGAGCTTCTATCTCCTTATAGAACTCAAGATATGATAAAAATGGTGAAAGTAAAACTAAAAATCAGATTTTGTGAAATTAAAGTTTAATAGTATTATATAAGCACTCAAAATAATATAGTATAAAATGTGAAATTAAAACCAACTAACTTATATATTTCATTTATATAAATATGTATAAGGATAAATAAATGGACATTATATAAAAATGGTAGTTTGGTAAGTTTTATAAGTTCTAAAAACTATAAACATGATTTTTACGTCTTTTCGGCTAGTACCGTAAAATTAACGTTTTTCGTCAATAAAAACTTAGACGGTCGGACCCGTCTAATGTAAACTTTTTAAAAGACATATATTGATATATAAGTACTTAATACAATTAAAAACCGATAAAACCCGAACTATATAACATACGGACATTAACGGGCTAAGTTAGCGTTATTGGACTAATAATACAACTAAATAGGTTAAACACTTATAAACTTACTCATTGGGCTTAACCCACTTGGGCCCAACATGTAAAGTATAATACTGATAATAAAAGTATAAAATGGTCTAATTTAAGGTAATGGACTTATAATGGGCTTATTGGGTCTAAAACATGTAAATAAGTAATACTAGTAAGCTAGTATAAAAGTTACCAATACATAACACTAAAATGAGTAAATGAGAATGTATAAACCCACTTGATCATCATCATATATATAAAATCATCATATGTATACATAATTGTTATTTTTATAAAGTCATTGGACAAGAGTCTAAGACGAGTATTATTTGTCTAGGTTTCCGTGAATGAAGCACGTACCGTACATCCGAATTGGCGATAACCCGCCTTCCCACATCAACGTGTGTTCATAGCCTCACACTCTTTTAAATGTTTTTATAAACCCGCGAGGGAGATAACATGTTAGTTTTTATAAAATAGGACGCCATTTGTCCCGATTGTTTGTTTATTGATTTGGACCCGAATGATTGTATGACCCGATTGTATGACCTGATAAATGATTAAAGGACCCGATAGATGAAATCAAATGGATTATTAAAGTTAGGTTATGTCACTAAAAGTCCCATTAGCATGAATTGTGAACTACCTGTAATTGGTAGACGCTTATGCATTTAATAGTACTATTTCGGGACGATCACCCTAGTTCGCGACTTGACGGTTGATCCCCGTCGTGCCACATTGATTGGTAAGCGAATTTATGTATGAAAAGATTTCTATAAGCGTGATTATTGTGACGACACGCTAATTTAGATGGGCAAATTGAGTTTCGGGCTAGCTACCCGTTTTTTGTTGTAGTAAGGTAACAATGTCATGCGGCTTATAATAATCCAAATAATGAAATACTGCTATACGCATTGAATTACGATATATTGCCTGACTAGCAAAACGGGGTCTTAGTATTTATTTTATGTTCGTGTTTTGGTTTTTGCATAACGATATTCATATAACGATTTTTATTTAACTTTATACAACGTTAAAAAACGTATTGTATGATGTTTTTAACGACAATGGTTCGTATAATGATTTTGAAGGCGAAAGCCTATATTATGATTTTTTATAAGGATTTGTATAAAATGACTTTGGCTATTTTATGGCCTATTAAAAAGATTTGTACAAAATGATTTTCGGTAATAATTTTATACCGATGTTATATTGATGGATTTCATTAAACTCTATGAATTCACTCGGCGTTTTCGCTGACCTTTTCTTTTAACATGTTTTATCTCAGGTACTTGAAGGTAATTCTCGGGAAGACAACAAGAATTCATGGCCCGCACTTAAATAATAATTTCCATTGAAATGCTTTGTAAAACCTGTATGAAATACAATGACTTGGGACCTATGTAAATTTGATATTTATAAATGGAAATACTTTATAATTAAACGACGCCATTTTTATGCGTTGTCTATGATGTTAGTGATGTGCTATCCCGTAACACCAACGAGTCTTCCGCTGTATTGAAACATGTAAATTTGGGGGTGTTACAGGATTGCACAAGGAATCAAGAATTTACCGGGATCACCGACTTTTTCAGGTATGCGGTTAAGATAAACCGATGAACAACTAGACAATTGTTGCAATTTCTCCTTGTTGTTCAACATACTCTAGAAGTTAGCGGCAAATCGAGGCATCATGACCAAAGCATCGGAAAAACTCATATTAAAATGAACGTCACAAAACATTTTCATAAAAAGCTCAAATTGGTAATTATCGCGCTCTTGACGTTTCTCCTTTCTAAGTCTCGATGGATAGGGCAAAGGTGGTGTGGGTTGAGGAATAGGCATAGCCTTTGGAATCTCGGGTTCTAAATGTGGTAATGGGTCAACCGTAGGTATTGCATGAGCGATACTTCTTGGGATTTGGACATGCTCCTTTTCGAACATCACCTCGGGTTCTTCCTCAATTGCATCATCCGTAGGAGCAATTGGTTGAGGAGTCAGTTCCTTAAGTGTCTTACCACTTCGTGTGGTAATCACTTTCATCTTTCCCTTAGGGTTCGATATGGTATTTCTAGGAAGACTACTCGAAGACGGTTTGCACATTATAGCCTCAAACATAGATGAAATTTTATCCTTAAGCATAGATTGCCTCTTCTCGGCCTTAATCATCTCTTGTTTTATTTCATGTTGCCCTTGTTACATTTTTTGTTGGTTTTGTTGTAACCTAGTTATATTCCCTTCTATTTTGTTTGTATGGATTTTAAGCTCATTTGCTAACTCGTTTTTCAACTCCTTTTTCAACTCCTTTTTCAAGTCATTCTTAAACTAGGATCTTAGGCTAATGATCTCTCTTTGAATATTATCAAACCTAGCATCGTTTCCATTTGCGTATTCAACAAATTCATTTGGAAGATCTTTTGAAGTTAGCAAACCCTTTTTGTTGTTTTGAAAATCATTGTTTTGATTTTTGTTTGAAACTTGATTGTTATTAGCCCCTTCATTCCCATAGTTTCCTTTGTTATTGTTTTGAAACCAACTTGATTGTTTCGATAATTGTTTTTAGCATTTTGATTGGGAGCAAAACCCGGTGAAGTCAATTGATTAGAGCGGGTAACTTGACCGTTTTGGTTGTAAGTTCCCGTGGCCGCGTAGGCACTCGAAGTGTTACCACCTTTGGTAATGCAATGGAATCATAAAAATGAGTGAGATATGATCAAAACAAAATTAGTATACCAATCTGAATAGTCTGTCTTGTAGGGACTGTTAAGGATACTTAGACATGGATTGAGCAGTAGCTATAACTAACTTATTTGTAGCAAATAATATGAAGTTTATGTAAACCAAAAATGAGCTTCTATCTCCTTATAGAACTCCAGATATGATAAAAATGGTGAAAGTGAAACTAAAAATCAGATTTTGTGAAATTAAAGTTTAATAGTATTATATAAGCACTCAAAATAATATAGTATAAAATGTGAAATTAAAACCCACTAACTTATATATTTCATTTATATAAATATGTATAAGGATAAATAAATGGACATTATATAAAAATGGTAGTTTGGTAAGTTTTATAAGTTATAAAACTATAAACATGATTTTTACGTCTTTTCGGCTAGTACCGTAAAATTAACGTTTTTCGTCAATAAAAACTTAGACGGTCGGACCCGTCTAATGTAAACTTTTTAAAATACATATATTGATATATAAGTACTTAATACAATTAAAAACCGATAAAATCCGAACTATATAACATACGGACATTAACGGGCTAAGTTAGCGTTATTGGACTAATAATACAACTAAATAGGTTAAACACTTATAAACTTACTCATTGGGCTTAACCCACTTGGGCCCAACATGTAAAGTATAATACTGATAATAAAAGTATAAAATGGTCTAATTTAATGTAATGGACTTATAATGGCCTTATTGGGTCTAAAACATGTAAATAAGTAAAACTAGTAAACTAGTATAAAAGTTACCAATACATAACACTAAAATGAGTAAATGAGAATGTATAAACCCACTTGATCATCATCATATATATAAAATCATCATATGTATACATAATTGTTATTTTTATAAAGTCATTGGACAAGAGTCTAAGACGAGTATTATTTGTCCAGGTTTCCGTGAATGAAGCACGTACCGTACATCCGAATTGGCCATAACCCGCCTTCCCACATCAACGTGAGTTCATAGCCTCGCACTCTTTTAAATGTTTATAAACCCGCGAGGGAGATAACATGATAGTTTTTATAAAATAGGACGCCATTTGTCCCGATTGTTTGTTTATTGATTTGGACCCGAATGATTGTATGACCCGATTTTATGACCTGATAAATGATTAAAGGACCCGATAGATGAAATCAAATGGATTATTAAAGTTAGGTTATGTCACTAAAAGTCCCATTAGCATGAATTGTGAACTACCGGGATTTGGTAGACGCTTATGCATTTAATAGTACTATTTGGGAACGATCACCCCAGTTCGCGCCTTGACGGTTGATCCCCATCGTGCCACATTGATTGGTAAGCGAATTTATGTATGAGAAGATTTCTTTAAGCATGATTATTGTGACGACACGCTAATTTAGATGGGCAAATTGAGTTTCAGGCTAGCTACCCGTTGTTTGTTGTAGTAAGGTAACAATGTCATGCGGCTTATAATAATCCAAATAACGAAATATTGCTATACGCATTGAATTACAATATATTGCCTGACTAGCAATACGGGGTCTTAGTATTGATTTTATGTTCGTGTTTTGGTTTTACATAACCATATTCATATAACGGTTTTTATTTAACTTTATACAACGTTATAAAACGTATTGTATGATGTTTTTAACGACAATGGTTCGTATAATGATTATGAAGGCGAAAGCCTATATTATGATTTTTGATAAGGATTTGTATAAAATGAGTTTGGCTATTTTATGGCCTATTAAAAAGATTTGTACAAAATGATTTTCGGTAATAATTTTATACCGATGTTATATTGATGGATGTCATTAAACTCTATGAATTCACTCAGCATTTTCGCTGACCTTTTCTTTTAACATGTTTTATCTCAAGTACTTGAAGGTAATTCTCGGGAAGACAACAAGAATTTAATGGCCCTTACTTAAATAATAATTTCCATTCAAATGCTTTGTAAAACCTGTATGAAATACAATGACTTGGGACCTATGTAAATTTGATATTTATGAATGGAAATACTTTATTATTAAACGACGCCATTTTTATGCGTTATCTATGATGTTAGTGATGTGCTATCCCGTAACACCAACGAGTCTTCCGCTGTATTGAAACATGTAAATTTGGGGGTGTTACAGGATTGCACAAGGAATCAAGAATTTACCGGGATCACCGACTTTTTCAGGTATGCGGTTAAGATAAACCGATGAACAACTAGACAATTGTTGCAATTTCTCCTTGTCGTTCAACATACTCTAGAAGTTAGCGGCAAATCGAGGCATCATGACCAAAGCATCGGAAAAACTCATATTAAAATGAACGTCACAAAACATTTTCATAAAAAGCTCAAATTGGTAATTATCGCGCTCTTGACGTTTCTCCTTTCTAAGTCTCGATGGATAGGGAAAAGGTGGTGTGGGTTGAGGCATAGGCATAGCCTTTGGAATCTCGGGTTCAAAATGTGGTAATTGGTCAACCGTAGGTATGGCATGAGCGGTACTTCTTGGGATTTGGACATGCTCCTTTTCGAACATCACCTCGGGTTCTTCCTCAATTACATCATCCGTAGGAGAAATTGGTTGAGGAGTCAGTTCCTTAAGTGTCTTACCACTTCGTGTGGTAATCACTTTCATATCTCCCTTAGGGTTCGATATGGTATTTCTAGGAAGACTACTCGAAGACGGTTTGCACATTATAGCCTCAAACATAGATGAAATTTTATCCTCAAACATAGATTGCCTCTTCTCGGCCTTAATCATCTCTTGTTTTATTTCATGTTGCCCTTGTTACATTTTTTGTTGGTTTTGTTGTAACCTAGTTATATTCCCTTCCATTTTGTTTGTATGGATTTTAAGCTTATTTGCTAACTCGTTTTTCAACTCCTTTTTCAACTCCTTTTTCAAGTCATTCTTAAACCAGGATCTTAGGCTAATGATCTCTCTTTGAATATTATCAAACCTGGCATTATTTCCATTTGCGTATTCAACAAATTCATTTGGAAGATCTTTTAAAGTTAGCAAACCCTTGTTGTTGTTTTGAAAATCATTGTTTTGATTTTTGTTTGAAACTTGATTGTTATTAGCCCCTTCATTCCCATAGTTTCCTTTGTTATTGTTTTGAAACCAACTTGATTATTTCGATAATTGTTGTTAGCATTTTGATTGGGAGCAAAACTAGGTGAAGTCAATTGATTAGAGCGGGTAACTTGACCGTTTTGGTTGTAAGTTCCCGTGGCCGCGTAGGCACTCGAAGTGTTACCACCTTTGGTAATGCACTCGGAGAAATCATGACCTCCACCATAATACATACATGAAACCTCAACCGCTTTAGCCATAGCGGGAGCACTTTGTTCACCAACTTTGAATTCAATTAAAAGACCTTTAAGCTTATCAAAGATTTTGTTTTCCATGTTCGCCTCAATTTGGCAAGCATCAATGGTATTGGACAAAGAAGGTGAAGACGAAGACGAAGCCTTACGAACACTCGATGTGTTACGAGGACTATATACCTTAGATCTATTCTCAATTATCAACAAATCTTCCTCAACCGTTTTACACAAAAAATTACCACCGGCGACGGCATTTAGATAATCCCTTTCATGATTATTTAAACCATTGTAAAAAGTGTCAATTTGATGCAAGTCGGAAAAACCATGATGAGGACACGCATGTAACATTTCCTTAAACCTATTCCAAGCCATTGAAAAACTCTCATTAAATTCTTGTGAAAATTTTGAAATCTCGTTTTTCAAATGCGTAGTGTTAGAGGGCGGAAAATATTGGTTCACAAATCTTGAAACGAGATCCTTCCACGTCAATATAGAATTGGGTGGCTCTTTCTCTAACCAAATTTTAGCGGGCTCCGCTAAGGAATACGGAAAAAGCATCATCCTAATCGAGTCATTATCAACATCCTTAAATTTTCAAGTGGCGGTAAGACGATTGAATTGGCGGATATGGTTGTGCGAGTTGTCCTTTTCATCACCACGGAATTTGTTGTTTTGAATCATCGACAACAAACCCGTCTTTACTTCAAAATTCTCCGCAAGGATAGCGGGAATCACAATAGCCTCTCCATAACCCTCGGTGGGTGCTTGAAGTGTAGAAAAATGATAATCTTATAACTAATCAAAAGGGTTGTTATTATGCTAGAGAGAGAAACTAGAGAGAGAATCAAAGAAACTTTTATTAATGTGTAAAACAAACTAAACAACCAACACCCCTTTCCATGATGGAAAGGGGTTTATATATCCAAGTCCTTAAGTGGACTTGGGCCTCCGTCCCATGAACATGCTCATGGGTCGGGCTAAACAATATTACATAACCAATACTACGAGCCTATAACTATATTGTTGGAGTGACCGAGACGTTCTTAATATACAAAACGTATTTCCAACAATCTCCCCCAAAGGGAGGTCACTCCAAATTTACAAAGTCCTAATCTAGCATGTTAGATCTTGTTCTTGAGCTCGTAGTCCACTTGTCTCTTTTGTCTTTTCTTTTTGTTGTGAATATGTTGATGTTGATCTTTTAGGCTTTGGCTTTATAGCATTGTTCTTTTGACCCTTCATGTGCGATCTTTGCCTTCTTGTGATTCTTGCCTCCTCGTGACTCCATGTTCCACACACTTATGTTTTTTGTTGAATTCTTGAAAGCTTTAGAGTTTGGTACAGCGGAAGACTTAATTTTGAACTTTCTTGAATTTTGCTGAAATTGATGAAGAAAAACATAAGCATGTGGGAACGACTTCATCTAGTACACCGCAACGCCACCGTCTTCAAATGCCGCAACATAACAAGACATGAACGAAATGGCTTAGAACATTTCATTCTAAATCGGTAGCATTTTACCTCCGGTCGGTGAAGACCGTTGGACGATATTAGATATCGTAGCTGTAACGGATAGTTTTAATTAAGTAACTTCCTAACAGGATTTCGCGGGTAAACCCGTTCTCTTTATTCGACGATCACTAAGCCTGACTGCGAACATAAAGAGTGAATCACTTGGATAAATTATCCTTGTGATTTAAGCCGTCAATTCATGAACCTAGAACAAGTGAGTTTCAATTAAGATTTTCACCATTTTTGCTTTCCATTTGTCACGAGCTTGATTCATATAGAATCTTGCACGTCACCTACCAAGTGTTGTTTGATGTTAACACTAGAAGGATTTCCACTCGTCACTGTGAACACTAAAGAGTGTCACTCTGAGTGTTCTGGCAAGATCATACGATAATGTGTAGAGGCCTGGAACGAGTTCAAGTTGAATTAAGAATTAAACTACTGTTTCATTCCAGCTTTTCACAAGATTGGTTCTTAATGAACCGCACGTGTCACCTACCATGAGCTTGTTTGATGTTGGCTCAAGCAGGATTTCCATCTTCATTGTAATACTTGCTTATCACTCGGATGTTCTGGCAATATTACAAGAATAAATCAAAAGTGTCCTAATGAGACTTTTGATGATCTCGTGGCTCTAGACTCGATAGTGCGTTTTGATTTAGTGAGCGATGGCTGGAGAGGATTGCCACCTATTCAATATCAGTCTATTCGGAGTGAATAAACCAATAGATAACGTGCTAAGCTCCGTGTGATTAAAACAAATATCTTTTGAGAGATATTTGAGTTAGCTGGGAGGGGTTGTGCATGAAATCACTGGGTCCATGATGTCTTGTCTTCAATATTGAGAATCATTAAAAATGATCCCAATAATAGATGTGTTGACCCGGTTTCTGTCCTAAGTTGTAAGGAGGGTTTCTTTCTTTACACCCTTTATCTTTACATTTCTTTTTCATTCTTCAACCCCTTTAGTACTTACCAATACATCATCACTAGCACCTTGTTGTAATTGTTCTAGTGCTAGCATCAGTAATTAGTCGGTACTCTGCTACGTTCACAATCATCTCCAACTTTCCTATGACTTCTAATTCTATCTAAGGAATTGTCCTTGGGAAGATTCCATCGGTTCTAATTAATCATTGGACTAATACCTAATCCTACCACCCTTTTGTCACCACAACTGTCGTGAATTAAGTGTGTTTTGGGTAAGGATTGTTACCATGAAAAATCCATAAAAATCACTTAAAACACTTGTGATATTATAATTAAAGTTTTTGTGCCTTAAGTGTTTTGTTCATAAAAAACGCTCCCCCTTAACCCGTGCATCACACATATTAAGTTGGTTTATCTTTTAAGTCTTTTTCATTTATTTTAGCCAAATATCATTAAGTCTCCTTAATCCTATTTTATCCCCTTAACCCGTGCATCACACATGGTAGAGCTGTGTCTCCTGAAGACATAGCAAAGAAAAGGGTTGATATGAAAACCCTAAACATTCTGAAACTCTCCTTGGGACAAGAAAATCAGCATAAATACAGAGGTTATGAGTCTGCAAAAGACCTTTAGGCAGCCCTTGAAGTTGCCTATGGTGGTAATGCTGATACTAAGGAAGAGAAGAAGAAGCAACTCATGCATGAGTATGCTGTCTTTAAGGCTCAGCCTAATGAGAAGCTTAGCAGTGTTAGAAGCAGACTGCTTGATATTACAAGCAAGTTGTCCTTCATGGGGACACAAGTTGGTGATGTTGACATTATTGCCACCTTTCTTTAAAGCCTTGGTGATGCGTGGAAGATTGAGGAAAGATCTATACTTGCCAATAACACTCACAAAAGTTCTACTTTTGATGATATCTACAACAAACTGAGGCTGTTGGAGAATGAAACTCTTTTGGAGCATGGTAGTAAGTCTACTAATAGTAAAATGGCCTTCTTCTCACATAGTGAAGGTCAATTTGATCAGAAGGACTCATACATGCACCCAGTTACTGGATCAACATGTGTCAACGCTGGATCATACCCTGTCAACGCCTCACATTCAGAGGCTGACACATACAAAATTGACTCACCAAGAGTTAAGCCTAATGGTTCAGTGATTACATATGAGGAACTTGAGCAAATAAGTGATGAGCACTTGGAGGAGATGGATATTAAGTGGAACATGGCTCTTGCAAGTATAAGAGCAAACATGTGGAATGGAAGGTTTAAGAAGAAGATGACCTTTAATGCAAAGGACACTGATGGATTTGATAAATCCAAGGTTGAGTGCTACAATTGTCATCGTATGGGGCACTTTATGAGGGAATGCAGATCTCCAAGAAGATCTGATGCTGGAAAACCCTCAAGCCAAGTTGTTAAGGCTCATGATCCTAAGGCCATGGTAGCAGTGCAAGAAATTGATGGTATTGGATGGGACTAGAGCTATTTGGCTAAGGATGGGGAAGAGGATAAAGCTATGGTTGCTGAAATCGAAGAAGAAGAGTATGTTCAATATTCTGTCATGGCACACTCCTCCTCTTCATCAGACAATGAGGTATACGATGATGCTTTTTGTAGTAAGGGTTGTCGTTAAATTACTGAAAAACTTAACAAAGAGGTTTTAAAATTGTTAAGTGATGTGAGTACTGAGAGATGCAAGTTGTCTAACTATCAAATTGCTCTCACTCAAACTAAGAAGACAGTTTCTGAGTATAAGAAAATGGAATTTGACCTAAAAGATAAAATAAATATCTTAAAACATGAGTTAAATGCTAGTAATGATGTTAGAAACATCATGGAAAGGGTCAATGCTGAATTAAAGGCTAAGTTAGATGATGCTATCAAGAATAAGGATAATGTTGACCTTAAAATTCAGAGATTTGATAAGGCCTCACAAACCCTAAGAGAATGTGTTAATAAACAGAGGGATCCTAAGGACATGACTGGGATTGGGATGAAAGACTATACTGTTGTTCCACCACCAGCTGGGGACTTCTATGGTGTCCAAATAAAGGACTTATCTTGGACTGGTTTGCCATAACTCCAAGAAGAGGAATTTACTCCTCCACCAAGAGTCCTTACCCCAGTTGAAGAATATAGGCAAAAGCTGACTGATTTGGATGTATGGAAGAAAGCCAACCCTACCTTGTTTGTTAAGGGTGGCATGTTGTGTGAAAGTCCATATGAGTCTACCCCTATCAAAGTAACAAACCCAATCACTGGCAAGACTGTTGACCTTGGCTCAAACAGTGCTAAGAAACCTAGCATTAAGTATGCAGAAATGTATAGGAATACTAAGTCACCAAAAAGCCAAGTTAGTAATGATGGAACAGGTTTCTTTTCTTCTATACCTAGGGTTGTGTCTAGAAAAGCCTGTTACACTTGTGGTAGTTTTTCACATTTAGCATATAAGTGTGTCAACGCTTCCAAGGTCAACGCTGTTAAAAAGTCAAACATTGTCAGACCCAAAACTTTTGTGGAGCAAAGTCCACAAGTTGTTAGAACAGCCCCATTCTTCACTAAAAGGTCCAACACTCATGGACAAAGACCATTTCAGAAGACCAATACTTGGTCTAATAGGCAATGGGTTTCTGTAGCAAAGCCTAGGTTCAACGCTGACAAGGGTAATTTCAGTGTTGACAAGACCAAATCCAACGCTGACAGAAACGTTGCCAGACATAAATATTTGCAACCACGGGGCAAGGGGTCTAAAGCTTCCTCTATCTTGACATGGAGACCTAAGCAAGATCAAAACCCTAATTCTAATGGGATTTCTATGACCTGCCACAGATTTAATTATATTTCAAAGGTCATTACAAAACCAATTGGGGTTAACTGGGTATTTCATCCAAAAAGGGATGAACAAGGGGTTGTTATGAGAACTAAGTCTGTTCTTGTTGAACAACCAGATAAATCCAAGTCTGCTCAGGCTTGGGTTCCCAAAGAAAACTAACTTGTTTACTTTATGTATAGGGTATTCAAAAACAGGTCAATGATTATGGATATTGGGACAGTGGATGCTCTAGGCACATGACTGGGAAGGAAGATTATCTGACAAACTTCACTCCCATTAAGGATGGTGATAAAGTTTACTTTGGAGGTGGATATGGAACTATCACAGGCAAAGAAACTCTTCTCACCAAGAACTTGTGTTTTGGAAACGTGTTTATGGTAAAAGAACTTGATTACAATCTGTTTAGTGTATCACAAGTTTGTGATACCAAAAATAAAGTTCTGTTTACTGATACTAAATGCTTGGTGTTCAGCAAGGATTTTAAAATTCTAGATGAGAAATATATTGACAATAGAACACCTAGGCATAAGGACATTTATAGTGTGAATCTTAATGGTATTAGGATGAATAATAATATGTCATGTTTTTATGCTAAAGCTTCAGTTGATGAGAGTAACTATGGCACAAGAGACTAGGGCACATCAACTTTAAGAATATAAATAGGCTTGTGAGACTTGGCTTGGTTGATGGTTTGCCTGAAAAGGCTTTCCACAATGAGCACTCTTGTGTTGCATGCCTTAAAGGCAAGCAGCATAAGGTCTCATTTAAGTCTAAACAGGTGCACTCTAGTTCTAAACCACTTCACTTGCTTCATATGGACCTGTTTGGTCCAACTAATATAGAGAGTTTGAATGGTAAATCATACTGCTTTGTCATCACAGATGACTTTTCTAGGTTTACTTGGACTTTCTTTTTAGCTATGAAAAGTGACACTGCTGATACTTTAATTGATTTTATTACTCAGATAGAAAAGAAAACTGGTAATGAAGTTAAAATGCTTAGAAGTGATAATGGTGGTGAGTTTAGAAATAAACTGTTGGATGATTTTTGTGACGAGAAAAGGATTACTAGGCAGTTTACTGTTGCCAGAACCCCACAGCAAAATAGGGTTGCTGAGAGAAAGAATAGAACCCTAATTGAAGCAGCCAGGACTATGTTGGCTGATGCTCACTTTCCCATAGCTTTTTGGGCTGAGGCTGTGAATACAGCTTGTTATGTTCAGAATAGAGCATTGGTCAACAAGATTCAGAACAAAACACCTTATGAATTACTTTGGGGAAGGAAACCTAATATTGGTTTTCTTAAACCTTTTGGCTGTCATGTAGTTGTGTTAGATACTAGTGATGCCTTAGGTAAATTTAGTGCTAAAGGTGATGAAGGCTATTTCATGGGTTATTCAGTGCAGAGTAAGGGATATATGGTTTACCTTAAGAAGGAAAAACATATACTTGAAAGAGTACATGTTAGGTTTTTAGAAAGTAAACCTAGTGATCCTGAAAGTGGTCCAAATTGGTTGTTTCACTTGGAACCTCTATCTAGGACTTTGAATTATATGCCTGTTACTAATCCAGACATTGTGAAGGTAACTTTAAATGTTATGGAAGAACCAGTTGTTGATGTTTCAGGAACACTGGTTAATGAAGAGGTTGGATCACAAGCAGACAAGTCATCTCCCATACAAGAGTATATAACTATTCCCATATGGACAGATGCTTTTGCTGCTGCTGCTGCTGGAAAGGAAAATGGTGGTCCCCAAGTATGACCAGTTAACAACATGCATGGATGAGGGTGGGACTATTGGTTCTGGCTTAGATGCAGGCCATGACAGTCCTAACATCTTTAAAACCTCATCCATGCCCCATGAATCTAACTTGGGAGGTAAAATACCCATTTTAGAGGATGGCAGATTAGAACCATACACATTAATGGAATTGACGACTGTTTGCATTAGCTTGCAAAAGCAAAATGCAGACTTGGTACAAATTATCAGTACACAAGGCCTTGAACTCAAGCAATTGAGGGAGAGGATTGTTATTTTGGAGAATGCTAGCACAAGGCGTGGGATGGAGGAATCTTCCAAAGGGGAGGATGAGCAGATTAATGTGAGTGATAAGGGCTCACATGATGGTGAACCTTTGGGTGTTGCTGAGGCCCTCACTGAATTGAAGAAGCAACCAGGTTTTGATATATCTCTGGTAACTCCTACCAATTTAGACTTGTCTTTTACAGCTATGTTGGAGCAAATTACATGTGACAACCCGTCAATTTCAGGTCGTTATTTTAATCTCGACTATTACGTATTACGTGTTTACTTTAATGAGAATTTTAATTTATCGACTAACCGAGAAGGTTATGACTTGAAACTAGCGTAAGAATGTCGATTAGATGAAAACCGACAAGGAATATGTTAGGTATCGATATTATATTCTCAAATAATCATGAAAATGATTTTTATTATATTTAATCTTTATTTCTCGTATTTTACGTTTTGACGAATGACGATAACTATTAGTGATCGCGATACCGACGGATGCCCAAAAATTTACGTTTCATTATCGAATGTCTCGATATTTTATATTTTCGACGTTTTCGATTTAATTGCGTTTTAAGTCATGTTGAAGCTTTATTATTATTTTTATGAAGCGTTTTAACTTACGAAAAGTATTTTTACGAAACCCGAGCCCCGTAAATATTTTTAAAATGTACAATTTACATTTTCTACCTTGTAAACTATTTACTTGCACTTTGGGACCAAAAGAATGCATTTTTGACAAAATCTACCCTCACCCCACTATTTAAACAAAATCCACTAACTCATTTTATTTAAATATTCATTTTAAACAAAAACACACAAAATCTCTCTCTCCTTCACCATTTTGCCGTCCACCCCTCACCTCCAATCCCTCAAAATTTTTGATTTTCTAGCTTGAATCTAAAGTAACTAAGAAAAGACCCATCTTGGAAATTTGATTAGCTTCACATTGGTATAATTTTTTTCCACATGCATCCACTAAATTTTTATTTCAATTTTTGATGATGAACACCATGTTTGATCCATTTTTATGGTGATATATGGTGTTAATATTATTATATTCATAGTGGGTTTTGGTTGCATGCAAGATTTTTATATATTTAATTTTTGTAAGATTAAATTTGAGGGTGTTATGAGTTAATTAGATGTGTTATTATGATATTAGGATCATATTAGGACTATAGAAATTGTTGGAATGGGTCGAAAAATTGTTTTGGTATGATTTTTAGATAGGCTATTTTAGGCAGTAACTTTAAGTCCGTTTTTGAAATTGTTACTGTGATAAACTTGGTAAACTAATAAGATAGGGTCGTAAAGAATTTCGTTAGCTTCGATTTGAGCTAAAGTAGAGCTTCTAACTCATTACGAGCGAAAAGTTATGCTACTTTTAGTATTTGTGTACCGGGAGACGGGTATCGGCACAATCCGAAAATTGTTGTCGATATTTGGAACGAATCTCGGGGACTATAAAATGAGTTTTAAAAGTGTTCAAGGGCTGTTGTAAGTTGATAAACCTCAGGTTATGAGTCTATTTTCAAACCCGAGTGTCGGTTTTGCAAACGGAATTGTTTAGATAAGTCAAAATGGTTTTACAAGTCAAAGGCGTAAAACTGTCCGGTTTTTGCAACACGAAGGTGTGTCGGGCAGAAGGTCTTAGAAGTAATATTTTTGAATGAAATTTAAACTGAGTCTTATTCATATTATGTGTGAGTTTGTCACCAAGTTTCGTCGAAATCGGACATGTCTAGATAGGTTAGATTGGTGTGTACATTTGGAGTGTACATGCTGAGTGGTATTTTGGACACGTAGTTCAATACTTGTATGGCGTGAGTTGAGTATTCACTATTGGACATGGTGACTTACTCAAGTGTTAAGTCATTATATAAATGACTTAGCTACTGGTCCGAGGGAAGTAAAATGATGGTTTGACTTGCGTTGACTTGGCGTCTTATGACGGGTCAATGTCGAGGGTGTAAGTGTTTAAAAGAATAAGTGTTGATTAAAAAGGGTATAGAAGTGCACTTATATTTTTGTTATCTTTCGGGATTTTCATGGTCATTTGAAATTGACTTTCGTATTATTTAAGTATTATATATATATACTTGAGTCGTTTATTAACGAACGCGCCTTATTTGGTAGGTTGCGGTCTTCGTGTTTAAAAGGGCATCACAAATCGTCGGCGATCGTCACGTCACTACTATCGTACCAAGGTGAGTCTATAGCCTCGCTTTAACATGTTTACTTGTTTTATAAAACCCGCGAGGGGGATAACATGCTTGTTTTATTAAAATAAAAGGGGTACGACGAGAAGTTGTGGAACCCTTATTATTGGAAAAACATTATTATAAATGAAGGGTACAACGAGAAGTTGTGGTAAACCCTCTTTCTTTTAAAAATTGAACACAAAGGACCCGATTGTATGCTTAGATGAAAGTTGTTATATAAGTTTGTTTTAGCCTTAAAAGACCCATGAATCGTGAATTGTTAATCGAAAGGAACGCTAATACTATGGATAGATCTATCGGGGTGACACCCAGTCCGGTCGCGAGTAGCTCTCGCGTGGTGTTGTGATGCACCAGTAATGAAACATCGGATGCAATTGTATAAGAGAAATATACGCACTTGGCTAGGTGTGTTGGGCTGAAATATATATGTTAACGTTCAATTTCACGAGGCAAATAGAAATAACAACGATAATTATGTCTGATCCACATGATTGTCAACCACGGAAGGTTTATTCAGAATACTTGTGTTCGTTTATTTAAATTTAAACTCTATAGATTCACTCAACATTTTTGTTGACTTTATAGCATGTTTTATCTCAGGTCCATGAAGAAGGCACTCAAGGAAGGTGGTTTCACGCAGCTTGCTTAATATCAATGTTTTGGCCCACTTTTCTAAACAATGTCTATTCTAAGAAACTTTTATCATTTGGTTGGTTGTGTAAACTTAAAACTATTTGGGACCGTGTGTAAACTGTTTTATCTTTAAACAAATGAATGGACGTATGTTTTGTTAAAACGACTCATTTTGAGGCGTTTTCTATGATATTGAGGTTGAACCATGATAGTAACACCCAATGACCCTTCCGCTGCTATGACATGAAATTGGGGGTGTTACAGATTGGCATCAGAGCTCAAGTTATAGAGAACGAAAAGATTTTCCAAAAATAAAATTTTGAAATCTTTTAACTATAACATTTGCAAGCGAAACCTCTGAGTTGCCAATGGACGAGAACAAGCAAAGTATATATATATGTTATACATATTTAATTATTAATTATGCTTAAAGCATAATGGATTACATTTATTTATTTATAAATGTCTATTATTTGATTATTATAATACTAATACATGATTTACAAACGACGCTGATTGTCACAATAGAAATCCCTGTCTTTTGAATCATTCCTCGTGAATCTTCGTTCCTTGTCTAAATTATATTCTTCGTTCTATCATCCATTCTTGTTTCTTTTCATCTATCTATTCTTATTCTGTGTTATTCATGTTTTGTTATCAAAAGCGTTGAATGAATACTCATTTTGATGTGAATTGTGTAACAGGATTATGCCGCCAAAACAGTTGACTGAGACTCAGTTACGTGCTATAGTAGCTGATCAATTTCAGATATCTATGAATGCATTTATGGCAAACTTGAATAATGGAGCCGGTGGATCTGGTGGAGCTAGTGGATCTGGTGGAGCTGGTGGATCCGGTGGAGCTGGTGGATCTGGTGGAGCTAGCGATACTGGAGTTGGCGCTACTGGAACTGGTGCTACTGGAGCTGGCGCTACTGGAGCTGGCACTACAGGAACTGGCGCTACTGGAACTGGCGCTACTGGAACTGGTAATACTGGAGCTGGCAATGCTGGTGCTGGAACTGATAATGCTGATAGACCGGTGATTCCTGAAAACAAGAAGTGCAATTATACCTCGTTCATGAAATGCAAACCTCCAACTTTTAAGGGTACTGAAGGCGCTGTTGGGTTAATGCAATGGTTTGAGAGATTAGAATCCGTGTTTCGATTTAGTGGAAGTGAGGAAGGAGATAAAGTGATGTTTGCCTCTGCTACTCTTCAAGGGCGAGCATTAACTTGGCGGAATGGAAGAATGGCATCAATGGGTATGGATGCTGCTTACGCTACACCTTGGGTGGAAGTAAGAGGGTGGATGACTGAGGAATTCTGTCCAAGGAGTGTTATTCAAAGGTTAGAACAGGAATTATATCAGCTGAGACTGAAGGGTACCGACATCGATGGATATACAAACAGATTCCATGAACTTGCTCTACTTTGTCCGAACAAAGTTAACCCAGGATACTTGAAGGTGGAGCAGTATATTCGAGGCTTATCTACCAACATCCGTGGGGATGTGACCTCATCTAAACCTGCCAATATTGATGAAGCTGTTCGTATGGCCTACCAACTAATGGGTCAAATCATCCAAGACAAGGCTGATGGTGTTTCTGAAGGCAACAAAAGAAGAGCTGAAAATGACAGTGATGATCATGGTGATAACCGTCAATCTCACAACAGAAATCAAAACCGAAGGAGGGGTAACGCTAATGCGATGACTGAAGCTGCAACTGCTGATAAGGGAACCAGATGTCAACGATGCAAGAAGTCTCATACTGGTGAATGTGCTAAGTGTGGAAAGTGCAACAAGTTAGGTCACAAGACTGAAGACTGTTGGGGACCAGGAAAGAAGGGAGTGACGTGCTTTAACTGCCAAGGTAAAGGACACATGAGGAACCAATGCCCTCAACCTCCGAAGAATGAACGTGGTGGAGATAACCAAGGAAAAGCTTATCAGTTGGGAGAAGCCGAAGCGAAGCAAAACCCGAAAGTTGTCACTGGTACGTTTTTACTGAACAACCGTTATGCTACAGCTTTATTTGATTCTGGTGCGGACAAAAGCTTTGTGTCTACAAGTTTTAGTGCCTTAATTGATATTAAACCGGTCGAATTAGACGCAAGTTATGAGGTAGAACTAGCTGATGGTAAATTAGTGAGAACCAATCGTGCGCTCCTAGGATGTTCTCTAAATCTCTTGAACCGTATTTTTAAGATAGACTTGATGATTGTTGAATTGGGAAGTTTTGATGTTATTATCGGAATGGATTGGTTATCCAAGTATAACGCGTCTATCTTGTGTGGAGAAAAGAAAGTTAGGATTCCTTTAGACGACAAGACCATGGTTATCGAAGGTGATCATCGTAGTTCACGACTAAAAATCGTTTCGTGCATTAAGGCTCGTAAGTATATCGAAAGAGGCTGTGAGTTATTCCTAGCTAAAGTAGTGGAGAAAGAATCGAAGGAGAAACGTGCTGAAGATGTACCTGTTATCCGTGACTTTCCTGAAGTGTTTCCGGAAGATTTGCCTGGACTTCCTCCTCCAAGGCAAGTAGAATTCCAAATTGACCTAATTCCTGGTGCTGCACCCGTGGCTCGTGCACCATATCGTTTAGCCCCATCCGAGTTGAAGGAGTTATCTGTGCAATTGCAAGAGCTATCTGATAAGGGTTTTATACGACCGAGTTCGTCACCTTGGGGAGCTCCTGTCTTATTCGTTAAGAAGAAAGATGGTTCGTTTCGTATGTGCATTGATTACCGAGAGCTGAATAAGCTAACGATCAAGAATCGTTATCCGCTTCCAAGAATTGATGATTTATTCGATCAACTTCAAGGTTCTCGTGTTTTCTCCAAGATTGATCTTCGTTCTGGTTACCATCAACTTCGCATACGTGAGGAAGATATTCCTATTACGGCGTTTAGAACTCGTTATGGTCATTATGAGTTTCTGGTTATGCCTTTTGGTTTGACTAATGCACCTGTTGTATTCATGGACTTAATGAATCGCATTTGTAAGCCGTATCTTGATAAATTTGTGATCGTTTTCATAGATGATATTCTAATCTACTCCAAGAGCAATGAAGAGCATGCCGAACACTTAAGGATTATCTTGAACTTGTTGAAGAACGAAAAGTTATACGCTAAGTTCTCAAAGTGTGATTTTTGGCTTAATTCTGTACAATTTCTCGGACACGTGGTCGATAAAAGCAGAGTACATGTTGATCCTGCAAAGATCGAAGCCATCAAGAACTGGAGTGCTCCGACTACTCCAACTGAAGTGCGACAATTTCTAGGTCTGGCTGGTTACTACCGAAGGTTTATTGAAGGATTCTCTTTGATATCGAAACCATTAACGAAGCTGACTCAGAAGAATAAACCGTATATGTGGGGCGATGATGAAGAAGAAGCTTTCCAAACCCTGAAGATGAAACTCTGTAGTGCGCCGATTTTATCGCTACCGGAAGGAAGTGAAGATTTTGTTGTTTATTGCGATTCATCTCTTAGAGGATATGGTGTTGTTCTCATGCAACGTGAAAAGGTGATCGCATATGCCTCTAGACAATTAAGGAAGAATGAGGAGAACTACACTACCCATGACTTGGAATTGGGCGCTGTGGTTTTCGCTCTGCGACTTTGGAGACATTATCTGTATGGTACGAAGTGTACAGTATTCACTGATCATAAAAGCCTACAATACATACTAGATCAAAAGGAGCTGAATATGAGGCAACGTCGATGGGTTGAACTATTAAGTGATTACGACTGCGAAATTCGTTATCATCCGGGAAAGGCGAACGTGGTAGCTGATGCGTTAAGTCGAAAGGAAAGGGAGAAACCGATTCGAGTGCGTGCTTTGGTGGTGACAGTTCATAATAACTTACCTGAGCAGATTCGGAACGCACAAATCGAAGCGTGCAAGAAGGAAAATATTGCTGCCAAAAGATTTAGGGGAGACGGTGAAACATTTGAGGCGCGAGCCGATGGTATAAGATGTTTGAGAGGTCGAATCTGGTTACCATTATATGGTGGACTGAGAGACTTGATTATGTTAGAATCTCATAAGTCCAAGTATTCTATTCATCCTGGATCGGACAAAATGTACCAAGACTTGAAAAGTTATACTGGTGGCCGAATATGAAAGCTGATATTGCAACATACGTCGTGAAATGCTTAACATGTGCAAAAGTGAAAGCTGAATATCAGAAGCCGTCAGGATTACTTGTCCAACCTGAAATTCCAGTCTGGAAATGGGAGCGAATTACGATGGACTTCATCACAAAACTCCCAAGGACACCGTCTGGGTTCGATGCAATTTGGGTTATTGTCGATCGTTTAACTAAATCCGCTCATTTTATTCCAATCAACGAGAGGTTCGGATTGGAGAAACTCGCTGATATTTATCTGAAGGAAATCGTGTGCAAGCATGGTGTTCCTATTTCAATCATTTCCGATAGAGATAGTCGTTTTGCTTCTGGATTTTGGAGATCACTTCAAAAGTCGTTAGGAACCAATTTGGATATGAGCACAGCCTATCATCCGCAAACTGATGGGCAAAGCGAAAGAACAATTCAAACATTGGAGGATATGCTACGTGCTTGTGTGATAGACTTTGGAAGTAGCTGGGATAAGCACTTACATTTGGCCGAATTCTCGTACAATAACAGTTATCACGCGAGTATTAAAGCTGCACCTTTTGAAGCACTGTATGGGAGAAAATGTAGATCACCCGTTAGCTGGAGTGAGGTTGGTGATGCCCAACTCACTGGACCAGATTTGATTAGGGAGACGACGGATATGATTGTGCAAATTAAGAATAGGTTGTTGTCTGGTCGAAGCCGACAGAAGAGTTATGCGGATGTGAGAAGAAAACCATTGGAGTTTAACGTGGGAGATAAGGTTATGCTAAAGGTATCACCATGGAAAGGTGTTGTACGATTTGGAAAACGTGGGAAGTTAAGTCCTCGTTATATCGGACCATTCAAGGTTACATCTAGAGTAGGACCCGTGGCATACCAATTTAACTACCACAAGAACTATATGGGATTCATAACACTTTTCACGTGTCGAATCTGAAGAAGTGTTTATCCGATGAAGAACTCGTTATACCGTTAGACGAGGTTAAGGTTGATAAGAAGTTGCACTTTATTGAAGAACCAGTCGAGATCATGGATCGCGAGGTCAAGCAACTGAAGCAAAGCCGAATACCTATCGTCAAAGTTCGATGGAACTCTCGAAGAGGACCGGAGTTTACTTGGGAACGAGAAGACCAAATGTGGAAGAATTACCCTCATCTCTTTGATTTCAACAAGCGATTGGGCAAGAACGCAAGTTGATCTTCGAGGGCGAAGATCCTAATTTGGTGGGGATGATGTGACAACCCGTCAATTTCAGGTCGTTATTTTAATCTCGACTATTACGTATTACGTGTTTACTTTAATGAGAATTTTAATTTATCGACTAACCGAGAAGGTTATGACTTGAAACTAGCGTAAGAATTCCGATTATATGAAAACCGACAAGGAATATGTTAGGTATCGATATTATATTCTCAAATAATCATGAAAATGATTTTTATTATATTTAATCTTTATTTCTCGTATTTTACGTTTTGACGAATGACGATAACTATTAGTGATCGCGATACCGACGGATGCCCAAAAATTTACGTTTCATTATCGAATGTCTTGATATTTTATATTTTCGACGTTTTCGATTTAATTGCGTTTTAAGTCGTGTCGAAGCTTTATTATTATTTTTATGAAGCGTTTTAACTTACGAAAAGTATTTTTACGAAACCCGAGCCCCGTAAATATTTTTAAAATGTACAATTTACATTTTCTACCTTGTAAACTATTTACTTGCACTTTGGGACCAAAAGAATGCATTTTTGACAAAATCTACCCTCACCCCACTATTTAAACAAAATCCACTAACTCATTTTATTTAAATATTCATTTTAAACAAAAACACACAAAATCTCTCTCTCCTTCACCATTTTGCCGTCCACCCCTCACCTCCAATCCCTCAAAATTTTTGATGATGAACACCATGTTTGATCCATTTTTATGGTGATATATGGTGTTAATATTATTATATTCATAGTGGGTTTTGGTTGCATGCAAGATTTTTATATATTTAATTTTTGTAAGATTAAATTTGAGGGTGTTATGAGTTAATTAGATGTGTTATTATGATATTAGGATCATATTAGGACTATAGAAATTGTTGGAATGGGTCGAAAAATTGTTTTGGTATGATTTTTAGATAGGCTATTTTAGGCAGTAACTTTAAGTCCGTTTTTGAAATTGTTACTGTGATAAACTTGGTAAACTATTAAGATAGGGTCGTAGAGAATTTCGTTAGCTTCGATTTGAGCTAAAGTAGAGCTTCTAACTCATTACGAGCGAAAAGTTATGCTACTTTTAGTATTTGTGTACCGGGAGACGGGTATCGGCACAATCCGAAAATTGTTGTCGATATTTGGAACGAATCTCGGGGACTATAAAATGAGTTTTAAAAGTGTTCAAGGGCTGTTGTAAGTTGATAAACCTCAGGTTATGAGTCTATTTTCAAACCCGAGTGTCGGTTTTGCAAACGGAATTGTTTAGATAAGTCAAAATGGTTTTACAAGTCAAAGGCGTAAAACTGTCCGGTTTTTGCAACACGAAGGTGTGTCGGGCAGAAGGTCTTAGAAGTAATATTTTTGAATGAAATTTAAACTGAGTCTTATTCATATTATGTGTGAGTTTGTCACCAAGTTTCGTCGAAATCGGACATGTCTAGATAGGTTAGATTGGTGTGTACATTTGGAGTGTACATGCTGAGTGGTATTTTGGACACGTAGTTCAATACTTGTATGGCGTGAGTTGAGTATTCACTATTGGACATGGTGACTTACTCAAGTGTTAAGTCATTATATAAATGACTTAGCTACTGGTCCAAGGGAAGTAAAATGATGGTTTGACTTGCGTTGACTTGGCGTCTTATGACGGGTCAATGTCGAGGGTGTAAGTGTTTAAAAGAATAAGTGTTGATTAAAAAGGGTATAGAAGTGCACTTATATTTTTGTTATCTTTCGGGATTTTCATGGTCATTTAAAATTGACTTTCGTATTATTTAAGTATTATATATATACTTGAGTCGTTTATTAACGAACGCGCCTTATTTGGTAGGTTGCGGTCTTCGTGTTTAAAAGGGCATCACAAATCGTCGGCGATCGTCACGTCACTACTATCGTACCAAGGTGAGTCTATAGCCTCGCTTTAACATGTTTACTTGTTTTATAAAACCCGCGAGGGGGATAACATGCTTGTTTTATTAAAATAAAAGGGGTACGACGAGAAGTTGTGGAACCCTTATTATTGGAAAAACATTATTATAAATGAAGGGTACAACGAGAAGTTGTGGTAAACCCTCTTTCTTTTAAAAATTGAACACAAAGGACCCGATTGTATGCTTAGATGAAAGTTGTTATATAAGTTTGTTTTAGCCTTAAAAGACCCATGAATCGTGAATTGTTAATCGAAAGGAACGCTAATACTATGGATAGATCTCTCGGGGTGACACCCAGTCCGGTCGCGAGTAGCTCTCGCGTGGTGTTGTGATGCACCAGTAATGAAACATCGGATGCAATTGTATAAGAGAAATATACGCACTTGGCTAGGTGTGTTGGGCTGAAATATATATGTTAACGTTCAATTTCACGAGGCAAATAGAAATAACAACGATAATTATGTCTGATCCACATGATTGTCAACCACGGAAGGTTTATTCAGAATACTTGTGTTCGTTTATTTAAATTTAAACTCCATAGATTCACTCAACATTTTTGTTGACTTTATAGCATGTTTTATCTCAGGTCCATGAAGAAGGCACTCAAGGAAGGTGGTTTCACGCAGCTTGCTTAATATCAATGTTTTGGCCCACTTTTCTAAACTATGTCTATTCTAAGAAACTTTTATCATTTGGTTGGTTGTGTAAACTTAAAACTATTTGGGACCGTGTGTAAACTGTTTTATCTTTAAACAAATGAATGGACGTATGTTTTGTTAAAACGACTCATTTTGAGGCGTTTTCTATGATATTGAGGTTGAACCATGATAGTAACACCCAATGACCCTTCCGCTGCTATGACATGAAATTGGGGGTGTTACATTACAAGAGGCGCTGAGACAAGTAATTTGGACGTTGACAAGCAAAATTTGAACACTGACACACCAAGCGTTGACATGAGCAAATTGGGTGCTGACACAAGAAATTTGAGCGTTGAATTACCTGCAGATGAGGTTGATGTATTCCAGTCATCAACTATCATCAAAGAAGTATCTTCACAGGTATTACCATCATCCTTACCCATCATTGATCCATTAGATAAGGTTAAAGGAATCATGGTAGAAGTAGAAGTTCCAAAGGATGCAGCACATGTAGAGTTTGATAGAAGGTTGGATGCACAACTTGTGGAACAAGAAAGAAAGAAGGTTGGTGAATCACCATTTGTTGTCACTTCAGAGGAACAAGAAGGAAGTGATGAATCTAGTTCAGATTCTAGTGTGATGATAATTGAGCAACCTGAGAGACTTGAGTATGGTGATGATTTGGCAAGAGAGAAGTTGAATGAGTTGAAATTGCAAGTAGATTTTGATATGCCAGAAGTTGTTCAGATGTACCATGCTTGGGAGGATAGTTGTATGGAGAATCCAGATTTGACTATTTCAGACCAGATTTGGGGTTTGGAGATTCTTCTAAGAGTACAAAAAGACTGCAAGGTAATTCTGAAACACAAAGCTAACAATATTCTCTCAATGCTGAAGAGGGATAGAAGGGAGCTGTACTACATGCTACTCATATGTCATGGAACAGGATGGACCTATAAGAAATTGTTGGGATTATCCTTTGAAGAGTTGGAGTACAAGGCTTATCCCATTTGGGCTAAAGTGCAGGAAGAAAACACTCTAAGACTTCTTTCTGATGAAAGGAAAGAAGAACTTGCAGAAGAGATGGAACTTAGGAAGGTGATAACTGAGATTTTCCCAGTTAAAATTTATCGTTCTAAGTATGTCTCTTCGAATTGAAAAACTTGTGTTTTATGTGTGACTCAGTTGAACTTTGGTGGAACAAAGATGTGTCGTTGTAGTGTTGAAAATAAAAGGTGCAAAACAATTAAAGCAAAGGTGCAATTAAAATAAATCTAAGTCTAATTTAAAATAAAGTGCGAATATTTAAAAGCGCGACTAAAACTAAAGGGCAATAAAGTGAATAACGCAAACTAAAATCTAACTAAGGCAAACTTAAAACTCAACTAAAACTAAAACGTAATCTAAGGCAAAGAAACTTAAAGGCGAGTAAGGAAAAAGGCGGGAAAAATAAAGCTTAAACTAAAAAGGCAGAAAACTAAAAACTAAAAACTAAGAAACTGAAAATAACCCTATCCGGAATAAATGCTATTCGGAATAACTGTCACCTATTCGGAAAGATAGCTTTATTCGGAATATTTAACTATTCGGAAAGATTGTCCCTATGCGGAATGTGCCTCCTATTCGGAATAAAAGCTCTGTTCGGAATATATGTCCCTATTCGGAAAGAAGCCCTACTCGGAATATTAGACCTATTCGGAAAGTCCAGCCTATTCGGAAAATACCTCCTATGCGGAAAATTCTGTCTATTCGGAAAACTATCCTCTATTCGGAATAAAAGTTCCTATTCGGAATACTGCCTTTACTCGGAAAGTTCACCTCTATTCGGAATGTCAAATATTCCGAATAGACCACTTAGGAAAAACCACCTATTCGGAATGTTTGCTGGGGACGAATCTCAGAGAAAGAACAGTAGCAGTATAACGAAGAACAAGGGATGAAAAATAAGTACGGATCAAACAAAAACTTTACCAAATCAACAAAAAGATTAAACCAAACAATTAGATAAAACAAATATAAAGCATAAACAATCAATCCAAATCAATAAAACTCACAAAACTTAATCAAATTAATCAAAACCCACTTAAATAAATCAACCAGAATCAAGAACATAAACATAAACAAATCAACACAAAGATTAAGAAAGGAAGAATGAGATTAACAAGATAAAGATAAAGCTTGACAAGAATTAAAAAGGAAAACTTACTTGAATTAAATGGTAATTAAGTGCAAGACAAGGTAATTAAATTGGACAAGTAATAAAAGGTGCAAGGTAATTAAAAATGGAAGAGCTAATTTGTCAAGTTAGCCAACAAAATGGAAAATTAACAATCCTAATCTATATATAGGGGAGGATTAGGAAGCTTCCTCCCCTCCTTCATTTCTTGTTAATTGCAAGATTAAGTCCTTCCTTCATTTAATCTTCATTAATTGCGTCATTAGTCCTTTTCTTCTAATCTTTCTTTTAAGTTTGGACTTTAAGGACTTGTGGCTCGGGATATCTTTTGAACTCGTCTTTAATTTCTTCAATAATATAGACTTGAGTTTCTCGGCTTTTGATAAACTTCCGTCTTTTGACTTTTTCTTCGATAAATCTTCAGAATTGGTCTTGGACTTCCGTTCTTTTTCCACTCTTGACTTCTCGACTCCGTCTTTCATCTTTTTCTTCAATAAAAGCCGTAAATGCCCGTGAATTCTCGTGTTTTCTCCACTTTTCATAATTTCATCCTAAATTATAATAAAAACACAAACCACGCATAATTCCGACATAAAAGACATAAAATACACGTTTAGGTCCGGTTATTATTGTAATTAAGTGGTAGAAAAGATGGGTGTTTATACACCTATCAAATCCCCTACACTTGACCATTGCAATGTCCTCATGCAATGTATTAGTTACAAAGCACGTTTACACTTTTCATCATAATCAATCACGTTGGCCTTTATTAATGAGATAGAATATTATAAAAATGCAAAGCAAAGAAATTAAAAGCATACCTTGGGTTTTGAAAATGTCATGAATAATCATCATCCTCAACTTTTCACTTTCTCCAAACCAAGCTTAAAAACGAGATCATTGTTATTATAAGTTAGTAGACTAACACGAACTCATGTGGGTCAATTATTCACTTAGACTCCCTTATTCCTATGGGTATCTCTTATATTTTATTATTTGTCTTGAATGATCACGAAGATGCATTGTTTGACTTATTTAGATAATTATTAAGTCTGAAAATAAAGTGCACGATTTAATCAATAGTTAGCTAAAGGACTAAATCTTTTAAAACTGCTTCTCGGGATATCAAAAAGTTCATATCTTGGCATAACTTGGTTCGCGATTTGAGACCTTTCTCGGGCCGATATTTGGCAGCGACTTCATACTTCAAATCTTGAGAGACGTTTATGAAATAATGGTCTTCTCTTCATAATTGGAATTTCTTCACTTGGAATTTTTGAGAGCTTCTTTATATATGGACCACGACTTCTTCATTTTTCTCCAATCTTTATTTTGGATTTTGATATACAACGATCCGCCTCCTTTATTGACTTGGATCTATTTATCCTCATACCTTGTTAGGGTCTTTTCGGATACACTTCTCCATGACTTTTGGGGAGTTTTTGCTTTTCGTCGTGTGTCTCGATCCTTCATATTGATTTTCGATAAATGATTCTTCACATCACTTTTGGATCTTTAGCAACAAAACATAGCCCTCATGCCTTGTTAGGGCCTTTTCGGACTCGCCAATCTTCGCGCCCCGCTTCATAAGTTATGCCTTGGCTATGAACTCTCGTCATTACCGAGCAACTTTTAAACGATCTGGGGCTAGAAGCTAAGTAACTTTTCAAATCGTACAACCTTATTTATTAGCAGATAAATTTATTAGCAAGCGATGGGAGAATAGGCTTATAATTAACTCACATAAATTCACGAAAGAATACCGAACTTATAATTGGCTCTATCATCTCTCGTTCTCCACAGTTTAAAACCTCAAGTAATGAGACTCGTGGATACTTAGCCTATTAAATCAAAATTTTGGGTTTTCGAGTCGCCTATAGGATCTTGCAATTTCTTAGACTCTTTCAAGTTTAGAAATCGAATCTTAAAGTTCCCTTGATAAACGACTCTCTAGGATCAATTATAGGAACTTGCGAAAAGTTCTTGTTCTTAACCCGTGAGAGTTAAGACTTTCGCGTTTTATAGCTCCCTATATAAAAGCCTAGCAAAACTTGACTTAAACACGTTAAGGATACTAGCTAGAGTAAACTCGGATTGAGTCAAAAGATTCACAACGCTAGAAAACTAAAACCACTTATTCAAAGATTTATTCTAGCAAAGGAAGAAAATAACTATACAAAGATAACAACTAATAGGCCAAAATAGATCAAAAATTTTGAAAAATGTCGAAAAATTGATTTTCCGGTTAAAATGAGGACAAATACAAGGAAAAGACCACTTAACTTCGATAGAAGTCCCCCCTACACTTAAGATAAACATTGTCCTCAATGTTTAAGCATGTGGGAGTAAACTCCCCTACACTTAGGACATTGTGCACGTTGTTTAAATCTCGCTAAGGAAAAGACCACTAAAGAGATTCCTATTTTAATATTGAGAAAATATAAAATAGTGAATCGAAAAGAGTTTAGGATAGAACCGGGAAGAAGTAGAACACGGAATCACGGGTCGTCAAGAATCATCAGGAGTGGATCATTGAAGCTCGAATCCCTGATTAAGAAGTGAGGAGAGGAAATAGCAATCCAAGGGGTCCCCCCTACACTTATGGTAAAGAAAGCGAAAAGATAGGTGCATGGGTTGCCTCCCAAGAAGCGCTTGGTTTTTGTTAACCGAGTCGTGAGCCTGACTCGACCTTGATCATCAACGGAACTAGCATGAAACAAATCCACCAGGATCAAAGACATAGTTTTCATCCATCAATAAGCAAGAGCTTAAGGCGAACAAGGCAAGCCAAAAGAGAAGTGGCAAGGTTCCCTTAAGCAGTGATGGAGCATGGTGGGAGCAAGTATGAAGCGGTGCAAGCATGTCTTCAATTGTTCCAAAGATTTTTCCTTTTATTTCATCAGGTGGATACTGAGATGGCTTAAAGAATTCAATACCGGGGTCGAACACCTTTTCCTTCAGGGGAAAATAGCACTCAGGCTCAGCCGAGTGTGAAGAAGATCCGCAAAGAAACACAACCTCGTCCTCAGAAGTGGGACAAAGAGGTGTTAAATCATACGTGCAACGGATTTCGATGTCAACCGGTTTCTTCTCCTTGGACAAAATGCTCTTCAAATCCAAAGTAGGATCAAGACGATAATCTTCAAAGTCCAAAGGAGGTGCATCACTCTCATGAGGGAAGTATGTGTTGAGAAATTCAGAGAAATCTTCCTCGAATGAGTAATCATCCAAAGTAGGATCGAGTGATGGCGGAGGATCTTCATCATGTGAAGAATCGCTCGAGAGAGTATCAGCCTCATCAAAATCATCGAATGTGGGCAGCTCGGGATACTCAGAAGTACAATCAAAATCATCCGAATCTGAGCTAGAATCATCATCATCATAAGCATCAAAGACCGGTGGTGAATCATAAATGGGAGAAGCGTCAAAAGCAGGGAGAGAATCATCCACATTATCTTCAAAGAGTGGATTATCAGTAGAAGACTCGAATAGAGGATTGTCGTACACGGTAAAGTCATCGAGCACGTTTATCATATTCACTGATTCTCGGCCTCCAAAGGATTTGCCTGTAAGCTGCCCCATTGTAAAAACTTGTGAATCTTTCCCGACTCTTATGATTAACTCACCTTCGGCTACATCCACTAAAGCACGTCTGGATCTCAAGAATGGTCGACCAAGTATTAAAGGAATACGAGGGTCCATTTCATAATCAACTACGACAAAATCGACCGGGAAAGTAAATGCGCCAACTTTAATAAACACGTCTTCGGCTATATCGACGGGGTAAGCGAGAGTGCGATTTGCAAGTTCAAGAGTCATCTTTGTTGGAATGAGGTCGGGTAAAGATAGTGTTTTCCAAACACTCAGTGGCATAAGATTAATACTAGCCCCGAGATCGGCAAGGGCAGTAAATTCTTCAGTTTTGTTGAACACGCAAGGCAACACAAAACGACCGGGATCTCCAAGTTTTTCCGGAAGTTCTTTAAGAATAACTGCAGAGCAGTTTTCATTTAATCGTGTGTTGGCGAGTTCAAGCAGCTTCTCCTTCTTGTTAAGCAATTCCTTAAATGCTCTAACAAATTTGGGCATGTGGACAAGAGCTTCAAGGAAACTAATGCTGAATCCCATTTGAGAAATCATATTGATATATTTGGTTATTTGCGAGTCCTCCTTTGTTAGATCATTGGTCTTGCCTATACGAGAAGGGTATGGGATTCTAGGTTGATAAGGGTTAGGTGAAGGTGTAGGTGGTGACGGTTGTGATGTTGACGGGTCCTTCCGAGATACATCATCATGACGAGGCGGAGACGGTAGTGGTGCACTATTACTAGGTGTAGGAGGAGTAGGGATACATGGTGGTGGTGGAGGAGGTGTAGATGATGGTGGTGGGGGAGATGGGGTGACAATGGTAGTTCCACTACGCGTAGTTATAGCACTCACATTAGCTCGCGGATTGGTGACGGTGTTTGAAGGTAGAGAACCCGAAGAAGAAGAAGGTTGAGCTTCAGGCAAGAAACTAGCCAACAGATTCTTCAATTCAGTTGTTTGAGTGATGAAAGAGGATTGAAGATTATCACGAACCTCGGTTCTGATGTCATTACCTTGCTTCAAGATATCTCCTTTCAAATTGATTATTTGGCTCTGTAGATTCTTGATTTGCTCACCTTGAGTTCTCATGATTGTGTCAACATCGGGATTAATGGGTGGGTGTTGTTGGGTGGGTGGTTGATAAGGGTTAGAAGCACGAGGTGGGATTTGGTTGCTTCTATTGTAGTTGTTGGCGGGATTTTGGTTTTGAGGAGAAAAACCGGGTGAAAGGTAGTTGTTGGAACGGTAGCTCAGCAGATTTCTATCCCCTTGTTGTCTAGCTTGGTAATTTTCTGGTGAATAATTACCGTAAGCTGCATACACATTTTCCGGATTTCCTTGTGTCGAAGGACAATCGGTGTATGAGTGAGGACCACCACATGTTTCACAAGGATTAGCAACCGCTTTAACTTGTTTTTGTTGTTGATTTGAAGCGAGAAGCGTAATACTTTTGCTCATTTCAGCCATCATGCGGGTGAGTTCGGTCATCTCAGGGTTTGCTGAGGTAGAGGAAACATTGACTCTCGTGTTGTTTCTAGAAGAAGCAGAGGAATCCCAGTTCTTATGATGAGTAGTCATGTTTTCAATTAACTCTCTACACTCCTCGGGTCTCCTTTTCATGAATGTGCCACCGGCGGCTGCATTGATCGTATCACGATCTCGAAAAGTCAATCCGTTGTAGAAAGTATCGATCAAGGTGACCGGAAGCATATTGTGGTTTGGACAACGGTCGATCAAGACATTATATCTCTCCCAAGCGTCAAAAAGAGATTCATCAGGATCTTGCATGAAACCGCTGATCTGATTGCGAAGGCTTGTGACCATGGATGGTGGAAAGTAGCGCGAAAGAAAGCGTTGAGTCATATCATCCCAAGTGTGAATAGAATTCTTCGGGAGACGATCAAACCATTTCTCGGCATGATGCGATAAAGTATGTGGGAAGAGTTGTAGGCGGAGTACATCCATTGTGGCCCCAGGCAACTTCATGCTTTGGGTGATTATAATGAACTTGTCGAGGTGTTTGTTGGCATCATCATCAGGCAATCCTCTAAATGGGTTTGTTTGTACTTGCTGAATCATGTGGTGCTTCAACGAAAACTCAGGAGCGTTAATTTGCATCGGCGCAATCGGTCCTCCTCGTCCAAACATTGTTGGTTGACAAAGTTCCTCCATGGTCCGAAGATCGGGCTGTGGAAGAGCATTGTTGTTATTATTATTATTGTTGAGGTGCGGTAGTTGATTATTGTTGTTAACACCTGCCATATCTAAATCTTCTTGAGGCTCGGGCTCTTGATAATTAGAAGATCTAGTACGCATACACCTGAAAATGCAGAAGAAAACACAACCAAACACAAGGACAATATATATACACAATAAAGATAAAATCTTTTTGGATTTTTGAAATTTTTAATTTTTATGGATTCTTATCAATTTTTTTAATGTTTATGATTTTTTGAATTTTTTAGGCAAGAAAAATAACGCTCACAAGTGAACGGATCCCAAAAAGCAACGTGTCTTTCACAAAAAACTGTTGATCTTTACGAAAAGAGCCGGCAGCGGCGCCATTTGATAACTGAGATTTTCCCAGTTAAAATTTATCGTTCTAAGTATGTCTCTTCGAATTGAAAAACTTGTGTTTTATGTGTGACTCAGTTGAACTTTGGTGGAACAAAGATGTGTCGTTGTAGTGTTGAAAATAAAAGGTGCAAAACAATTAAAGCAAAGGTGCAATTAAAATAAATCTAAGTCTAATTTAAAATAAAGTGCGAATATTTAAAAGCGCGACTAAAACTAAAGGGCAATAAAGTGAATAACGCAAACTAAAATCTAACTAAGGCAAACTTAAAACTCAACTAAAACTAAAACGTAATCTAAGGCAAATAAACTTAAAGGCGAGTAAGGAAAAAGGCAGGAAAAATAAAGCTTAAACTAAAAAGGCAGAAAACTAAAAACTAAAAACTAAGAAACTTAAAATAACCCTATCCAGAATAAATGCTATTCGGAATAACTGTCACCTATTCGGAAAGATAGCTTTATTCGGAATATTTAACTATTCGGAAAGATTGTCCCTATGCGGAATGTGCCTCCTATTCGGAATAAAAGCTCTGTTCGGAATATCTGTCCCTATTCGGAAAGAAGCCCTACTCGGAATATTAGACCTATTCGGAAAGTCCAGCCTATTCGGAAAATACCTCCTATGCGGAAAATTCTGTCTATTCGGAAAACTATCCTCTATTCGGAATAAAAGTTCCTATTCGGAATACTGCCTTTACTCGGAAAGTTCACCTCTATTCGGAATGTCAAATATTCCGAATAGACCACTTAGGAAAAACCACCTATTCGGAATGTTTGCTGGGGACGAATCTCAGAGAAAGAACAGTAGCAGTATAACGAAGAACAAGGGATGAAAAATAAGTACGGATCAAATAAAAACTTTACCAAATCAACAAAAAGATTAAACCAAACAATTAGATAAAACAAATATAAAGCATAAACAATCAATCCAAATCAATAAAACTCACAAAACTTAATCAAATTAATCAAAACCCACTTAAATAAATCAACCAAAATCAAGAACATAAACATAAACAAATCAACACAAAGATTAAGAAAGTAAGAATGAGATTAACAAGATAAAGATAAAGCTTGACAAGAATTAAAAAGGAAAACTTACTTGAATTAAATGGTAATTAAGTGCAAGACAAGGTAATTAAATTGGACAAGTAATAAAAGGTGCAAGGTAATTAAAAATGGAAGAGCTAATTTGTCAAGTTAGCCAACAAAATGGAAAATTAACAATCCTAATCTATATATAGGGGAGGATTAGGAAGCTTCCTCCCCTCCTTCATTTCTTGTTAATTGCAAGATTAAGTCCTTCCTTCATTTAATCTTCATTAATTGTGTCATTAGTCCTTTTCTTCTAATCTTTCTTTTAAGTTTGGACTTTAAGGACTTGTGGCTCGGGATATCTTTTGAACTCGTCTTTAATTTCTTCAATAATATAGACTTGAGTTTCTCGGCTTTTGATAAACTTCCGTATTTTGACTTTTTCTTCGATAAATCTTCAGAATTGGTCTTGGACTTCCGTTCTTTTTCCACTCTTGACTTCTCGACTCCGTCTTTCATCTTTTTCTTCAATAAAAGCCGTAAATGCCCGTGAATTCTCGTGTTTTCTCCACTTTTCATAATTTCATCCTAAATTATAATAAAAACACAAACCACGCATAATTCCGACATAAAAGACATAAAATACACGTTTAGGTCCGGTTATTATTGTAATTAAGTGGTAGAAAAGATGGGTGTTTATACACCTATCAGAAGGCAATGATTATTCCAAGACCTTTGAAGAAGGGAGTTTCTCTTGAGTTTCTTAAAGATATAGATAGATTGAAGCCCAGTGAAGCTGTTATAAGAAGGAGCATCAAGCTCTCACCATTGGAAGCTTCAAATATGGTACAAGTGTTACTTCTTGATGCCAGAAACCCTATTATAAGTTATGAAGAGGATGAAAGTAGGTTTTGGAAGATTGGCAGGTATGGGAAAGAGGTACACACATTTACCACTCTTATATCTCTCTTTGCAAGTTTGGATAGAGAATATTTGGTAGACCTTTGGAGGTTGTTGGAAGCCAAGTATGAGACTGAAGCTCCTACTTTAGTCAATGGAATAAAACTTTGGTCAACATTCAAGAGAATGTGTGGACCAAAAGAAGAAGATCCTGCTGTTTGGAAGGATCTTGAAGATGATCTCAGTGGTCTTCAATGGCGTTTGTATTCAGCTGCTGGTGTATATTATTTGAGCTCTACAAAGTTTGTTGAGTATCTTCTTGTAGATGGTCAGTATTCCATGTCCAAAGAAGTTTTGGAGAAGATGAAGACAACACAGCTGGAGATTGACTATTCAAGTGACGTAGCCAAAGATTTGATAAGACATATTTATTACCAATATGATAAGAGTTGTAAGATTCCTCCTAGTTCTTAATTTTTATTCAGAAACTTGATCACTAGAGTAGATATCAAGTTTAGGGGAGGATTATTGGGAATAAAATGTAGCCAGTCCACTTGAGTGCTGACAAGAGGAAAACAAGCGTTAATAGGAAGAAAACAAACGCTGACAGATCAAGCGTTGACAAGAAGAAGTCAAGCGTTGATAGGTTGAAGACAAGCACTGATAGGAAGATGTAGTCTACACGTATTATGTTTCTAGTTTGTTTCTAGTAAAGATAAGTTCAACATTGTATTTTCTATAATTATCTTTACCTAGAATAGTTGATACGTAGACTCTTGTACAAGGCTTCTTATGTCTATAAAAGAAGACCTTTAGGTTATGTTTCATAATAAGTTTTCATACGTTAAAAGACTTTCATTGTAAGCAAGTTTGTTATTATCAATCAAGTGAAAGTTTGTTTACATCCTTTGTGTGTTCTTGTTTAAGTGTTAATTCCGCATAACACTTAGATTACTTTATACATAAACAAAGTTTCTCTACGTGTATAACTTGATCTAATCTCGTATACACAAGCTTAATCGATCTAAGTTTGGGATCAACAATTGAATGGATTAACAGGTCTTCGGGTAAAAATGAAATCAATCTATGGCCATAGAACATATTAATGCTCCCCCTCAAGTTAATGAGGGTAAGTTGTAGTGCTTGAGTATGATATATTTTGAAAGATTTAGAATCTCTTGGGAAATTCTTGAAACATTATCATACTTTCACACTACAACAAGCCACAAAAGATGAATATTCACAATATTTACATATTCACAAATTTAACAATATGGAGATGACCTGAGGTAGTACGACCCATTAGATGGATCGTTCCATGAACTTGTGGTGCGCTCCATACGATCTTCCACCAACGAATCATTCTAAGCTTCTTATAAGACGTCTTTCTCTCAGCTTTTCTTCAATCTTCTTGATCGTGTATGTAGCACTCTGTTGATATACCTTGTCCCAATCTACAGTGACCTCTGGAAGAGTCTTATGCTTGTTGAGATGCACCAACTTGTCCCGAATATGGGTGAGAGTCCCGTCACTGAATTTGTGGATCTCTGGAATTCTCAGGAACTTCATAAGACCACGACCATTCAAGTAGAAAATGTCGGGCATCGGGTCAGTGGTGCTGGTGTAAGGAGATTTGTCTATATACCTCTGGAAGACTTTAGTACGTGGTTTTGAAAGGTTGAGCTTCCTTTGATAGCTTTCTACTCCAAGTTGCAGATCTTCGATTCTTTTCTTGATGACAACGCGACTTGTGTACATTCGAATAGCTGAATTCAGGGCAATTAGTTCTTCTGACGTGAAGTGTCTGAGGGCGTTGTGAGTTATCAAAAGCAGCATGTCCTCAATGTCCTCGAGACGAAGAAGTGGAAAGTCGCCTTCCTGGATAGTGTAGACTTTTTCAACTTCTTTAATGAGTTTGATCTTTGTCAAATGTTGATAGCCTGTTTTGGGTTCAATCCTAACGCCTTGGATGCTTTTGATTTGAATTAGGGAGAAGACTTGAGAGCCTGAGTTGTGTACACATGCATAGTTGTAGGCGCGTCGCACACGCTCATCCCAATGTAAAGAGCCCAATTCTGCATATCGATCATATTCAGGATATTTTTGTGGAACCTAGAGACGATTAACTTTTTCTTCTAGCCACAGAATTAAATCCCAAGTTGCAACCTTTACCAAAGTTAAGGAAGTTGCATACTTGTTTGCTCCCTTGACCAAGTATTCGAGATCCTCACTGAAAAAGAAGTCAAGTGCAATTTGATCATCATCTGCAGATGTAGTAGGAGGAGGTTTTTCAGGCGCATGAAGACCGTCCCTTTGAGTAGTTCTCAACGCTTTCAGAAGTTCATTTGCATTGTATTTGTATTCCGTGCTGCTGAGTCTGGATTAAACACGAAGGTTGGGATTTTTTAGTCCTCTCACAACCATTGCTTGAGTTACATTAGACCCATAGTGGTACTCCAAGTATCTTGAAAAATGTATTGGATTGCTTAGGAATTGAGATAAATCAGCTTCATCAGCCTTTGTCAGTGGACGAAGTGTGGCAGCGTTGGACACCCAAGGTTGTACGGGTGCATTTTCATCTTCCTCAAGTGTATCCACCCATGCTGGTTCACTTGACTCTGAATATCAAGAACGGTAGTAGAGACAGGAACATCAACAACAGGTACTGGTACTGCATCAGCTTCAGTGTCTTGTATGTCTTGGACTGGATCAGAGGATGGGATATCTGGTATGGGTTGATTGGGTTCCGTCAGTTGTTGTTGCACTAAAGGTGTAGTGACTGAAGCAACTAGGGCAGATGTGGTTGTAGGAGTAGTTGTGGCTGGAGTATGTGATGAGGCTGTACTAGCATCTACATCATGAAACTTCTTGGTGCGTTTTCCTTAGCGAGGTGAAGGTTTTTAATCTGAGATTTGTCACCTTTTGACTTGTCTTGCTTATCTCCATCCTTTTTCCCCGTATCATCGTCCTCTTTTTCTTGATCATCATCTTTTTTTCTGTCACCATCACCATTATCATCACCATCTCTGTGTTTAGCACTTTCTTCTTCGTCATTAGTACCTTCTTCGTCATCAGTACCTTGTTCTTCATCACTCCCTCCTTTGTCATCACTACCTTTGTCTTCATCACTCCCTCCTTTGTCATCACTACCTTTGTCGTTATCACCCTTGTCATCATCATCATTGTCATCATCAGCATCGTCGTCATCATTGTCGGATTCATCTTCTTCTTCACTTAAGATATCATAGGGAACTACAGAACCATGTTTCTCGAATATCTTAGTATCTTGATCTATAGCCGTCTTAAGAGATTTGTGAAGGATCTTTTGAGCTTTGGTGTTGTTGTAGGACCCGACTTGAATCATCCGAGCATGTAAGATTTTCTTTAGCTCATAATCCGTGAACCTTTTAGCCATGAGAAAATATGACTTTTTAGCGTCAGAAGACTTGATCATGACGTTGCTTGCAGCAATTTGTTTCAACTCGTCACGCAGATTGTCAACAGATTCCTTAACCTTTTCATCAAGTGATTGAACAATTGCTTCATATTCTTCGGCAAGAACCTCTTTCTCATCTCGGTACCTCTTTTTGTGGTCTCGAAGACGTATAAACGTTGCTTTGTTTTTGGCGGTTTCCTTTTCTTTGACGAGAGCTAGTTCTTCTGCATGTAGTTTGCGAGATTATTATAACTCTTCTTGGAATTTAGCAATGGCGTCTTCTTGAGCTTTTCTTGTGGATTCTTCACTTTGTTGTCTACGAGCTAACTCTTCTTTAATCCGAACCATCTCTTCTTGTTGAGCTGTCAAGTGTTGTTCTATCTGAATCATGAACATTGCTGGTAATGATGGAATCAACGATATCAGTGCAGTTGTAGTTTGTTGTGTAGGAGCAATGGTCATGGCAGTGCTTGAAAGTGAAGTGGAGAGAGGTTGACTTGGTAGAGTTAGAGGAAGTTGAATTGATGTAGGTGGAGTCACTGTAATAACTGGTGGAGGTAGAGTTAAAACTGATGGAGGCACTCTAGAAACTGGTGGAGGCTCTGTAGAAACTTGTAGAGGCACTGTAGAAGGTGGTAAAGACATTGTAGAAACTGGTGGAGTCACTGTAGAAACTTGTAGAGGCATTGTAGAAAGTGGTAAAGACACTGTAGAAACTAGTGGAGGCACTGTAGAGACTGGTGGAGGCATTGTAGTAACGGGTAGAGACACTGTAGAACTTATGACTTTGGTAGTCTCAACAAATGTTGTCGTATCAGTAGACCCGGTAACATCCATGTCCTTCAATCCGTCATGAGGTTGTTGTTCATCATCAACATCATCAGCAGTTTGGCCAGATTTGTCACGACGAGGTATGTGCTCATCAGGTTTCCCAAATTCAACAATAAGAGAAGGTAGTATGGTTTCCTTTGTTTTCATACCAGAACCACTACCCCTAGTGTCTTTCTTACTTTGCATTATAGCTGTCTTGACATTTCGTCTTTTAGTTTTGTGAAGCAGTTCTTCTTCAATAATTTCTTCATCTTCATCCTCAAGCATTAGCTCCTTCCCACTAGGCTTGGCAACATTTTTCTTCTTTTTGGGCTTAGGTGAAGCTGTTTCATCTGATGGTTCACCTTGTTTGCGTTCGCCTTTGCCTTTGGATTTTTATGAAGAAAAATCGCCCACTGCAACTCTTTCCTTTTGAAGTTACATTTCATCCAACAATTGCTTGTATGCCTCACTTGCTTTGAGTTCATTAGTCAACATATGAGTAGGAATAGCGGTTGGAATACCTGAGTAAACACGGGTGTGTCCCTCGTATTTTAAATCCGCAAGAATATCATCATCATCGGGAGTATGATGAGGACTTCCTTCAAGCTTATCGATTGATGCATCTAATTGCATGAAGTGACGAATAATCAGCTTAATGAAACGTGGGAAAGGAAAGTAACCTGTCTTCTTCTTGGTATTGTGGAAGAGTTGATAGGTAAAATCCTCCTATAGTAACTCTGCATAGTTCACATTCTTACCCTTATAGATGCCCCAAAAGATACAAGTAGTTGAAAGACGCAAAGAGACATATCCAGTTGATTTAGCAGTAAAACACCGAATGAGTATTCCAAAAAATGATTTCCAAGGTTGACCCAAGTTAGCTGTAGTAAACTGAGAAACCACTCGAAACTCAGGATCACCGTATCCAAGAGAATGATACATCTTCACAATTTCATTCTTGTCCTGGTCGACTGTAAACCTTTGACCTGTAGGTGGCATTGGTAATACGAATATTTGACGAAAGATAGAAATTGTGAGAGTATATTCCTTTTTGTTGATGGTAAATGTGAGCTTCCTGTCTGATAGCCGTTTCTTTGAAGCCCAAAATTCATACATATAATCGGTTGGAACCGAAGCCGTACCCCATAACGCCTTCTTAATTAGAGTTTGATAAAAAATGTATGTGGCCACTTTGAAAGAATAGTGAGCTGAGGAATAATCTTCTTTGTCTTCTTTCAGTCGAAAGTTGTTTGGTATAAACTGTAGAGCCTTGGCGGCGTCAAGTGCCTGATTAGCTTGATTTGTTGCAAGGTAAGTTGAGACATGTTTTTTGCTTAAGACGAACAAACATAAAAGATTGATATACCCAAATATATATATCATGATGAATCTATACCTAAGCAAATCAAACATATACCATAGACAACAAACAACACACCATCTTGGGATAAAACCACATTCTTTGGATAAATGCACTTGACAATTTCGGAATAAGTTACATTTTCAGAGAAAAACATGTTTTTCGGATAAAAAAAACTTTTTCAGAAAAACTATCTTTTCCGGATAAACTGACTTTTTCAGAGAAAGCAACGTTTTCGGATAACTGGACTTTTTCAGAGAAAGCAACGTTTTCGGATAAATGGACTTTTTCAGAGAAAGCAACGTTTTCGGATAAATGGACTTTTTCAGAAAAAATCATCTTTTTCGGAAAAATAGACTTTTTTAGATAAATCATGTTTTTCGGAGGAAATGAATTTTTCAGAGAAATCGTCCTTTTCGGATAAAAGGAGTTTTTTTATAGAAATTATCTTTTTCGGAAAAACAAACTTTTTCAGATAAATCATGTTTTTCAGAGAAAAGGACTTTTTCAGAGAAATCATCCTTTCGGATAAAAGGACTTTTTAATAGAAATCATCTTTTTCGAAAAAATGGACTTTTTCAGATAAATCATGTTTTTCGGAGAAAAAGACTTTTTCAGAGAAATCATCCTTTTCGGATAAAAGGACTTTTTCATAGAAATCATCTTTTTTCCGGAAAAATGGACTTTTTCAGATAAATCATGTTTTTCGGAGGAAAAGACTTTTTTCCAAAAAAAACATGTTTTTCAGATAAATCTTCGGATAACTGCATGGTTTTCAGAAAGAAGCACGTTTTTCAAATAAAACATCGGATAAATGCATGGTTTTCAGAAAAAAGCATGTATTTCAGATAAATCTTCGGATAAATGGATGGTTTTCAGAAAGAAGCATGTTTTTCAGATAAAACTTCGGATAAATGCATGGTTTTCAGAAAGAAGCATGTTTTTTAGATAAATCTTCGGATAAATGCAGTTTTCAGATAATAGTCTGTGACAGAGTTCATGTTCATCCTCTTCTACAAGCTAGTTATGATTCTTAAGGCAAAAATGAGTGAATCTAAAGCATCCTAAACAAAAACATCTATGATCTAAACCGATCCCTTTCAAAACCCACTTATTAATTCAATTATACAACCTAATTAGATTCATAAACCCTAAATTGATATTTTTGGGGATTGGACTAATTAGACTGATACTCAAGTGAATCATAAGCAAAAATTATAAAAGAACTTGTTTACCTTTGATGTTGTTTAGCAGATTAAATCAATAACAAGCTTAAGGAAAGAAATCAATGGCGGCAAAGGTTTTGTGGTTTGAGTTTGATGTTAAACAGAGAAACGATACTAAACAAATGGGGGGGCGCGTATTTATGTGTTTGACTTAGGTCAAAAAAATAAGCCCTTTCCCTTTTTACGCAATTAGTCCTCCTATTTCCGTATATTTGCGTTTAGTGATTATCCTATTTAGTCACACTCAATCCAAACCACGCAATTGACCTCCTATGTCTTAACCGTCATTAATTATATTATCACGAAAAATCCTAAGACAGAGTCACAGAAATCACGAAAGGTCATGAAGCACAACGAGTACACACGAAGAATGATACACCATAAAGCAAATAACCAATTAATTTTTCTGAAAGACTTTTGAAGACCGATTTGATGATGAAAACAATTTGACATTTTCTCCCCCTTAAATACAAACCCGTTTTTTATTTAAAGAGCTATAGTCTTTGTATTTAAGAGAACTTATGAGAGACCTTTTTGGTTAAGATGATATTAAAACAATTCGTGGTGGCAATAAGATTTCTCTTATTTTAACAAAATAAGTGCACTGAAACGTATACAAATTTGTGTTAGACCAAGATATGAAGTAAACTCGATCCCTTGTATGGTTTTAAAGTAAACCATACCCGAGAAAGTTAATTCCCGTTGTGAGCCAACGCTTTCGTATGAAATACGTGACTTTAATGTGAAAAGCGGGTTGTAGTCAGAAATAACTACAAGACATTATGGGCATGTTTTAAAATATGTACAACTTTTATACGGACTCTATTTATGGCGCCGTGTCAATTTTAATCGACATTTCTAAGGCCGTAAATATTACCGTACTAAAAGACATGCCCGATTTAAGTGAAAAATATTTTTGAATTTTCTTGATTTTATATTTTTTATGGTTTTTGTATGTTTTATATTTTTGTATTTTTCTTTTGGTGGTTTAAATATATACGATAATATACAAGATCACGATCAAAGGATACTCTAGAATAGTTTACCACCACTATTTTGTATGTTTTATATTTTTCTGCCAACTCCTTAAGTGTCGCTGGTGAGAATGATTTCATTCCTAGCTTTTCGATCAAAAACTCCATTCGTCCTCGATCTAAGGCCTTTGTGAATATACCTGCCAGCTGATACTCAGTGTTGACGAAGTACAGTTCGATCACTCTATTTTCCACTTGCTCTTTGATGAAGTGGTAGCGTATGTCAATGTGCTTCGCCCGGGAATGTTGAACGTAGTTGCAGCAAAGGGCAATTGTACTTTTGTTATCCCAGTACATCGGGATTTTGTTGAATCCAATACCGTAGTCAGTTAATTGTGATCTCATCCAAAGAACTTGAGCACAACAACCGGACATAGCAATGTATTCAGCCTCAGTACTTGATATCGCATTGCTTTTCTGCCTTTTGGATGCCCAACTAACCAGTCTATCTCCAAGAAGTTGCACACTACCAGAAGTGCTACGTCTAGTATCTTGACACCCAGCATAATCCGCATCTGCATATGATATTAGTGCAATAGAGGAATCCTTCGGATACCACAGACCAAGATGAAGTGTTCCTTTAAGATACCGAAAGATCCTTTTCACAACATGTAATTGCTTTTCGGTAGGCCGAGCCTGATACCGGGCACACATGCATATCGCAAATTGCAAATCAGGCCTGCTAGCAGTCAGATAGAGAAGGGTGCCGATCATTCCATGGTAAAGTTTAGGATCGACAGCTATCCTATCCCTATCCTCATCTAACTTGGATCTCTCCACCATTGGAGTATCCACGGGGTCACAATTATCAAAATGATATTTCTTTAGTGATTCAAGAGCAAATTTGGATTGATTAATGAAGATGCCTCTGGGATTCTGAGTGTGGAAACCATTATTCACGGATCTTTAGGCTACTAGGATATGCATCTCGTTCATACGATAAACATAGCAGAATTGAACAAGACAAATAAACAAGTTTTTTACTTTTTCAACATTTACTTCTCATTAAACGTTAACTTCAAACCAACTAACCTAGGCGTGTTTACAATGAACACACACGCCTTGAACACACGACTTTTGCTTTATGACTACATTGTGAATAATTGAATGAATAAACCTATGCAGGGTATTTGTTTATATACTACACATAGCCCTCTTTACAAGAAATCTAAATACACTAGAAGTCCCTCCATCTTTTGCTAATAAGTCCTCCTTGTTGTATGAAAGGGCTCCATATTCTTGTAAATCTTGATAATTGCATATAAGTCCTTCTTGTTTCATTATTCTTGATTTGTCTCATCAAATTAATTCCCAACAGAACTTGTTATAAACGCAACTAAAAACTATCAACTTTCTCATGTTTATTCCGTTGTTACCATAAACCTCGTTGACATGATCGACGTTGTTTGCGAGGAATTTTCACAAGAAGTTCTAGGTTTTGGTGATGATGAAAATAGTGGCAATCCTACTATGTTAGATCCCATTCTTGATAACTCAACACCAACCTTCACTCCATTTGAAGGATGAAAAAACCGCACTTGTCGATGTTCTAAAGGAGCACAAAGGGGTGACTGCGTGGAAGTTATCCGACATTAAGGGGATCGATCCCAAATTTTGTACCCATAAAATCTTAATGGAGGAGGATTACAAGCCCGCATTCCAATGTCAAAGGAGGGTGAACCCCAAAATTCACGATGTCATCAAAAAGGAAGTCCTAAAACTCCTTGACGCGGGAATGATTTACACTATTTCCGATAGCCCTTGGGTGATTCCTATTCATTGTGTCCCTAAAAAGGGAGGAATGACCATTGTGCCAAACGATGCCAACGAATTAATTCCCACTAGACTCATGACCGAATGGAGAGTGTGCATTGACTATCGTAAGTTGAATGAAGCCACTCGTAAAGACCATTTTCCCTTGCCCTTCATGGACCAAATGTTGGAGCGTCTCGCGGGAAACGATTTCTATTGCTTTTTAGATGGTTTTTCCGGTTACTTCCAAATTCCCATCGATCCTCGTGATCAAGAAAAAACTACGTTTATGTGTCCATATGGAACGTTTGCCTATCGTAGAATGCTATTCGGACTTTGCAATGCACAGGGAACCTTTCAAAGGTGCATGATGGCTATTTTTCACGATATGATCGAGAAGACGATGGAAGTCTTCATGGATGACTTTTCCGTGTTTGGTAGTTCATTCACTTCGTGTTTGTCGAATCTTGAGAGAATGTTGAAGCGTTGTGAGGAAACCAACCTTGTGCTTAACTGGGAAAAATGTCATTTTATGGTTAAATGTGGAATCGTCCTAGGGCACAAGGTTGCGAAAGCTGGGATTGAGGTAGATCAAGCTAAGGTAGACGTCATCGCCAAATTACCTAATCCCAAAACCGTTAAGGGAGTTAGGAGTTTCCTAGGCCACGCGGGCTATTATCGTCGATTCACCAAGGATTTTTCAAAGATCTCTCGACCTATTACACATCTCCTTGAAAAAGAGGCACGTTTTGTCTTTGACGAAGATTGTGTACGAGCCTTTGAAATCCTAAAGAGGAAACTTACCGAAGCTCCCATTCTTGTTGCTCCCAATTAGAACCTCCCCTTTGAGATTATATGTGATGCTAGTGACCATGCTATTGGGGCCGTATTGGGGCAACGTCATGAAAAGCACTTCTTGCCTATTCACTATGCTAGCAAGACGATGACCGAGGCTCAACTAAAATACACTACAACGGAGAAAGAGTTCCTTGCCGTGGTGTATGCATTTGAGAAATTCCAACCTTATCTTGTCTTGACGAAATGCATAGTGTATACGGATCATTCGGCTATCAAGTATCTTATGGCTAAACAAGATGCTAAGCCGAGATTAATTTGTTGGATTCTCCTGCTTCAAGAATTTGATCACAAAAATGTTGACAAAAAAGGAGCCGAGAATCTAGCGGCCGATCATCTTTCTCGTTTGGAAGATCCTCACCAAAGTGTTTACGAGCCCAAGGAAATCACCAAAACATTTCCGCTCGAGACACTTGGTGTAGTGAATTCTAAGCTTTATTCTTCCACCCCATGGTTTGCGGACATCGCAAATTACCATGCGGGCAACTTCATCATCAAGTGTATGACGACTTAAGAAAAACGAAAATTCTTTCGTGACGTCTAGTTCTATTTTTTGAACGACCCTTACTTGTTTCGAACTTGTGCGGATCAAATTATCCGACGTTGTGTCTTTGGTACCGAAGCTTCTAATATCCTTAGAGCTTGTCACGAGGGACCCACGGGTGGTCACCATGGTGCTAATCTCACGGCTATGAAGGTCTTTGATGCCGGTTTCTTTTGGCCTACTATTTACCGAGATGCACATGAGCTTGTGAATTCGTGTGACTCATGCCAACGACAAGGAAAAGCCTCACAAAAAGATGAAATTCCACAAAATATCATCCAAGTGTATGAAATCTTTGACGTTTCGGGAATCAACCAAATGGGACCGTTCCCATCATCTCGTGGTAATAAGTACATCTTTGTCGTGGTTGACTACCTATCTAAGTGGGTGGAAGCTGAGGCTTTGCCCACCAATAATGCTCGTGTGGTAGTCAAGTTTTTGAAGAGCTTGTTTTCTCGGTTAGGAACCCCTCGTGCGATCATAAGCGATCGTGGAACCCATTTTTGTAACTACCAATTCGAAAGGGTCCTAAGGAAATATGGGGTTACACATCGACTTTCTACGGCTTATCACCCACAAACGAGTGGGCAAGTCGAGGTTTCAAACCGAGCGTTGAATAGGATCTTGGAGAGATCCATTGGGGAAAACCGACAATCTTGGTCGGATAAGTTGGACGATGCTTTATGGGCTTTTCGGACCGGTCACAAGACGCCCATTGGGTGCACTCTTTATAAGCTAATGTATGGGAAGAATTGTCACTTGCCAATTGAACTCGAACACAAGGCTTATTGGGCCCTAAAGCATTGTAATGATGATATAGAGACCGCGGGAAAACACCGGAAAATGCAATTAAATGAATTGGATGAATTAAGGGATATTGCTTAAGAAAATTCATTGATTTATAAAGAAAAGACTAAAAAGTTCCATGATTAAAAAATTAATAACCGGGTTTTTAATATTGGAGATCAAGTTTTACTTTTTTAACTCTCGTTTGAAAATCTTTTCTGGTAAGTTGAAATCCCGTTGGTCCGGTCCATTCACCGTGACTCAAGTTTTTCCATATGAGACCATCTAGCTAGCTCAAAATGATGGCCCCAATTTCAAGGTAAATGAACATAGGTTGAAGCACTACTTTGGCGGGGAAGTTCCATCCTTGAACTACCTCGACCAAATCACCTTCCCCAATGATAATTACTATTGAGGGGATTGAGTCGAGCTCATGACTTGGTAATAAAAAACGAGGTGCCTCATGGGGGAGTCCCATGCTTATCTTATGTACATATTATCGCTTTATAATGTAGTAACGTGTGGGGATTTGTGCCCTTCCAACCTTTGTTCCATGGTTGCTTGTGAATTGTGGTTTTTAGATGATCATGATCTTCACAATTGGAGCCTCTCGTGTTCGTTTCATGGGAGCACTCGATCGTTTGCTTTGAAGAATTTCTCAATATCCATGATATATCCTTTGATGTTCTAACCTTAGGTTTATAGCACACTTCATAAACAACTTTAAATTTAACGGTTACGCCCTTTCCATGCTAGATTAGGCATTCGACTACGTCTCTAGTATGGGGGTGTTTGCACCCCTAGACTCGAAACATTGAGGACAATGTTTAACTTTAGTATTGGGGGGGTGAATAGATACTTGCCTTGCGAAACCATCACGCTTTCCAAAGTTTATCTTTTTGTTTATCGTTTTGTTGCAAAATAAGGCCAAAAATGGCCAAATTTTAAAATTTTTCTCGTGTTTTATAAGTGTTTGAAGACACGAATGTAGGTTTTCCGAGGGCGAGAATAAGAGTAATTTTTGAATCGACCGTGCGTGTTGAGCACTTAGCTTCGATTCCTTAACTTCACATTAGGCTTAGTCTCTTAAATGAGGACGAGAAATGATAGATGTTGAGAATAAATTATGGCCAGTCTACTTGAGCGCTGACAAGAGTAAAACAAGCGTTGATAGGAGTAAAACAAACGCTGACAGCTCAAGCGTTGACAAGACAAAGTCAAGCGTTGATACATTGAAGACAAGCACTGATGGGAAGATATACTCTACGCGTTTATTGTATTCTAGATTACTTCTAGTAAAGATAGGAACAACAATGTATTTTCTATATTTATCTTTACCTAGAATAGTTAATACGTAGATTATTGTACACGGCTTCTTATCTTTATAAAAGAAGACCTTTAGGTTAATGTTCAATATAAGTTTTCATACGTAAACTACTTTCATTGTAAGCAAGTTTGATATCATTAATCAAAGTGAAAGTTTGTTTATATCTTGTGTGTTCTTGTTTAAGTGTTAATTCCGCATAACACTTAGATTATGATATACATATACAAAGGTTTATCTAAGTGTATTACTTGAACTAATCTCGTATACATAAAGCTAAATCGATCTAAGTTTGGGATCAACAAGTGGTATCAGAGCTTGTTGAGGAACTTTTGATCTTAAAGAACACAAGAACCCTAAAAATCACCAAAACCCTAATTTTCTCAAAAACCCTAACAACATCATGTCAAATCCAGAACTAACCTCCTCCTCCTCACCTTTACCAAACATCAAGATTCCCATGCTTGATGTAACCAACTTTGAATTGTGAAATTCTACTTTGAACAATACCTGGGATCTATGACTACACACTCTGGGAGATTATTGAATATGGAAACACATTCAATAAGGCTCAAAAGATTGCTAATGCCATTGCTGCAAGAACAGCTGTTGCTGGATGTTCAGAAGCAGATAAGAAGGAAAAACCTGATGATGGTTGAGCTGTGTCTGCTGAAGACATAGCAAAGAAAAGGGTTGACATGAAAACCCTAAATATTCTGAAACTCTCTTTGGGACAAGAGAACCAGCATAAATACATAGGTTATTAATCTGCTAAGGACCTTTGGGCAACTCTTGAAGTTGCATATGGTGGCAATGAAGATACTAAGGAAGAGAAGAAGAAGCAACTCATGCATCATTATGTTGTCTTCAAGGCTCAACCTAATGAAAAGCTCAGTAGTGTGAGAAGCAGATTGCTTGATATTACAAGCAAATTGTCCTTTATGGGGACACAACTTGGTGATGTTGACATCAAGGCTACTTTTCTTAAAAGTCTTGGTGAGGCGTGGAAGATTGAGGCAAGATCTATTCTTGCTAATAATACTCACAAAAGTTACACGTTTGATGACATCTACAACAAACTGAGGCTGTTGGAAGATGAAACTCTCTTAGAGCATGGAAGCAAGTCCACCAACAGTAACATGGCCTTCTTTTCTCATAGTGAAGGTCAATTTATTCAGAAGGACTCCTACATGCATCCAGTTACTGGATCATCATGTGTCAGCGCTGGAACATGTCCTATCAGCGTCTCCTTTTCAGACGCTGACACATTCAAAAGTGACTCACCAAGAGTTAAACCTACTGGTTTGGATCTAGATACTGTATGTGCTTATATTGCTTCTTTGCCTAATGGTTCAGTGATTACATATGAGGACCTTGAGCAGATAAGTGATGAGCACTTGGAAGAGATGGACATTAAGTGGAACATGGCTCTTGCTAGTATAAGAGCAAACAGGTGGAACAGAAGGTTTAATAAGAAGATGACCTTCAATGCAAAGGACACAGCTGGATTTGATAAATCCAAAGTTGAATGCTACAACTGTCATCGTATGGGGCACTTCATGAGGGAATGCAGATCTCCTAGAAGATCTGATGCTGGTAAACCCTCAAGTCAAGTTGTTAAAGCTCAGGATCCTAAAGCCATGGTTGCAGTTCAAGGAATTGATGGTATGGGATGGATTGGAGCTATCTGGCTAAGGATGTGGAAGAGGATAAAGCTTTGGTTGCTGAAATTGAAGAAGAAGAGCATGTTGAATATGCTCTCATGGCACACTCCTCCTCTTCATCTGATAATGAGGTATACGATGATGCTTTTTGTAGTAAAGGTTGTAGGTTAAATACTGAGAAACATAAAAAAGAGGTGTTAAGATTACTAGATGATGTGAGTACTGAAAGATGCAAACTGTCTAATTACCAACTAGCTCTCACTCAAACTGAGAAGACAGTTTCTGAATACAAGAAAATGGAATTTGATTTAAAAGATAAAATAAATATCTTAAAACATGAGTTAAATGCTAGTATGGATATTAGAAACGTCATGGAAAGAGTCAATGGTGAGTTACAGGATAAGTTAGATGAAGCCATTAAAAACAAAGATAATGTTGGCCTTAAAATCCAGAGATTTGATAACGCAACACAAACCCTAGGTGAATGTGTGAGTAAACAAAGGGATCCTAAGGACATGACTAGGATTGGGATGAAAGACTACTCTGTGGTTCCACCACCAGCTGGTGACTTCTATGGTGTCCAACAAAAGGACCTATCTTGGACTGGTTTGCCAGAACTCCAAGAGGAGGAATTCATTCCTCTACCAAGAGTTGTCACCCCAGTTGAAGAGTATCAACAAAAGTTGACTGACCTGAATGAATGGAAGAAAGCTAACCCTACATTATTCGTTAAGGGTGGCTTGCTATGTGAAAGTCCTAATGAGTCAACTTCCATTAAGGTTACAAACCCAATCACTGGTAAAGCTGTTGACCTTGGCTCAAACACTGTTAGAAAACCTAACATTAAGTATGCAGAGATGTATAGGAATACTAGGTCACCTAAGAACCAAGTTATCAATGATGGAACAGGCTTTTTCTCTTCTAGACCTAGGGTTGTGTCTAGAAAAGCCTGTTACACTTGTGGTAGCTTTTCACACTTGGCATATAAGTGTGTCAATGCTCCCAAAGTCAGCGCTGACAGGAACAAATTCAGCGCTGACAGGAACAAAGTCAACGTTGTTAGAAAGTCAAACGTTGTCAGACCCAAACCTTGTGTGCAGCAAAGTCCACAAGTGATTAGACCTGCCCCATTCTTCACTAGAGGGTCTAACACTCATGGACAAAGACCATTTCAAAAGACAAACACTTGGTCTAATAGGCAATGGGTTTCTGTAGCAAACCCTAGGTTCAACGCTGACAAGGGTAATTTCAGCGTTGACAAGACCAATTCCAACGCTGACAGAAACGTGACCAGACCTAAATATTTGCAACCACATGGTAAGGGGTCTAAAGCTTCTTCAAGCTTGACATGGAGACCAAAGAAAGATCAAAACACCCTAATGATAATGGGATTTCAATGACCTGCAACAGATTTAATTACATTTCAAAGGTCATTACAAAACCTAATGGGGTTAACTGGGTATTTCATCCTACGAAGGATGAAAATGGGTTTGTTGTGAAAACTAAGTCTGTTCTTATTGAACAACCAGATGAATCCAAGTCTTCTAAGGCTTGGATTCCCAAAGAAAACTAATTTGTTTTCTTTATGTGCAGGGCATTCAAAAACAGGTCAATGATTATGGATATTGGGATAGTGGATGCTCAAAGCACATGACAGGGAAGGAAGATTATTTGACAAACTTCACTCCCATTAAGGATGGTGATAAGGTTTACTTTGGAGGAGGATATGGTACTATCACAGGAAAAGGAACCCTTCTCACCAAGAACTTAAGTTTTGAGAACGTATTTTTGGTGAAGGAACTTGACTACAATCTTTTTAGTGTATCACAAGTTTATGATAACAAAAATAAAGTTCTGTTTACTGATACTGAATGTTTGGTGTTAAGCAAGGATTATAAGATCCCTGATGAGAAATATATTGACTATAGAACACCTAGGCATAAGGACATATACAATGTGAATCTGAATGGGATTAGAATGAATAACAATATGTCTTGTTTTTATGCTAAAGCTTCAGTAGATGAAAGTAATTTGTGGCACAGGAGGCTAGGGCACATAAATTTTAAGAATATAAACAGGCTTGTGAGACTTGGCTTGGTTGATGGTTTGCCTGAGAAGGCCTTCCACAATGACCACTCTTGTGTTGCATGTCTTAAAGGCAAGCAGCACAAGGTCTCATTCAAGTCTAAACAGGTGCACTCTAGTACTAGACCTCTTCATTTGCTTCATATGGACCTTTTTGGTCCAACCAATATAGAAAGTTTGAATGGAAAGTCCTATTGCTTTGTCATCACAGATGACTTTTCTAGGTTTACTTAGACCTTCTTTCTAGCTATGAAGAGTGATACAGCTGATACTTTAATTGATTTTATCACTCAGATTGAGAAGAAATCTGGCAATGAAGTTAAAATACTTAGGAGTGATAATGGTGGTGAATTTAGGAATAAAACGTTAGATGATTTATGTGCCAGGAAAGGAATTACTAGGCAATTCAGTGTTTCCAGAAACCCATGGCAAAATGGAGTTGCTGAGAGGAAAAATAGAACCCTAATTGAAGCAGCCAGAACCATGTTGGCTGATGCTCATTTTCCTATAGCCTTTTGGGCTGAGGCTGTTAATACAGCTTGTTATGTTCAAAATAGAGCATTGGTTAACAGAATTCAGAACAAAACACCTTATGAGTTACTTTGGGGAAGAAAACCTAATATTGGTTTTCTCAGACCTTTTGGTTGTCATGTAGTAGTTTTAGACACTAGTGATGCCTTAGGTAAATTTAGTGCAAAAGGTGATGAAGGCTACTTCATGGGGTATTCAGTGCAGAGCAAGGGATATAGGGTTTATCTTAAAGAGGAAAAACATATACTTGAAAGAGTACATGTTAGGTTTTTAGAGAATAAACCTAGTGATCCTGAAAGTGGTCCAAATTGGTTGTTTGACTTGGAACCTTTATCTAGAACTTTAAATTATATGTCTGTCACTAATCCAGACATTGTGAAGGAAACTTCAAGTGTTGTGGAAGAACATGTTGTTAATGTTTCAGGTACACAGGTTCATGAAAAGGTTGGATCACAAGCAGAAAAGTCATCTCTAATATGTTACAATCCCCATATGGACAGATGCTTTTGCTGTTGCTGCTACTGCTGGTAAAGATAATGGTGGTCCCCAAGTACCACCAGATAACAACATGCATGGTCCTTCAGGCGCTGACAAAGGAAAATCTAGCGCTGACAAGACCAATTCAGACGTTGATGGCTCAGACGTTGACAACAATAGTTTAAGCGTTGTTAGCTCTCACGCTGACAAACAAGGTTCAGGCGTTGACAACACTTCTGCACATCCTTTCTCTTCCACTTTTGAACAAGGTGAACCTTCCAATTTATATGAAGAGGTTCATCCTCATGTTGATGAAAGAGAGTCTGAAGAAGAAGATATTGGCAACATGGAGAATGAGGTTGAGGACACCAGACTTTTTGAAGGAGGAGTTCTCACTTATACTATGAAGAATCACCCCAATTCTCAAATCATTGGTGATATTATGACTCCTGTTCAGACTAGAAGATCTCATCATGGTCTTGGTGGGTTTATTGCCAATATTCACAAGAAGGTTGATACCCCTCTTGTGCAAGCATGTTTGTTTGCCTGTTTTCTGTCACAACAGGAACCCAAGAAGATATTTGATGCTCTCAAAGAACCAAGTTGGTTGGAAGAAATGCAGGATGAGCTTTACCAATTTGCAATTCAGGATGTTTGGGAGCTGGTTGATTGTCCCAGATATGTCAGACCTATAGGGACAAGATGGGTTCTAAGAAACAAGAGGGATGAAAGAGGAATTGTGGTTAGAAACTTTCACACCCCGCCATCGCGGAATATGGGGCGCGACGTATGGATATCATCACAACATGGCGTGTCTATAGAGATAACTATATGAAATAAGAAAGGTCATAAAATATTGACACAAAAGTCATGACAATATCTCATCAAATGCAGGAGTCTAGGTAAGTAGGTAAGAGTCCTACCACTTACCCAAGACAAACAATAAACATAAACCAAACAATCATATAGGTGCCAACATGTATCACTTATAAAAAAAACATGAAGGTAAACTAAGAAGGAACGGGGATCTCCTTCTATATGCAATCCTAAGGCATCCAAGTCTAGCCACTTCTATCCTCAAGCTTAAACACATTCACACCTGAAAGAGACACTAAAACACGTCAACATAAAGTTGGTGAGAGTCATAGGTTTAGACTCCAACGCTAAATCAGTTACAAGCTGTGAATAACAACCACCAACACATTAACATATGGACAATGTGTTACAAGTATGCATTAACAACTAGCATTCAAGATAAATCAATCATCACAATTCCAAGGCATCACGCCTTACCAACAACCACAATTACCAAGGCATCACGCCTTACCAACAACCACAATTTCCAAGGCATGACGCCTTACCAACAACCATGGTACCATATGCGCCCATACACCTATGTACCTATCCCAAGGACACTACCTTGTCATTTTCCATTGGTCCCATAGACGATCACGCTATGTACCTATACCAAGGCCCCTACCTTGTCAAACCACAATAACTGAGACGGCACGTGTCCCCCGATCTAAATCATACACAATCAAGAATCACATAGCAGTTAATCACACAATGTACACACAAGTCCATCTCAAATCACAAAAACATTCACAACATCAATTTAGAAACTAACTCAACACAGTGTCTCTTCCATCCCATCTGGAAGTCAAAATCAATAATAAACATGGGACTATGAAACTCACCTGATTGCTTCTTCACAAGTCCTCGCACTAGCAACAAGCTTAGATTTTTTTGGAAAACAAGATTTTTGATGAAGAACCCTAATTTCTCCATGGATGTCGACCCATACTTGATCTCCAGGGATTTTATGAAGTGTTTTGATAAAAATAAGGCTTTCTATACTTTCCTAACAAGTCCTTGGCCCATATACAAAAGCCCGGTTCCCTTTTTCCCTTTTTTCCCCTTTTCTTTTCTTTGATGCGTCTAAACCGACCCAAACATCCCTAATTTCGTTTTATTTTATTTTTATTATTTAATATTATGTTATTAACATTACCTTAATTTACCTTAATTTATTTCAGCTCCTAAAGCTTCCAAAACCTCAAAACCGTCAAACTAGTCAAATTTACGCGTTTTACCGTAAAAGACGTAAAATATACACTTTTAATAAAAATCTCAAATTTTGAAATAAACTTTATAACTAAGTCCTAAATGACTTAAAACCATCCCGAAAAATATTCATATGACTAATTACCTCATCCGAGACCTCTAAATGCTAAACCGTAAATCGTAAAATACGATTTTCTATAATACATATATGTATACGTAAAACCACTAAATAACACCATCTCACTTCATAGTCACCACCATGTGAACTCATGAACATGAAATCATCACACATCGTTTCACTCACAAGGTAACCCGTACCGGAAACGATATCCAAACCACAATCTATTCACACCAATTAGCACATAAACACGTAAAGACACGTAACTAGCACAAAACTAAACTAAGTGACGAACCTCAAAACCAGGGTTGTCACATCACTCCCTCCTAATAGAAATCTTGTCCCGATATTTACTTCTTAGGATCAAACACACAAACAACAAACCACATGAGGATACTTGTTCTAAACGAACTCCTCTCATTTCCATGTGAACTTTAGTTCAAGTTTAAAAATACCACATATACAAACCAAGAATAATTAAACTCATTGCCAAACTCTTGACCTCACAGTCAATAAATCTCACAGATGACTCTTTGATAAAACAAAGACTCTTACTAACACAAGTCCCGAATTACCGTACATGCAAAATGCATTCTCAAACAACCTTTACCAATCTAAATACATGAAATGTATCATGTATGGAACTCATTTCCCCGAGGTAATTCTATGCTCATAAGCTAATGGTCCAATCTTTCCGAAGATCATAAATGGACCTACAAAACTCTACATCAACTCTTCCATTTTACCAAAACGTACCATCCGTTACTATGGGTGAAACTTCATACATAACTCTGTCACTAACTCTAGTGGTTTCCTCCTTTTCTACATAGCCATTAGTTCTTCCAATCCAAATCAACTTATGATCTATACACATCATCAAAAAGATGGTTATCTCGGTTAGACCAAGCCCTTCGTCCCTATGGCACATCACACCTATAACTCCTCATCCATTCGATTATCGATACTAAGCCTCCCAAACAATCAATATAGGTCAGTGCCATTTCCTTTTCCACACTACGACAACATTAGCCTACGTTGTGCTTTATTCTACTCATTAGGCTCTACCAAAGTTTTACCTTCGGTTCCTATCTCGACCTATTTCATTCATGCTTCGCTTCTATACACACTTCCTTCTTTCTTCCTCAACTCCTACCATACATCACGATGTGATGCTTCCCATCGTTTCTTCCCTTGTCATAATCCTTCATAAGACATTCCATACATATTAGGCTAACTTTTACGCAGAACCCTCTATTCCATCACATCCGTACGCAATCCTTCCAACTTCTCAACTATGTGACTTCTCCTTCCTCTTGAAATATGTGATGAATTAGTCTGTCTATCGACTATCACCCAACTCCCATCGTACTTAATCCTCCACCACATTATGTATCCCTTCCACCAACTTCGTCCTTACATCGCCCTTTCTAAGCTGCTCCTATCTATGTAGGAAGTATAGTCTACGTCCCTTTTCTCCATACGATTGTCCAAGCCACGCAACATACATGTTGACGCGTTCTCTGCTTTAGACAACTCAACTCGTGCAACCTACATCCTTCATCCAAACCACCCTAATACATCATCAATATAGTTCAAGTTCATCTCAGCTTCACTTCATTCTTCTTACTCCAAGTCTCATCAACCATGCTTGCCTTTCCCAGATGGTACTTGGCCTTGCAATTTTCTTACATCACTTAACTCCACCCATCATCTTTGTCAAATGTTCAATCAAGATGATTGAGTATGTGTTGGAGACGTTCATGATCCGTATAGATCATTGATATGAGCTTAAACTCATATCCATTTATCAACAAATAACCCTAAAACATGAAGCAAAATACCAATTTATCTTGCAAAAATAGTGTTATGTAGTATGTTTGTGTTTGTGTTCACTTGTGTAGGTAAAAGGATACATTTTCAAGCAAACAAGGAATTATCAAGCTTAAATTGATGAAAAAGACAAAGAAGGATCAAAAGTGACAAGACTTTGAAGTACAAGGACCTATCTTGACAAACTGCCAAAGTTGAAGGACTAAAGTGCAAATATTGAACAAAGTCAAGATCATAGTCAAACAAGGTCAACTTTCAAGTCAACAAAGTCAAAGGACCAATTCTGCTCAAAGATGAAGTTTGGAGGACTAAAAGTGCCAAAGAAATTAAGTACAAGCCTTAAAGTGCAAACTGCCAAAGTCTAGGGGCTAAATCTGCCAATGTTGGAAAGTTTCACAAGTTTAATCCATGTGATTGAGTTGTGGGCCAATGAGAAACAAGCATATATAGCACACGGATTTCCAAATAATGTGCATTTAATATCCACTCAACCGCCACTCATTAATGACAATATCACAACAGTTTGATCCGTGTGAACTTATTTCAACCACTCAGAGCATGACATGTGTCTTCTTCAAGCAACTAAAAATTTTCTAGGATCGTTTTTGAGCTAGACTGAATATCATGAAAAGTTGTAAACATCAAAAGTGCTTATTTTTTAGAGACGAACACATTGGTCATCACCAATTAACAAGAAATCAACTCTAGAAGAAAGCCCCAATTCATGTTCATACTTTGAAGATCAAGTTTGCAGAATCATGCCACGTGGAGACCTGGGATTGGTCTCAACACGTCATCATCCCCAACAAACTCCTTCTTCAAGCCTATAAATAGCTTGCTAGGTCCTCATTTGTAACAAGTAGTTAAAATTGTAGAAAACACACACTTTTCAATTCCTTTCATCTTTCTTCCTTTTTAGCTTAACTACTCAAGAGTTTGACAAACTCTTGAGTTAGTTAGTTAGTTAGCAGCTTTTCAACAACTTTGTAACAAATTTCCATGAATAAAATTTGAATTCTCCATTTCCCGCCAAATCTCATATTCACTCTACTGTTCATATCCTTCTCATTTTTTATCATTGTGTTGCTGCATTGAGTTTGTTATGATCATTGAATGATCATAACTGACTTTGAAGAAGATTTGTAGCTGTTTGAGTAGATTTCAGTTCAAGCCTTAGCAGTTTTGAGTATTTCATGCCATGATGATGATTTCTAGTGATTAGTAGCTGTTGATGATAGTTGATTGATTGATCTAGTGATAAGGTGGTGGTTATCACTAGGATAAGAGAGTTCAGCACTCCTCTTCTTCCCAATGGTTACTACAAAAGGTTTCAAAAGTTCTGATTTTGGTTCCACTGAATATGTCAATTGCATGCTATATTTCCTAGTGTAAAATTTGATGAATGCATGATCAAAGTTGTTTAGTTGGCTGATTGTTTGATTCTATACTTACTTGTAGCTTATGTCTTGTTTTGCTGCTCTTTAATTTTGGATTGTGTTCTAGTAATAGCTTAATTCAGTCATTTTTAGTCTTTGCATCTCAATTGAGTATTAGTTGTTCTCATTGCTAGCTTGTAGTCTTAAAACATCTCATTTTGAGTCTCAAGTTTGGTAGCTAAAGGATTTTATTCAGCTTGGATCAGTTCTTAAAAAGTCTTCACGAAAGTTGTTAAAAGATTAGATAAGGAGTGTTTGGTATTAGATTTTGAAGAGTTTTCAAGTATTGGATTTTGGCAAGTTAATGCTCATTTCTAGTTGATAGATCATTACTAAGTGTTTTGAGTAAGTTTCAAGTCAAATAATTGTTCAAACAGGCAATTGGCAAGAAAAAGTTTGGGTTAATTTTCATTCAGTTTAGCTTTCAAAAAGTTATCATTTTCATTTAGCTAGAAATTACTTATTTCTTGATGAAATTTCACCAAACTTGTTCTAATTTGTAGCTCAATATATGAAATTTCAGATTCCAAAAGCATTTTACACAGTCTTCAATAAGCATTGAGAAATAAGCAAAATTCAGAAAAGCTGAGATAAGCCAAGTTTCTGTAACTTGAAACTGATTTTTGAGATCTTTTGATTTTATTCATTAACCAAGCCATTTTCTTTCATAAATCCACTTAGTGTATGGAATTACATGATATTTGAAAGATTCAGCTTTTTGTCAAAATTTGTGGTCAACGCTTGGTCAACGATAAGCCAATTTTAGCTTAATTTGTATTCCCAGCTTATTACTTGATGAAATTCGTTTTAACTTGATTTCCCGTTCATCATTTAAGCTTCTTAATCAGTTTTGGCAAGAAAATCAAGTTGTGCTTATTCAGATTGTTCTAGAGCTTATTTTGGGCTTATTGTAGAGTGCTTATTTGCTTATTTTGTACTTTCAGTCAAAATCCTTTTAGAGATCTAGCTTATTTTGTATTTTAAGTGTTTTTCAATTGGTTTGAACCATTTTGGTCCAATAATAAGCTCAAACGAGCTTATTTGTCTCCATAACCCGTTTTTGGCTTAACAAGTTTTATAAATTGCATTGTGGTCCTTCTTGTTTCAAAAGGTTTCTAAACATGGCTAAACTTCAATCTTTTTAGGGTTTTCACACATTAGTCCTTTTAGTTTTGAGTTGGTTAAAAATCAGTTAGCAAGTTTGTTACTTTGTTACAATTTGGTTAGTTTGTTACTAGTTTTACATTTTTGATCCTTTTAGTTTACTGATTTGCATTTTCAGTCCCTATACTTGTTAGAATTTTCATTTTAAGCATTTTACTTTCATAGAATTTACATTTTCAGTCCTTTTAGTTTTAAAATTTACATTTTGAATCTTACTTGAATAAAAATTTGGTAATTGCACTATGTTTTACATATAAGTAGGTAATATTTTTCAGTTTTTCAAGACTTTGTTGAATTAGCAAATAGAATATCCAAAGAAGATTAACAACCAAAAACAGTTAAAAACCCGATATTAATTGGACTTCCAATTAGCAAGAACTGAGAAAAACGAACTGCATTATACACAATTTCAAATGGCGCCGCTGCAGGTTCTTTGACTTTACGAGAGACTATCGATTGACGGTTTTCATTGGCTTTTGGGATCCGTTCACCTTGTGAACGTTATTTTTACGTATCATAAATCAAAAACAAATAAAAAATCAAAAATATAAAAATATATAAAAACTAAAAAATTAACAAAATAATTCTTTTCCTAAAGAATTGACCAAAAAAATTAAAAAATCTAAAAAGCAATCTTTTTCCTAAGAGATTGCATCCAAAAATATATATTATTGGATTCTCTCGGTTTTTATGTACATATAGTATTTTCTCTTAAAAAACTCATAAATACAAAAATATTTTCCATATATTATTATAAGTAAATACGTATACGTATAAGAACAACCAATCTACATATTCTCCATAAGTATTGCCAAGGCAATACACCGTGTTGAGGGGCGTTCCGGTCCTTGACACGTGTATCGATCAAACAAAATAAAGCAAGAATAGATAAATACTCTCAATAAGCAACAATTCGAAGAATACGAACATTTAAGTGAATAGAAAGGTGATGTGCTATAAAATGCCATCTAAGGGTCAATAGGTACTTAAGTGCTTCGCGCCACCTAACCCCCCGTTCACTTGTAAGTATTCTAAGAAGGAAGGCTTCATTGGGGGTCTTGCACCCAAGTAGTACATACGTATATTGTTATTTTCTTGTGGATATTTAATATTGAAACTCGAAGAGGATAATCCATTTCTCTTCAAAGTCACACGAGAGCTTTTCTCTCATTCCTCGTATTGAGTTGCATGCTCACTCGCGGGCGTGCACAAATACCGATTGGTGTACAACCTCTTCCTCCGAAAAGGAAGAAAAATAGAAAGAGTAAGACCACCACCGTCCACCAAGCCGATCACGAGAATCGTGCTTTGACTCCTCCACCACAAGAAGCCATGGCTATTGATAATCGCTCTTTGATGGAACGTATGCAAACCAATATTCATGGATATGCTAGTGCTATTAAGATTCCCGACTTTCCCGCAAACACATTTGAGCTACACACATCTATGATTACTATGGTTTCACAATCACCTTTCTATGGTAACAAGAATGAGGATCCTCATGATTACCTTAATAGATTCCTTTCTCTTTGCAATACCATTAAACACAATGGAGTTCCCCATGAGGTTATTAGGTTGATGTTAGTGTCATTTTCACTCGAGGGACCCGCTAAGCATTGGTTAGACACCCAACCACCCGATAGTATCACCACATAGGATGGTTTCACCACTAAGTTTTTGAACAAGTTCTTTCCTCCACATAAGACTATGGCCTTGAGGACCTTAATTATAGGCTTTCAACAAAAACCTAGTCAATCCTTTAGTGATGCTTGGGAAGAGTATAGTGAGTTATTGAGGGGATGCCCTAACCATGGATTGGATGATGTTCACCAAATCAATATCTTCTATAATGGCCTTAAATCTCACCACCAAGATTCACTCAATGCTTCCACGGGAGGGAATATTCTTCTTAAGTCCTACCAAGAGGCTTTGGACATCATTGAGACTAAAGCAATGGTTCAAACAAACAATCAATTTGAAGAAAGGGTTCATGTTATCCAAAACAATTCTCAAACTCCTTGTGACAACCAACTCCTCAAGTTTCAACAAGAGATGTTTCAAAGGATGGATAGAGATAGTGAGAGGAATTTGAAAGTACAACAAGAAATACTTCAAGCTTTTAAGAACATGTCCTTGAACAATTCTTCAAATGATGTGAATGCCATTGCCCTTTCTTGTGTAACTTGTGGAGGTCCCCATTCTTATGAACAATGTGATATGGTGCAAGTGTATCAAGGGGAATGCTATGCTTACCAAGAGGAACATCGTGAACACTTCAAGCCAAATATCAATCCAAATAACCTTTCTTACAATTCCCAAAACTACCTTACTCCACCCGGATTCCCACCCCAACCACCCACCCAAATTCAACAAAATCCTCCTCAAATTTTACCAAGGAATCAAGGGCAAAGACCACCTTACCAAGGAAATAACTACAAGGCAACCAATCATTTTCAACCCCAAACAAATACCTTCTATCCACCAAACCAAGGGTTTAATCCACCACCTCAATCTTTCCCACAACAAGGTTTTTATCAAGGAAATGTGCAACCTAACCCCATGGATTTGATGCTTCACAAGTTTACTTCTTTTGAGAAACAATTGAGAGATAATCAAGAGGAAAATAACAAGAAATTTGCTCTTCTCCAAAACCAAATTATGTTCAATCAAAGACCACAAGGGGCTTTACCTTCCAACACACAAACTAATCCAAGGGCAAATGTCAATGCTATTACAACAAGGAGTGGAACAACAACAAAGGATCCTTCACCTCCTAAACCTACAATTGTTCAACCCACTTGTGCTCCTACTTGTGAAAAGCCCTCTACCTCTACTTCACCACCTCAAAATGCTCCCATTTCTCCAATTTCAAAGCCTACTCATGAAGCACTCAATAAGGAAAATCCTTCATCAACCACTCAACCACAACCAAAACCAAGTCTTCCTTATCCCTCAAGATTGAGAAAAGAAAAGCTTAAGAACAAGGATGATATCCAAGTTTCTAACTTTTTGAGGATGTTCAAGGAACTTAACATCAATATCTCCTTTGCGGAAGCCTTAGCCAATATGCCTAAGTTTGCTAAGATGATTAAGGACTTGCTTTCTAACAAGGAAAGATTGGTGGATTTTCCTAATGCTTCTTTGAATGAAAATTGTTCCGCGGTTTTGCTTAAGAAGTTGCCTACTAAGCTTGGAGATCCGGGGAGGTTTTTGATTCCTTGCAATTTCCCGGGGGTGGAAAATTGTATGGCTTTAGCGGATTTAGGAGCAAGCATAAATCTTATGCCATTATCGGTTTGGAAGAGACTTTCACTTCCCGCGCTCACTCCTACTAAGATGACTCTTGAGTTGGCCAACCGTACTATAGCTTATCCGGTGGGAATTGCGGAGGATGTTTTTGTTGGGGTTGATAGATTTACATTTCCCGCGGATTTTGTGGTGGTTGATTATGATATGGATCCTAGAGTGCCTTTGATTGTTGGTAGGCCATTTTTGAGGACGGGTCGTACTTTAATAGATGTGGCGGAAGGAGAACTTACAATGCGGGTAGGAGATGAGAGAGTTGTGTTTAACATGGGGAAGTTGTCTAAAAAGTCTAATGAGCCCGAAGCGGTAAAACATATTGATGTTGTGCATAAGGAGGAAACACAAGATGATCTTCTTGATGAAGTTTGTGATGAGTACTTTTATGAAGCTTGCTCAAGTGGAGATTATTATTTACCTCATATTGAGACCATTGCTTCCATCACTTCATTTTTAGATTGTCATGCACATCAAGAGCTAAACCTTAGTGAAATCCCATATGACACTCCACTTTTCCACAATGATAACCATGTTTATGAGAACTTCAGTGATGGAGAATCTTCTCTTTGTGATTCACCAACATATGATGACTATAGTGATGATGAGCTTTCTACTTGTGACTCTTCATTTGTTGATGATCATACTTCATTTGGTTTTGAGGGATTACCAATTTTTGATAGTCCAATCTATGATGTTTATGGTGATGAGGAGGATTCTATCAGTGATGAGATTGATGAGTTTTTAGACGTGGATATACCTTTTGATTACATTCTTGGTTATCTTGATGAGGAGGGGGACATACTCTATTTAGAATCTCTATTGAATGAAGATCCTTTACCTTTTTCCTTGCCAACCTCAACTTTTCAAAGTGATAAAGGAAAACAAGTCATGATGGTTCCTTCCAAGAGCTTGTTGTTACCCATGCCTTCACAACCTTTCTCTCACCATGTGACCTACAAAGAAGAGTCTTCTAAGGCAACCAACACTTATTGTTTTCCCATCAAGGAACGGATTTTTGATCCTAGCATAGAGCTTGCTAAACCATCTCAGTATCCACCTGATGCAACAAAAGGAAACCTTGTGAAAGATTTGAGAGCTTTACACTGTTACCTTGGGAAGAACATATGGGAAACCATTTTGGAGAACTACACCTCATTCTTTTCACCATTGCTTGGGAAGCTAGTTGTTGAATTGTGTTATAAGTGGGAGGGTGATTATGTATTTGATCCTGGGGGATATTTATGGAGTTTTGATAAATAAACACTTGTTTTACCTCATTATGGAGATTTTTCTTAAAAAGGGCAAAATTTTTCTTCTCCATGATAGGTTTTAGACACTTTTAAGTGTGGGACGAGTCGAGCTAGAGACTCATTAACTCAAGCATCGTATAACTAGGTTTAGAGTGTTGTAGGTTAGAAATAAAGGTATAGACTTGGAGATAAGTGTAGGGGAGACCTTCTTTTGTCTTCATGATTGTTTGTAGGGTTGCTCACTCATCTCATGCTTTGGAGCTTATGGAGGAGGCCCTTGTATCCGGTTCACTTCGTTACTATAGTGATTTTTCATTGACACCTTGTGCTTAAACATGATTTCACTAATAGTTGTCCTTTCCTTAACTTGGGTTAAGCAAAGTCTATTCATTGTCATAAGTGTAGGGGAAGTTTTTATACTTCCATGCTCTTAAACATTGAGGACAATGTTTAGCTTAAGTGTAGGGGGGTCTTCTATCGAAGTGACCTTACCTAGAACTTGTCATTGTCTTGCATGATAACATGGAAAATTGATTTTTCGACATTTTTCAAATTTTTGATCTACTTTAGCCAACAAAAATATGCATTCATAATTTTTGCATCAATCATTTTGCAATCACATTTGCATTGTATATATCTTTTCTTTTATTTTTCATCAAAAATATATAAAAAAATAAAAAATATAATAAAAACATGGTTTTAACAAGTTTAGATTTCTTTGACATATTAGGCCCGCCATGGATATTTTGACTCAACCCGAGTTTGCTTATCTTATCATTCTCTAGATAGTATCCTTAACCATGTAGTCCTTCATTGGTCTATTAGGCTAAGCATCCACCAATTTCATTATTTGAAATTTTAAATTTGTGGAGAATGGGAAATGATAGAGTTGAAGCAAGTATAAAAGGGCTAGATAAACTTCATGATAATTACTTGTGGCTAAACCCTTCTCTTCTTTACCTCTATTTTCTTCGCATGTATATAATTGTTAATAAATAATCAAGAACGATTTTAATTGGTTTGTAATCTCTTATGCATTTTTGTCTAATCATTCATGGTTGATATAAGTACGTTTTAAGATTCTAAGTTAGAATGTTTTATGTGTACTAGACTTATGTCATGCTCAATATTTAGCGGGTGTTTTTCCTTTTATTCTTTTAAACTTTCTTTGTGAGGAATAAACAAAAATAAGAGCGGCTTATGAAAAAAATGAGTGGCTAGAAAAAAAGAAGAAAAATAAAAAAAAGAAAAAAATAATTATACAAGACTCCGAAGAGGGGCAGTGTGGTGTTAATTATAGTGACTATTGAGTTCCAATATTACCTTGACGGGTTGCGGGGATTCAATAGATTGCTCCAATCCAATATTACCTTGACGGGTTGCGGGGTTGAAGATCCAAAGTCTCAAAAAGATGGCGGATGTAAATTATTGCGTGAGTTTTATTTTTCTTTCCTTAGCGAGTGTGTAGCTACTTATGAAAGCATGACATGAGGATTTTACACATAAGGCGAATGACTTATTATTCTTGAAACGGACTTGTATTAATTGTGAGCGGTTTTTCAAGTAATGGATGAGAGGATTACTTAGGATTAAAACCGTGCTTCCTTATTTTTGGATTTTACATTTCTTATACTTCACACTTGAATAAATGACAAATTTGCCCACAAGCAATTTGCTCAAATAATAACCGGTTCCACATTTAATTGTCATGAATAAGTTGATGCACTTTTTACTTGTGAATGCAATGATCCCATTTTTAAGCTTGATATGGGGAAAGTGAAACTTGAGGGTGATAAATGTCCATGGTTCTCAAGCCCTAATCTAAGCCATTGAATTCTTTATGAGTTATTTCCATCAAAACCATTTCAAGAAAAATTAAAAAAAGATATAGATAGAATTGTATTTTGTTCATTGCATTATTAAAAGTCAAAATCATGCATCATGTAATTTAGAGTAGTGTAGATGCATCTCATATGGCCAAGGTGGGTTAATTATGAGGAGAATGTAAATTTGAGCTTTAATATATATAATTGCATGAGGACATGACAATGTTCAAGTGTAGGGGATTTGATATGAGCTTAAACTCATATCCATTTATCAACAAATAACCCTAAAACATGAAGCAAAATACCAATTTATCTTGCAAAAACAGTGTTATGTGGTATGTTTGTGTTTGTGTTCACTTGTGTAGGTAAAAGGATACATTTTCAAGCAAACAAGGAATTATCAAGCTTAAATTGATGAAAAAGACAAAGAAGGATCAAAAGTGACAAGACTTTGAAGTACAAGGACCTATCTTGACAAACTGCCAAGTTGAAGGACTAAAGTGCAAATATTAAACAAAGTCAAGATCATAGTCAAACAAGGTCAACTTTCAAGTCAACAAAGTCAAAGGACCAATTATGCTCAAAGATGAAGTTTGGAGGACTAAAAGTGCCAAAGAAATGAAGTACAAGCCTTAAAGTGCAAACTGCCAAAGTCTAGGGGCTAAATCTGCCAATGTTGGAAAGTTTCACAAGTTTAATCCATGTGATTGAGTTGTGGGCCAATGAGAAACAAGCATATATAGCACACGGATTGCCAAATAATGTGCATTTAATATCCACTCAGCCGCCACTCATTAATGACAATATCACAACAGTTTGATCCGTGTGAACTTATTTCAACCACTCAGAGCATGACACGTGTCTTCTTCAAGCAACTAAAAATTTTCCAGGATCGTTTTTGAGCTAGACTGAATATCATGAAAATTTGTAAACATCAAAAGTGCTTATTTTTGAGAGACGAACACATTGGTCATCACCAATTAACAAGAAATCAACTCTAGAAGAAAGCCCCAATTCATGTTCATACTTTGAAGATCAAGTTTGTAGAATCATGCCACGTGGAGACCTGGGATTGGTCTCAACACGTCATCATCCCCAACAAACTCCTTCTTCAAGCCTATAAATAGCCTGCTAGGTCCTCATTTGTAACAAGTAGTTAAAATTGTAGAAAACACACACTTTTCAATTCCTTTCATCTTTCTTCCTTTTTAGCTTAACTACTCAAGAGTTTGACAAACTCTTGAGTTAGTTAGTTAGTTAGCAGCTTTTCAACAACTTTGTAACAAATTTCCATGAATAAAATTTGAATTCTCCATTTCCCGCCAAATCTCATATTCACTTTACTGTTCATATCCTGCTCATTTTTGATCATTGTGTTGCTGCATTGAGTTTGTTATGATCATTGAATGATCATAACTGACTTTGAAGAAGATTTGTAGCTGTTTGAGTAGATTTCAGTTCAAGCCTTAGCAGTTTTGAGTATTTCATGCCATGAGGATGATTTCTAGTGATTAGTAGCTGTTGATGATAGTTGATTGATTGATCTAGTGATAAGGTGGTGGTTATCACTAGGATAAGAGAGTTCAGCACTCCTCTTCTTCCCAATGGTTACTACAAAAGGTTTCAAAAGTTCTGATTTTGGTTCCACTGAATATGTCAATTGCATGCTATATTTCCTAGTGTAAAATTTGATGAATGCATGATCAAAGTTGTTTAGTTGGCTGATTGTTTGATTGTATACTTACTTGTAGCTTAAGTCTTGTTTTGCTGCTCTTTAATTTTGGATTGTGTTCTAGTAATAGCTTAATTCAGTCATTTTCAGTCTTTGCATCTCAATTGAGTATTAGTTGTTCTCATTGCTAGCTTGTAGTCTTAAAACATCTCATTTTGAGTCTCAAGTTTGGTAGCTAAAGGATTTCATTCAGCTTGGATCAGTTCTTAAAAAGTCTTCACGAAAGTTGTTAAAAGATTAGATAAGGAGTGTTTGGTATTAGCTTTTGAAGAGTTTTCAAGTATTGGATTGATAGGTGTGTAAACACCCATCTTTTCTACCACTTAATTACAATAATAACCGGACCAAAACGTGTATTTTATGTCTTTTATGTCGGAATTATGCGTGGTTTGTGTTTTTGTTGTGATTTAGGACGAAAAGGTGAAAAGTGGAGAAAACACGGACATTCACGGGCATTTACGGACTTTTATTGAAGAAAAGGATGAAAGACGAAGTCAAGAAGTCAAAAGTGCAAAAAGAACGGAAGTCCACGACCGATTCTGAAGATTTATTGAGGAAAAAGTCAAAAGACGGAAGTTTATCAAAAGCCGAAGAATTCAAGTCTATTTTATTGAAGAATTTAAAGACGAGTTCGAAGAAATCCCGAAGCCAAAAGTCCCTTAAGTCCAAGTTTAAAGAAGATTAGAAGAAAAGGACTAATGACGTAATTAATGAAGAATTAAGAAGAAAGCGACTTAATCTTGCAATTAACAAGAAATGAAGGAGGGGAGGAAGCTTCCTTAATCCTCCCCTATAAATAGATTAGGATTAGTTATTTTTCATGTTGTTGGATAGCTTGACAAACTATCTCTTCCATTTTTAATTACCTTGCACCTTTAATTACTTGTCCAATTTAATTACCTTGTCTTGCACTTAATTACCATTTAATTTCAAGTAAGTTTTACTTTTAATTCTTGTTAAGCTTTATCTTTACCTTGTTAATCTCATTCTACCTTTCTTTAATCTTTGTGTTGATTTGTTTATGTTCAAGTTCTTTATTTTTGTTGATTTATTTAAGTGGGTTTTGATTATTTTGATTAAGTTTTGTGAGTTTGATTGTTTTGGATTGATTGTTTATGCTTAATAGTTGTTTATTTGCTTGTTTGATTTAATCTTGTGGTTGATTTGCCTTAGTTTTGAGTAGATCCGTGTTATTTTTATCTTTCCTTGTTCTTCGGGTATTTGTAACTGATTATTGCAGGTTTCTGATCCCCAGTATTCCGAATACGGAGATTTTCCTAGGTGGTCTATTCGGAATATTTGACATTCCGAATAGAGGTGTCATTCCGAGTAGGCTTGGTATTCCGAACAGAATAGTTATTCCGAATAGGTGACAATATTCCGAATAGGCTGATCTTTCCGAGTAAGGGCATCATTCCGAATAGGGACTTTTATTCCGAATAGGAATAGTTTTCCGAATAGGGTATCATTCCGAATAGGTCTTGATATTCCGCATAGGAGGATCTTTCCGAATAGGCTGAATTTTCCGAATAGACTGGATTTTCCGAATAGGCCCAATATTCCGAGTAGGACTTTATTCCGAATAGGGACAGATATTCCGAATAGAGGTATTATTCCGAATAGGAGGCACATTCCGCATAAGGGTGAATATTCCGAGTAGAACTTATTCCGGATTGGTGACAGTTTTCCGAATAGGGGTTTATTCCGAATAGGGGATATTTTCAGTTTCTATAATTTTAGTTTTTAAGTTTCTGCCCTTTTATTTCAAGCTTTATTTTTCCCGCCTTTTTCCTTAATCGCACTTTAAGTTTATTTTCCTTAGTTTAAGATTTAGTTTTAGTTGCGTTTTAAGTTTGCCTTAGTTAGATTTAAGTTTACGTCTTTGCTTTAGTGCCCTTTAATTTCAGTCTCGCTTTAAATACTTGCACCCTTATTTTAATTAGACTTTGATTTATTTTAATTGCACTTTTACTTTATCTGTTCTGCACCTTTTATTTTAAACACTACAACGACATATATTTGTTTCACCAAAGATCAGCTGAGTCACACATTAAACACAAGTTTTTCAATTCGAAGAGACATACATCAACGAATCTTTTTAACTGGGTAAATCTTAGTTATCAAATGGCGCCGCTTCCGGCTCTTTTCGTTAAGATTGACGGTTTTCTATGAGAGACACGTTGCTTTTTGGGATCCGCTCACTTGTGAACGTTATTTTTCTTTCCTTAAAAATTCAAAAAATCATAAAAAAATTAAAAATTGATAAAAAACCATAAAAATTAAAAATTTCGAAAATCCAAAAAGATTTTATCTTTCTTGTGTATATATATTGTCTTTGTGTTTGGTTTTGTTTTCTTTTGTATTTTCAGGTGTATGCGTACTAGATCTTCTAATTATCAAGAGCCCGAGCCTCAAGAAGATTTAGATATGGCAGGTGTTAACAACAACATTCCACCGAACCTCAATAATAATAATAACAACAATGCTCTTCCACAGCCCGATCTTCGGACCATGGAGGAACTTTGTCAACCAACCATGTTTGGACGAGGAGGACCGATTGCGCCGATGCAAATCAACGCTCCTGAGTTTTCGTTGAAGCACCACATGATTCAGCAAGTACAAACAAACCCATTTAGAGGATTGTCTGATGATGATGCCAACAAACACCTCGACAAGTTCATTACAATCACCCAAGGCATGAAGTTGCCTGGGGCCACAATGGATGTACTCCGCCTACAACTCTTCCCACATACTTTATCGCATCATGCCGAGAAATGGTTTGATCGTCTCCCGAAGAATTCTATTCACACTTGGGATGATATGACTCAACGCTTTCTATCGCGCTACTTTCCACCATCCATGGTCACGAGCCTTCGCAATCAGATCAGCGGTTTCATGCAAGATCCCGATGAATCTCTTTTTGACGCTTGGGAGAGAAATAATGTCTTGATCGACCGTTGTCCAAACCACAACATGCTTCCCGTCACATTGATAGACACTTTCTACAACGGATTGACTTTTCGAGATCGTGATACGATCAATGCAGCCGCCGGTGGCACATTCATGAAAAGGAGACCCGAGGAGTGTAGAGAGTTAATAGAGAACATGACTACTCATCACAAGAACTGGGATTCCTCTGCTTCTTCTAGGAACAACCCGAGAGTCAATGTTTCCTCTACCTCAGCAAACCCTGAGATGGCCGAACTCACCCGCATGATGGCTGAAATAAGTAAAAGTATTACGCTTCTCGCTTCAAACCAACAACAACAACAAGTTAAAGCGGTTACTAATCCTTGTGAAACATGTGGCGGTCCTCACTCATACACCGATTGTCCTTCGACACAAGGAAATCCGGAAAATGTGTATGCTGCTTACGGTAATTATTCACCGGAAAATTACCAAGCTAGACAACAAGGGGATAGAAACCTGCTGAGCTACCGTTCCAACAACTACCTTTCACCCGGTTTTTCTCCTCAAAACCAAAATCCCGCCAACAACTACAATAGAAGCAACCAAATCCCACCTCGTGCTTCTAACCCTTATCAACCACCCACCCAACAACACCCACCCATTAATCCCGATGTTGACATCATCATGAGAACTCACGGTGAGAAAATCAAGAATCTACAGAGCCAAATCATCAATTTGAAAGGAGATATCTTGAAGCAAGGTAATGACATCAGAACCGAGGTTCGTGATAATCTTCAATCCTCCTTCATCACTCAAACAACTGAATTAAAGAATCTGTTGGCTAGTTTCTTGCCCGAAGCTCAACCTTCTTCTTCTTCGGGTTCTCTACCTTCAAACACCGTCACTAATCCGCGAGCTAATGTGAGTGCTATAACTACGTGTAGTGGAATTACCATTGTCAATCCACCTGACTCACCACCATCATCTACACCTCCTCCACCACCATACATCCCTACTCCTCCTACACCTAGTGTTAGTACACCATTACCGTCTCCGCCTCGTCATGACGATGTATCTCGGAAGGACCCTTCAACATCACAACCTTCACCAACTTCACCTTCACCTAACCCTTATCAACCCAGAATCCCATACCCTTCTCGCATAGGTAAGACCAATGATCTAACCAAGAATGACTGCCAAGTATCGAAATATGTGGATATGCTATCTAAAATGACCATCAACATTAGCCTTGTTGAAGCACTTTGCCACATGCCGAAATTTGTCAAAGAATTCAAGGAATTGCTTAGCAAGAAAGAGAAGCTGATTGAACTCGACAACACACGATTAAATGAAAACTGCTCTGCAGTCCTTCTTAGAGAACTTCCGGAAAGGCTTGGAGATCCCGGTCGTTTTGTGTTGCCTTGCGTGTTTAACAAAACTGAAGAATTTACTGCCCTTGCTGATCTCGGGGCTAGTATTAATTTGATGCCACTGAGTGTTTGGAAAACACTATCATTACCCGATCTCATTCCAACAAAGATGACTCTCGAACTTGCAAACCGCACTCTCGCTTACCCCGTTGGTATAGCCGAAGACGTGTTCATCAAAGTTGGCACATTTACTTTCCCGGTCGATTTTGTCGTAGTAGATTATGAAATGGACCCTCGTATTCCTTTAATACTTGGTCGGCCATTTTTGAGAACCGGACGATCTTTAGTGGATGTGGCCGAAGGTGAGTTAATCTTACGAGTCGGGGATGATTCAAAAGTTTTTAAAATGGGGAAGCTTACAGGCAAATCCTTTGGAGGCCGAGAATCAGTGAATATGATAAATGTGCTCGATCACTTTACCGTCTATGACAATCCTCTATTCGAGTCTTCCACTGATAATCCACTCTTTGAAGATAATGTGGATGATTCTCACTCTACTTTGGACGCTTCTCCCATTTATGATTCACCACCGGTCTTTGATGCTTATGATGATGATGATTCTAGCTCAGACTCGGATGATTTTGATGATTGTACTTTTGAGTATCCTGAGCTGCCCACTTTCGATGATTTTGATGAGGCTGATACTCTCTCGAGCGATTCTTCACATGATGAAGATCCTCCGCCATCACTCGATCCTACTTTGGACGATTATTCATTTGAGGAAGATTTTTCTGAATTTCTTAACACTTACTTCCCTCATGAGAGTGATGCTCCTCCCTTGGACTTTGAAGATTATCGTCTTGATCCTACTTTGGATTTGAAGAGCATTTTGTCAAAGGAGAAGAAACCGGTCGACACCGAAGTCTGTTGCACATATGATTTGACACCTCTTTGTCCCCCTTCTGAGGACGAGGTTGTGCTTCTTTGCGGATCTTCTTCACACTCGGCTGAGCCTGAGTGCTATTTGTTGGGAATAAATTATGGGTCAGTTCACTAGACGCTGATAAGAAGAATCCAAGCGTTGATAAGATGACATTGGACGCTGACAGCCAAGCGTTGACATTTGAAGAAGTCAACGCTGACAGCCTTGAAGACTAGCACTGATGGAATATATCTTCATACGAATCTTTTTGTTTATTTGTTTCTTTATTTATGTATGGTAAAGATAAGCTCGACATTGTATTTTCAATTATTATCTTTACCTAGAATAGTTGATTCATAGCTTATTGTACAAGACTTCTTAATCTATAAAAGAAGATCTTTTAGGTTAATGTTCATCATCAGTTATCATAAGTTTTCACAAGTTAAACCTCTTTCATTGTAATCAAGTTCGATCATTCTAATACAAGTGAAAGTTTGTTTAACATCTTTGTGTTTTAGATTAAGTGTTAATTCCGCATAACACTTAGTTACTTTATTCATAAGCAAAGGTTTCTCTACGTGTATTACTTGATCTAATCTCGTATACACAAAGCTTAATCGATCTAAGTTTGGGATCCACAATTGGTATCAGAGCCTAAGGCTCTTGATATCTAGGTCCGACGAGGTGTTCGTGTATCGTGAAGAAGAAAAATTCGTATCGAGTTTTTCTGGACGTTTTTGTGTGCGCAGCAGTATTCAGAAGGTCATAACTTTTGATTGAACAGTTGGATCGTCACGAAATTTTATATGTGTGTTCTACATACATAGATCTAAACATCCACCAGAGGGATTGTCGAGTTTTATCCCCAGGCAAAAGTTATTAAGCGTCAAAGTCAGCAGCTGAGTGTATGCAGTTTTCTGTGGACAGCCATGTTCAAAACACGATTTCTCCTTCGTTAACCGTTGGATCTTCGTGATTTTTGGACTGTGGGTTCTTGGCACTTGTGTCTAGGATCTCACCGAAGCGATCTTCGATTTGAGCTTTCATTGTCAAGTTATAGTCCGTCGAAGTTCGCTGCAGTAAAGGTACTAATGTTTTTGCTTTTACATGAAATCATGAACTAGGGTTTCTCAAACCCTAGATCGACACAAAAAGCAAAGTATTAGGTTGTTTATGGCTGTTAGAATGTTATTGTTGCTGTCAAATATATGATCGTTTGTTGCTGATGTAAAAGAAGTAAATTAGGGTTTATCTTAAAACCCTAAATCCATGAAGTAACAAAGCAGATTGGTACGTGATGGTTTACTGGCAGCATGTTATAAGAAAAGTACTCAAGGAATCATGGTATTATTGGTACAAGTGAATGAGGCCACGGTTAGTAAGTTGTGATTGGATGACACGTTTTGTCATAACGTGTTTTTAAATAAAGGTCATATATTCTACATTCAATTTGTCAAGAAGTGACGTGAGTTCAATTATGTGTTCACATGGAGAATTCATTCTTATTGGTAGAAAACATTTATGTTCACACGGTTACTTCATTCTAATTGGTGGAAGATATTAGCTTTCACACGGTTGGAAGAAGGCAATGTCGAAAGCAAATCATGCGTCATTTAAGGACAAAGGACGTGGTCCTATTATTTGAATTTTGATGCAACGCTGACAAGGGTTGTATTGACGCTGACAGGAAGGAATTTGACGCTGACAGAGAATAAGTCAACGCTGACAGGTTGACAGTGTTGTCCGAGATATGTGTTTCAAACGCTGACACGTGTTGTCCGATATCGGGCAATACACATGGAAGGATATTGGACAGAGGAGGATCTCGGGTAACACACTGATCGCTGCTGTTTGAGAAAATGGGTACGTTTTAAGCACACAAAAAGGAGGATTATACACACAAAGGTACATGGAATCTCCGTTTTTATTTAGAATATCATTATGATATTTATGGCTCGGATATTTTGCAAGGAGTAAATGATTTTTAAAGTGAGTTAGCAATTTTTCATGAGAATTTGATGGATATTTTAAACTATGTAATCGGGATAGCCTTGCGAAAGAGTTATCTGCATTTGACTTTTACATATGGTATGACGATGTTATTTCATTCAAATTCGTCATAAAGAGGTGTTGGCTTAAGGGGAAGAATTCTTATGGTAAGTTTGATGATTGAAGAAGATTTTCGCGAGTTTGTGTTCTATCATATCTTAAAGTCATGGACTTCCAGCCACTGACTTTTAAGGTAACTTGTTCGTGCTTTACATGGTAAGTGATGAAGACTTGTCATAACACTTGAAGGAGTTACATTATCGTGCTCAGTGTCTCACATAGGATGAGGATTTTTGACAAACGGATCGAGATCTACTTATACTTTGTACCATGAGTATAAGTTCTTCATCACATAGATAGTACAAGACATGGAACATAGGTTTGGGTTACTCTACTTCTACATCAAGAATACTTTATTTATTTTTCTTCAGGATCATTACATAGAGCTACATTTGGAGAATCTTCAACATTGCATACATTGTTTACTTCCTTGTTGATGTGATAAAAAGGGGAAGAAAATACATGCTACACTTGAGGGGAAGCAATTTGAAGATCATGTATAACTTACAAGAGATACACATAGAGTTTTGCCGACATCAACTAGGGGAAGATTGTTGGGTCAAAAAGTTGATGTGGCAGAAACTCAAAAACGAAGAAAACATCAATAGACTTGTGAGACTTGGTTTACGTTGACAAGAACAAATTGGGCGTTGACAAGAGCAATTCAGGCGTTGACAGAAAGTCAACAACAGTCAAACGCAGTCAAAAAGTCAAACGCTGATGGATATTGAAGATTTGATGGAGAATTCTATTTAGGGAATATATTGAGTATATTATTTAAGTAACGCAAGAACCCTAAAACACCAAAAACCCTAAAAACCCTAAACTTCTCAAAACCCTAAAAACATCATGTCTGGCACAGACCAACCTCCTGCTCCTGTTTTGCTACAAAACAACACCACAAACCCCAGTATCAAAATTCCCACGTTTGATGCCAGGAACTTCGAGCTTTGGAAGTCTAATTTTGAGCAATATGTAGCCATCCATGACTACACTCTTTGGGAAATTGTTGAATATGGGAACACATTCAACAAAGCTCAAAAGATTGCTAATGCTATTGCCACAAGGATAGCTGTTCCTAATTGTCCTGAAGCTGATAAGAAGGAAAAGCCTGAAGATGGAAGAGCTGTATCTGCTGAAGATATAGCCAAGAAAAGGGTGGACATGAAAATCTTGAACATCATGAAACACGCCTTAGGTCATGAGAATCAGCACAAGTACAAACGCTTTGAGTCTGCAAAAGAGCTTTGGGAAGCTCTTGAAGTAGCACATGGTGGCAATGCTGACACAAAAGAAGAAAAGAAGAAGCAACTCATGCATGAGTATGCTGTCTTTAAGGCTCAACCCAATGAGAATCTCAGCAGTGTGAGAAGTAGACTGCTTGACATTACAAGTCAACTTTCCTTCATGGGAACACAGATTGATGACCCTGACTTGAATGCTACTTTTCTCAAAAGTCTTGGTGATGTATGGAAGATTGAGGCAAGATCCATTCTTGTCAATAACACCCACAAGACCTCTAGGTTTGATGACATCTTCAACAAACTAAGACTGTTGGAGAATGAATGGCTTTTGGAGAGTGATAATAAATCTTCCAGTAGCAACATGGCCTTCTTCTCACAAAGTGAAGGTCAATTTGATTCCATGAACTCCTATGGACATCCAGTCACTGGATCTCAATGTGTCAACGCTGGATCACATCCTATCAGCGTTGGAACACATTCTGTTAGCGCTGGATCATATCCTGTCAACGCTTTATACTCAAGCGCTGACACTCACAACTTTGGCGCTGATGGAATTAAACCTGCTGGTTTAGATCTAGATACTGTGTGTGCATTCATTGCTTCTTTGCCCAGTGATTCAAGGATTACATATGAAGATCTTGAGCAGATAAGTGATGAGCAATTGGAAGAGATGGACATCAAGTGGACTATGGCTCTTGTAAGTTTAAGAGCAAACAGGTTTACTAAAAGGTTCAAGAAGAAGATGACCTTTAATGCTAAGGATGTTGCTGGATTTGACAAATCCAAAGTTGAGTGCTACAATTGTCATCGGATGGGGCACTTTATGAGGGAATGTAGATCTCCAAGAAGATCTGATGCTGGTAAGCCTTCAAGCCAAATGGTTAAGAGCCAAGATTCCAAGGCCATGGTTGCTGTTCAACAAATTGATGGTGTTGGAGGATGGGACTGGAGCTGGAACTTTTTGGCTAAGGATGAGGAAGAGGACAGAGCCTTGGTTGCTGAAGTTAAAGAAGAGCATGTTGAATATGCTCTCATGGCACACTCCTCCTCTTCATCAGATAATGAGTTATATGATGATGCTTTCTGTTCTAAGGGTTGTCGTTTAAATACTAAAAAACTAAATCAAGAGATAGTAAAATTATTAGATGAGGCAAGTGCTGAAAGATGCAAAGTATCTAATTATCAAATTGCTCTCACCCAAACAGAAAAGACAGTAGCTGAGTATAAGAAAATGGAGTTTGATTTAAAGGATAAAATAAATATCTTAAAACATGAGTTACATCAAAGTAAAGATATTCAAGATATCACAAACAGGGTTAATCTTGATTTGATAGCTAAGTTAGATGAGGCTAACAAAAATAAAGATAATGTGAGTCTTAAAATCCAGAGATTTGATAAGGCCACACAATCCCTAGGAGAGTGTGTTAGTAAACAAAGAGACTCTAAGGACATGAGTGGGATTGGGATGAAAGATTATACTGGTGTTCCACCACCAGCTGGGGATTTCTATGGTGTCCAATCAAAGGACTTATCTTGGACTGGCTTGCCAGAACTCCAAGAGAAGGAATTCATTCCTCCACCTAGAGTGACTTCCCCAGTTGAAGAATACAAACAAAAACTGACTGACCTAGATGAGTGGAAGAAAGCTAACCACACTTTGTTTGTTAAGGGAGGGTTGTTGTGTGAAAGTCCAAATGAGCCCACACCAATCACGAGCCATGATCCTACACCTATTAAAATCACACACCCAACCACTGGCAAAGCTGTTGACCTTGGCCCACAAACTGTTAGAAAACCTAGTGTTAAGTATGCAGAGATGTATAGGAATACTAGGTCACCAAAAAGCCAAGTTAGTAACCATGGAACAGGCTTCTTTGCTTCTAGACCTAAGACTATGTCTAGAAAAGCTTGTTACTCGTGTGGTAGCTTTTCACATTTGGCATACAAATGTGTCAACGCTTCCAATGTCAACGCTGATAGGAACCATTTCAGCGCTGACAAAAGTCAACATAGGTCAAACACTGTCAGACCCAATACCTTTGTGAACAAAAGTTCACAAGTTGTTAGACCAGCCCCATTCTTTTCTAGAGGGTCTAAGACACAAGGCCTAAGACCTTTCCAAAAGTCAAACACTTGGTCCAATAGGCAATGGGTTCCTGTAGCAAACCCTAGGTTCAACGCTGATAAAGGCAATCGGGGCGCTGACAAGAACAATTTCAGCGCTGACTGACACACTGCTAAACCTAGGTATTTGCAACCACAGGGAAATAGGTCTAAAGCTTCTACTAGCTTAACATGGAGACCAAAACAAGACCAAAACCCTAATTCTACTGGTCTTTCTATGACATGCAACAGGTTTCATTATATTTCAAAGGTCATGTCAAGACCAATTGGGGTTAACTGGGCATTTCATCTAAAAAGGGATGAAAATGGGGTTGTTATAAGAACCAAGTCTGTTCTTGTTGAACAACCAGATGAATCCAAGCCTTCCAAGGCTTGGGTTCCCAAAGAAAACTAATGTGTTTTCTTTATGTGCAGGGCATTCAGAAGAAGATCAATGATTATGGATATTGGGATAGTGGATGCTCAAGGCACATGACAGGAAAGGAAGACTATCTGACGAACTTCACTCCTATTCAAGATGGTGATAAGGTATACTTTGGAGGGGGCTATGGCACCATCACAGGAAAAGGAACCCTTATCACCAATAATCTACGTTTTGAGAATGTCTTCCTGGTAAAAGAACTGGATTATAATTTGTTTAGTGTATCACAAGTGTGTGATAACAAAAATAAGGTTCTTTTCACAGATACTGAGTGCTTGGTGTTAAGCAAAGATTACAAGCTCCCTGAGGAGAAATACATAGAATTTAGAACAACAAGGCATAAAGACATATATAATGTGAATCTTAATGGAATTAAGATGAATAATAAAATGATGTCATGTTTTTATGCTAAAGCTTCAGTAGATGAAAGTAATCTTTGGCACAGGAGATTAGGGCACATAAACTTTAAAAATATCAATAGACTTGTGAGACTTGGTTTAGTTGATGGTTTGCCTGAAAAGGCTTTCCACAATGACCACTCTTGTGTTGCATGTCTTAAGGGCAAGCAGCACAAGGTCTCATTCAAATCTAAACAGGTGCACTCTAGTTCTAAACCACTTCACTTATTGCATATGGACCTCTTTGGTCCAACTACTATAGAAAGTTTGAAGGGTAAATCATATTGTTTTGTCATCACTGATGATTTTTCCAGGTTTACATGGACTTTCTTTTTAGCCAAGAAAAGTGAAACTGCCCAAAGTTTGATTAATTTCATTACCCAAATTGAAAAGAAGAATGGTAATGAGGTCAAAATTCTTAGAAGTGACAATGGGGGTGAGTTTAGAAATCAGTTGTTAGATGATTTTTGTGCCAAGAAAGGGATTACTAGGCAGTTTAGCATAGCTAGAACCCCACAACAGAATGGGGTTGCTGAAAGGAAGAATAGAACCCTAATTGAAGCAGCCAGAACCATGTTGGCTGATGCCCACTTTCCTATAGCCTTTTGGGTTGAAGCTGTTAACACAGCTTGTTATGTTCAAAATAGGGCATTGGTCAACAAAATACATAATAGGACACCTTATGAGTTACTTTGGGGAAGGAAGCCAAATATTGGCTTTCTCAAGTAGTTATTCAGTGCAAAAGGTGATGAAGGGTTATTCAGTGCAGAGCAAAGGATATAGAGTTTACATTAAAAAGGAAAAACGTATACTTGAGAAAGTACATGTTAGGTTTTTAGAGAGTAAACCTAGTGATCCTGAAAGTGGTCCAAATTGGTTGTTTGACTTGGAACCTTTATCTAGAGCTTTAAATTATATGCCTGTTACTAATCCAGACATTGTGAAGGTAACTTCAAGTGTTTTGGAGAAGAGAATTGGTAATGTTTCAGGTACACAGGTTGCTAAGAAGGATGGACCACCAGCAGTTGAGTCATCTCCCACACAAGAATATGTTACACTTCCTATATGGACAGATGAGTATTATGCTGCTGCTGCTGCTGCTAGAAAGGATAAAGGTGGTTCTTCAATACCACCAGTTGATAACATGCATGGTCATTCAGACGCTGACAACAACAATTCTGGCGCTGACAAGACCACTTCAGACACTGATGGCTCAAACGTTGACAACAATGATTCTGGCGCTGACAAAAGTAATTCCAGCGCTGACAAGCAAAAATCCACCGTTGACAACACTTATGAGTATTTTGTATCTTCCACTTTTGAACAAGGTGAACCTTCAAGAATAAATGAAGAGGTTCAAGATGGAAGAGAGTCTGAAGAAGATATTAGCAACATGGAGGATGATATTGAAGACAACAGAATTCTTGAACATGGAATTCCTAGATCTACTTTGCAGAATCATCCTCCCTCTCAAATCATTGGGAATATCATGACTCCTGTTCAAACTAGAAGATCTCACCAGACTCATGATAGCTTCATTGCTAATATCCACAAGAAGGTTGATACCCCTCTTGTACAGACATGTTTGTTTGCCTGTTTTTTGTCACAACAGGAACCCAAGAAGATTTTTGATGCTCTCAAAGAACCTAGTTGGGTGGAAGCAATGCAGGATGAGCTTCACCAATTTGCTATACATGATGTTTGGGAGCTGGTTGATTGTCCTAGATATGTGAGACCAATTGGGACAAGATGGGTTCTAAGGAACAAGAAAGATGAAAGGGGTATTATGGTCAGAAACAAGGCACGTTTGGTAGCTCAGGGATATACACAAGAGGAAGGTATAGATTATGAAGAGGTCTTTGCTCCTGTTGCAAGAATTGAAGCTATAAGAATTTTTCTAGCTTATGCCTCTTGTATGAACTTCACTGTTTATCAAATGGATGTGAAGAGTGCTTTCCTCTATGGAACAATTGTTGAGGAGGTATATGTTATGCAACCTCCTGGTTTTGAAGATCCTGAGAATCCAGACAAGGTTTATAGAGTGAAGAAAGCTATGTATGGACTTCATCAGGCCCCAAGAGCATGGTATGGTACATTGTCCACCTACTTGGTGGAAAATGGTTTTAAAAGGGGCACCATAGATCAAACATTGTTCACAAAGAAGAAAGGTAAGGATGTCTTACTTGTCCAGGTCTATGTTGATGATATCATTTTTGGATCCACTAATCCAAAGATGAGTGAAGACTTTTCCAAGCTTATGACAGATAAATTCAAGATGAGTGCAATGGGTGAGATGAACTTCTTTCTAGGGTTACAAGTTCAGCAGAAAGAGGATGGTATCTTCATCTCCCAAGACAAGTATGTAGCTGAAATCTTGAGGAAATTTGGTTTTTCTCCACATGAAAAGAGTGCTTCCACTCCTATGGATAGGGAACACCCTTGGGGAAAAATTGGAGCTGGAAAGGATGTGGATGTTAGGCACTATAGATCAATGATTGGTTCATTGATGTATCTTACAGCCTCAAGACCTGACATCATGTTTGTTGTGTGTGCTTGTGCACGCCATCAAGTGACTCCCAAAGAATGTCACCTTTTTGCTGTGAATAGAATTTTTAGGTACCTAAGATGTTATCCAGATCTTGGCTTATGGTACCCAAAAGATTCTCCATTGGAGCTTATTGCATATTCAGACAGTGACTATGGTGGTGACAAGTTTGATAGGAAATCCACAACTGGTGGATGTCAATTTCTTGGGAGTAGATTGATATCTTGGCAATGCAAGAAACAAACAGTGGTGGTAAACTCTACAACTTAAGCAGAATATGTTGCTGCCGCTGCTTGTTGTGGACAAGTCTTATGGATTCAGAACCAGCTGTTGGATTATGGGTATAATTTCATGCATACCAAGATTTTTGTAGACAATAACAGTACTTTATGCATTATTAAAAATCCTGTACATCATTCTAAAACCAAACACATAGAAATTAGACATCATTTTATAAGAGATTGCTTTGAGAAAGGTTTAATACAACCAGATAGGGTAGACACAGAAGATAATGTGGCTGATTTATTAACTAAACCTTTTGATACTGGAAGATTTCAATATTTGGTAACAAATATTGGAATGGTTAATCTCACTTAATATATGTTTTGGAACCTTTTTGTAAAAGTATGTACAGGATAATGCATTGTTATTGGTCTTTGTGATGATTTAGATTTTTCCACTTTATTTTTCTAACACTGACAAAGGTAAATGTAACGCTGACAAGTGTTATTTTGCCGTTGTTAGAGATATTCTTGTCTAACGCTGACAAGAGTTCCTTCAACGCTGATAAGTGTTGTCGGGGCGCTGTCAGCAACAAATGTTAGTTTTGTGGTTTTCAATCTAAATGTGTAGGTGGTGGTAGCTTTATGCCATTGGATACAGAGTTGCTTATGGATCTTTGAAGAGCTATTTGGACATGTTTTTTGTTTATGGATGATGGTTGGAATATTTATATTCCTATCTTGACATAAATTTTTAATGTTCATATATATTTTGAGAAACTCATGTATCATAGTTTAAGGGGAGGTTTAAGGAACCTTTAGGACTTTTGGGTATTCTTATAATACTCTCATCACAATTCTAGATTGTGTCCACAGGTGAGTATGGGTTAGTTTTACTAAACCATGAGGCACTGTAGCATGCAAAGTTGACAAACTATGCATGCTGCCAAGACATTTTTGGCCTAGAATTGGTTGAGGTCTGATGGGAGACTTGGGAATAGTTTTGTTATGGGTTTACCTGGGAGTTACAAAGAATTTTATGAAATAACTTTGTTGGTAAGTATTTTGGTTAGCAAGGGACACTTGAGGACATTTGTGTCTATCTTGCTTAAGCAAGTGTGCATAAATGGACAGTGCTTGCCACCCAGTAATTATTATCAACTTGCAAGATATTTCCCTTAGGATAAATTACTTTGTTAAGGTCTTTTTCTTTTTAAATATTTTTATTTTTAGACGCTGACAAGTTTTTCTCCAAACGCTGTTACGTCCAATCGTGACGCTGACAAGGATTTAGGCAAACGCTGACAAGAAAATATAGCCGTTGGGCGTTGATGGGCTATTTTTGACCGTTGACACCTAGTGGGCCCTACCCAGTTGTTATTTTTGACTAATCTTTGGCCGTAATTTTGGGGAGTTGTTACTTTTAATTAATGCATGAGATAAGTTATATTTGATTCAATATTTTCATCATTACTCTTTGAATATAACTGCCTCATTTTTGACCAATCCAAATCATGCATCTCTCCTATAAATTTGGCTAAACTTTTTGTTCTGGGTATTCATATTTTCTTGTCTAACATTTTTCTCCTAGATTTTTCCCATATCACATAACCTAAACAGCTTTCAACATGGCACCAAAGTTCAACTCAAACAATCTGACATTGGAGTTCAAGATCCAACATAATATGGTAGCTTACTTGGCCGCTGATAATGATTTGTTCCCTCAGTATTCACAAATGGTGGCATTTTTAAATGCATCCTCAATAAGGTATGCACTTTCTCATGAACCACTAGTCCCTGTCGCACACATTAGACAGTTTTGGAACAATGTCAGTTCCACAACAGCTAATGGAGTGACCACATTAACATCTACTGTTCATGGAAGAACATGGGTGGTCACTGAAGCCTTGGTTCGCCAAGCTTTGCGTCTTGATGACGCTGATGGTGTGACTACCCTTGCCATTGCAACAATATAACATGGTCTTAGGGAATTGGGTTATCCTATTCCTGCTGGTAAAACTTTAAATAAATATCATAAGCAGGAATTTCCCTCGGATTGGAAATATTTGATACATGTCCTTCTTCAATGCTTAAGTCCAAAATGTACTGCTTTTAATGAAATAAACAGGTCCATTGCAAGTGCTTTGGTTTGTATGTCACGTGGGCTTAAGTATAATTTTTCAAAAATGATTTTTGAAGGAATGTGTAAAAATAAGGGAAGTAAAATGACTTTGGCTTACCCAAGATTTTTGCAAATGGTGTTTGATTTACAAGCATATTGTACTAGGGATCATGACACTTTTTATGAGATCCCTAAGCAAAAGAAAACCATTTTTGACAAAATGAGCTCCACAAACAGATCTATACCTCTCACCCAAGCCATGCTTGAAGTAATTCAGGCTGACCAACCACAACCAGACCATGCACCTCAACTTGAGCCTATCCTTGAACCATTACCTTCACCTGACCACATGAACGTTGACCAACCCAATGTCAACGCTGACACTCAAAATGTTGGCGCTAACACAGCCAATTTCAACGCTGATTACATCCCTGAACAATCCCAAACACCCCTTAACCAACCAACACCCATACAATCTACCTCATCTTCCACCCCATTACAATCTAGGTTGAATAAACGCCAAAGGACTACTGGAGTGTTCTCCTCTAGTGGTCCTAGCCTTGTAGCAGAGAGAACCACCTCCACAAGTGTGGCTGGTGACATGGATGAGGCTGGGGCTATTGACACACGCTTAGATGCTGGTCAAGACAATCCCAACATCATTAAGACCTCATCCATGCCCTATGATTCTATTTTGGGAGGTCAAATCCCCATTCTAGCTTAGGGCAGATTGGAACCTATGACATTGACTGAATTGACGGCTGCTGTCATTAGCTTGCAAAAGCAAAATGTCAGCCTTGTACAAATTGTCAACAATCAGGACCGTGAACTCCAAGTATTTAGGGAACGGGTAACTGTTTTGGAGAATCCTAGTAGCAGAAGTAGAATGGAGGAATCTTCCAAAGGGGAGGATGAAGAGGATGAGCTGATTCATACAGCTAGTGAGAAGAGTTCACAATTTAGTGAATCTTTAAATGTTGCTGAAGCACTCACCAACTTGAAGAAGCACCCAATTCTTGATACATCCAAGGTAACTCCTTTGAACTTGGAAGGATTTTTCACAGCAACAATGGGCGCTGATACAGGTTTGAACGCTGACACATCCAGCGCTGACAAAGGTAATCGGGGCGCTGATAAAGGTAACTTGAACGCTGACAAAGTTGCAGGTGGTGTTGATGTATTCCAGTCATCAGCATTCATCAAAGATGTGTCCACACAGGTTTCGTCTTCTACCTTACCTATTATTGATCCAAAAGACAAAGGTAAAGGAATTTTGGTTGAAGAAGATGTTCCAAAGAAAGATGCAGCACAAATTGCATTTGATGAACAGTTGGCTGCACAACTTTTGGAAAGAGATTTGAAGAGGAGTGGTAGATCACCATTTGTTGCCACTTCTGAGAGTGAGGAAGAGAGTGGTGATGAAAAAGAAGGAGATAGCTCAGATTCAAGTGTTCAAATCATTGAAGATCCAGAAAGACTTGAATATGAGGATGAGTTGGCAAAAGAAAGATTGAGTGATTTGAAGAAGCAGGTTGATTGGGACCTTCCAGAAATCACCAGAATGTACCACGCTTGGGAAGACAAGGTAATGGACAACCCAGGGATGAGCTTATTAGATCAAATTTGGGGGTTGGAAATTCTTCTCAGGGTACAAGATGATATAAAGGTGATTTTGAGGTTTAATGCACAAGAGGTCAAGACTTGGCTAAAAAGAGATAGAAGGCAATTGTATTACAAGTTGCTTAGATGCCATCAACCTAGATGGACATACAAGAAGTTGCTGGCTTTATCTTTTGAGGAGCTAGAGTACAGGGCACATCCTATTTGGAGGAATGTGCAAGAACATAATGTCTTACAGTTTCTTTTAGAAGAAAGGAAACAAGAGCTTGCTGAGGAAATGCAGATTGAAAAGGAGATGAGGATTGCTCAAAGACCAGTGAAGAAAGGAGATCCTCTCCAATTTCCCAAAAATATGGATGTGTATTATCCAACTGAAACTGTCATAAGGAAGCATCTCAAACTTTATCCATTGGAAGCTTCAGATTTGGTTAATGTAGTACCTCTAGATGACAGAAATCCAATCATAAGTTTTGATGAAGATGAGTGTGGATTTTGGAAGATTGGCAGGTTTGGGAAGGAGGTACACACTTTCACTTCAATTATTTCTATCTTTGCAAGCATAGACAGAGAAGACTTGGTGCATCTATGGAGATTGATAGAGGCCAAGTATACAGCTGAAGCACCTACTTCAGCAAATGGAATAAGACTATGGCACACATTTTTGACTTTGTGTGGTCCAAGGGAAGCAGATCCTGCCATATGGAAGGATCTTGAAGATGACCTTAGTAGTCTTCATTGGAGGCTTTATTCTACTTGTGGTGTGTTTCATTTGAGCTCTATAAAGTTTTCAGAGTATCTACTTGTGGATGCTGACTATTTCTTGTCCAAAGAAGTATTGGAGAAGATGAAGGAGACACCCTTGGAGATTGATTAGACTAGTGACGTGGCCAAAGACTTGATTAGATATGTTTATCACCAACATAAGAAGTTTTTGTAAGATTCCTCCTAAGCCTTAAGTTTTTATTCAGAAACTTGATCATTGGAATAGATATCAAGTTTAGGGGAGGATTGTTGGGAATAAATTATGGGTCAGTTCACTAGACGCTGATAAGAAGAATCCAAGCGTTGATAAGATGACATTGGACGCTGACAGCCAAGCGTGGACATTTGAAGAAGTCAACGCTGACAGCCTTGAAGACTAGCACTGATGGAATATATCTTCATACGAATCTTTTTGTTTATTTGTTTCTTTATTTATGTATGGTAAAGATAAGCTCGACATTGTATTTTCAATTATTATCTTTACATAGAATAGTTGATTCGTAGCTTATTGTACAAGACTTCTTAATCTATAAAAGAAGATCTTTTAGGTTAATGTTCATCATCAGTTATCATAAGTTTTCACAAGTTAAACCTCTTTCATTGTAATCAAGTTCGATCATTCTAATACAAGTGAAAGTTTGTTTAACATCTTTGTGTTTTAGATTAAGTGTTAATTCCGCATAACACTTAGTTACTTTATTCATAAGCAAAGGTTTCTCTACGTGTATTACTTGATCTAATCTCGTATACACAAAGCTTAATCGATCTAAGTTTGGGATCAACACTATTTTCCCTTAAAGGAAAAGGTGTTCGACCCTGGTATTGAAGTCTTTAAGCCACCTCAGTATCCACCTGATTAAATAAAAGGAAACATCTTTGGAAATTTTGAAGACATGCTTGCACCATTTCATCCTTGCTTCTACTGTGCTCCATCACTGCTTAAGGGAACCTTGCCTACTCTTCTTTGGCTTGCCTTGTTCGCCTTAAGCTTGTGTTATTGGCTCGATGAAAACTATGTCTTTGATCCTGGTGGATATGTTTCATGTTTCTTCCGTTGATGATCAAGGTCGAGTCAGGCTCACGACTCGGTAAACAAAAACCAAGCGCTTCTTGGGAGGCAACCCATGCATCTATCTTTTCGCTTTCTTTACCATAAGTGTAGGGGGGACCCTTTGGTTTGCTATTTCCTCTCCTCACTTCTTAATCAGGGATTCGAGCTTCAATGATCCACTCTTGATGATTCTTGACGACCCGTGATTCCATGTTCTACTTCTTCCCGGTTCTATCCTAAACTCTTTTCGATTCACTATTTTATATTTTCTCAATATTAAAATAGGAATCTCTTTAGTTGTCTTTTCCTTAGCGAGATTTAAAGAACGTGCACAATGTCCTAAGTGTAGGGGAGTTTACTCCCACATGCTTAAACATTAAGGACAATGTTTATCTTAAGTGTAGGGGGGACTTCTATCGAATTTAAGTGGTCTTTTCCTTGTATTTGTCCTCATTTTAACCGGAAAATCAATTTTTCGACATTTTTCAAAATTTTTGATCTATTTTGGCCTATTAGTTTTTCCCTTTTGTATAGTTATTTTCTTTCTTTGCTAGAATAAATCTTTGAATAAGTGGTTTTAATTTTCAAACGTTGTGAATCTTTTGACTCAATCCGAGTTTACTCTAGCTATTATCCTTAACATGTTTAAGTCAAATTTTGCTAGGCTTTTATATAGGGAGCTATAAAACGCGAAAGTCTTAACTCTCACGGGTTAAGAACAAGAACTTTTCGCAAGTTCCTATAATTGATCCTAGAGTGTCGTTTATCAAGGGAACTATAAAATGCGATTTCTAAGCTTGAAAAAGTCTAAGAATTTGCAAGATCCTATAGGCGACTCGAAAGCCCAAAATTTTTATTTAATAGGCTAAGTATCCACGAGTCTCATTACTTGAGATTTTAAACTGTGGAGAACAAGAGATGATAGAGCCAATTATAAGTCCGGTATTCTTTCGTGAATTTATGTGAGTTAATTATAAGCCTATTCTCCCATCGCTTGCTAATAAATTTATCTGCTAATAAATAAGGTTGTACGATTTGAAAAGTTACTTAGCTTCTAGCCCCAGATCGTTTAAAAGTTGCTCGGTATGGATTAGAGTTCATAGCCAAGGCATAACTTATTGAAGCGGGACGCGAAGATTGGCGAGTCCGAAAAGGCCCTAACAAGGCATGAGGGCTATATTTTGTTGCTAAAGATCCAAAGTGATGTGAAGAATCATTTATCGAAAATCAATATGAAGGATCGAGACACACGACGTAAAGCAAAACTCCCCAAAAGTCATGGAGAAGTGTATCTGAAAAGACCCTAACAAGGTATGAGGATAAATAGATCCAAGTCATAAAAGGAGGCGGATCGTTGTATATCAAAGTCCAAAATAAAGATTGGAGAAAAATGAAGAAGTCGTGGTCCAAGTATGAATCTCTCAAAACTTCGAGTGAAGAAATTCCTATATGAAGAGAAGACCATTATTTCATGAACGTCTCTCAACATTTGAAGTATGAATTCGCTGCCAAATATCGGTCCGAGAAAGGTCTCAAATCACGAAGCGAGTTATGCCAAGATATGAACTTTATGAGGTCCCGAGAAGCAGTTTTAAAAGATTTGGTCCTTTAGCTAACTATTGATTAAATCGTTCACTTTATTTTCAGACTAAATAACTATCGAAATAAGTCAAACAATGCATCCTCGTGATCATTCAAGACAATAATAAAATATAAGAGATACCCCTAGGAATAAGGGAGTCTAAGTGAATAATTGGCCCACATGAGTTCGTGTTAGTCTACTAACTTATAATAACAATGATCTCGTTTTTAAGCTTGGTTTGGAGAAAGTGAAAACTTGAGGATGATGATTATTCATGACAATTTCCAAAACCCAAGGTATGCTTTTGATTTCTTTATTTTGTATGTCTTTATTTTTCTATCTCTTTAATAAAGGCCAACGTGGATTAATTATGATGAAAAGTGTAATCTTGCTTTGTAACTAATGCATTGCATGAGGACATTGCAATGGTCAAGTGTAGGGGATTTGATAGGTGTGTAAACACCCATCTTTTCTACCACTTAATTACAATAATAACCGGACCAAAACGTGTATTTTATGTCTTTTATGTCGGAATTATGCGTGGTTTGTGTTTTTGTTGTGATTTAGGACGAAAAGGTGAAAAGTGGAGAAAACACGGACATTCACGGGCATTTACGGACTTTTATTGAAGAAAAGGATGAAAGACGAAGTCAAGAAGTCAAAAGTGCAAAAAGAACGGAAGTCCACGACCGATTCTGAAGATTTATCGAGGAAAAAGTCAAAAGACGGAAGTTTATCAAAAGCCGAAGAATTCAAGTCTATTTTATTGAAGAATTTAAAGACGAGTTCGAAGAAATCCCGAAGCCAAAAGTCCCTTAAGTCCAAGTTTAAAGAAGATTATAAGAAAAGGACTAATGACGTAATTAATGAAGAATTAAGAAGAAAGGGACTTAATCTTGCAATTAACAAGAAATGAAGGAGGGGAGGAAGCTTCCTTAATCCTCCCCTATAAATAGATTAGGATTAGTTATTTTTCATGTTGTTGGATAGCTTGACAAACTATCTCTTCCATTTTTAATTACCTTGCACCTTTAATTACTTGTCCAATTTAATTACCTTGTCTTGCACTTAATTACCATTTAATTTCAAGTAAGTTTTACTTTTAATTCTTGTTAAGCTTTATCTTTACCTTGTTAATCTCATTCTACATTTCTTTAATCTTTGTGTTGATTTGTTTATGTTCAAGTTCTTTATTTTTGTTGATTTATTTAAGTGGGTTTTGATTATTTTGATTAAGTTTTGTGAGTTTGATTGTTTTGGATTGATTGTTTATGCTTAATAGTTGTTTATTTGCTTGTTTGATTTAATCTTGTGGTTGATTTGCCTTAGTTTTGAGTAGATCCGTGTTATTTTTATCTTTCCTTGTTCTTCGGGTATTTGTAACTGATTATTACAGGTTTCTGATCCCCAGTATTCCGAATACGGAGATTTTCCTAGGTGGTCTATTCGGAATATTTGACATTCCGAATAGAGGTGTCATTCCGAGTAGGCTTGGTATTCCGAACAGAATAGTTATTCCGAATAGGTGACAATATTCCGAATAGGCTGATCTTTCCGAGTAAGGGCATCATTCCGAATAGGGACTTTTATTCCGAATAGGAATAGTTTTCCGAATAGGGTATCATTCCGAATAGGTCTTGATATTCCGCATAGGAGGATCTTTCTGAATAGGCTGAATTTTCCGAATAGACTGGATTTTCTGAATAGGCCCAATATTCTGAGTAGGACTTTATTCCGAATAGGGACAGATATTCCGAATAGAGGTATTATTCCGAATAGGAGGCACATTCCGCATAAGGGTGAATATTCCGAGTAGAACTTATTCCGGATTGGTGACAGTTTTCCAAATAGGGGTTTATTCCGAATAGGGGATATTTTCAGTTTCTGTAATTTTAGTTTTTAAGTTTCTGCCCTTTTATTTCAAGCTTTATTTTTCCCGCCTTTTTCCTTAATCGCACTTTAAGTTTATTTGCCTTAGTTTAAGATTTAGTTTTAGTTGCGTTTTAAGTTTGCCTTAGTTAGACTTAAGTTTACGTCTTTGCTTTAGTGCCCTTTAATTTCAGTCTCGCTTTAAATACTTGCACCCTTATTTTAATTAGACTTAGATTTATTTTAATTGCACTTTTACTTTATCTGTTCTGCACCTTTTATTTTAAACACTACAACGACATATATTTGTTTCACCAAAGATCAGCTGAGTCACACATTAAACACAAGTTTTTCAATTCGAAGAGACATACATCAACGAATCTTTTTAACTGGGTAAATCTTAGTTATCATGGATTTTGGCAAGTTAATGCTCATTTCTAGTTGATAGATCATTACTAAGTGTTTTGAGTAAGTTTCAAGTCAAATAATTGTTCAAACAGGCAATTGGCAAGAAAAAGTTTGGGTTAATTTTCATTCAGTTTAGCTTTCAAAAAGTTATCATTTTCATTTAGCTAGCAATTACTGATTTCTTGATGAAATTTCACCAAACTTGTTCTAATTTGTAGCTCAATATATGAAATTTCAGATTCCAAAAGCATTTTACACAGTCTTCAATAAGCATTGAGAAATAAGCAAAATTCAGAAAAGCTGAGATAAGCCAAGTTTCTGTAACTTGAAACTGATTTTTGAGATCTTTTGATTTTATTCATTAACCAAGCCATTTTCTTTCATAAATCCACTTAGTGTATGGAATTACATGATATTTGAAAGATTCAGCTTTTTGTCAAAATTTGTGGTCAACGCTTGGTCAACGATAAGCCAACTTTAGCTTAATTTGAATTCCCAGCTTATTACTTGATGAAATTCGTTTTAACTTGATTTCCCGTTCATCATTTGAGCTTCTTAATCAGTTTTGGCAAGAAAACCAAGTTGTGCTTATTCAAAATGTTCTAGAGCTTATTTTGGGCTTATTGTAGAGTGCTTATTTGCTTATTTTGTACTTTCAGTCAAAATCCTTTTAGAGATCTAGCTTATTTTGGATTTTAAGTGTTTTGCAATTGGTTTGAACCATTTTGGTCCAATAATAAGCTCAAACGAGCTTATTTGTCTCCATAACCCGTTTTTGGCTTAACAAGTTTTATAAATTGCATTGTGGTCCTTCTTGTTTCAAAAGGTTTCTAAACATGGCTAAACTTCAATCTTTTTAGGGTTTTCACACATTAGTCCTTTTAGTTTTGAGTTGATTAAAAATCAGTTAGCAAGTTTGTTACTTTGTTACAATTTGGTTAGTTTGTTACTAGTTTTACATTTTTGATCCTTTTAGTTTACTGATTTGCATTTTCAGTCCCTATACTTGTTAGAACTTTCATTTTAAGCATTTTACTTTCATAGAATTTACATTTTCAGTCCTTTTAGTTTTAAAATTTACATTTTGAATCTTACTTGAATAAAAATTTGGTAATTGCACTATGTTTTACATATAAGTAGGTAATATTTTTCAGTTTTGCAAGACTTTGTTGAATTAGCAAATAGAATATCCAAAAAAGATTAACAACCAAAAACAGTTAAAAACCCGATATTGGTTGGACTTTCAATTAGCAAGAACTGAGAAAAACGAACTGCATTATACACAATTTCAATCATTCTCTACGTCTCGTACACCAAATGCCTCTAGCATTCTAGGCAGATATAACAATCCAGCTCTACTAACTAAGTCTATCCATTTCTTCCAAATCTTCAGTTCCTGCAACGTATAAGCAACCGCCTTTCTTTGTCGTTCTCGTATACATCCAAATCCTTGCTCCACGTATCGTCATGCTTCGCGAATTCATCCAGTCCTTCCGATAATGCCAAGATCGGCTCATTATCCAATCCACCTCTTCAGCCTCCAAAATGCTTCCTCATCCTTCTTCACTTCGCCCCTTGCTGGTTCCATGATATGCCATCATCTCTAACTACTCATCATGGTAAACTTAATACTAAAACTCACACTCGAAAATCTCGCGTATAACTCCACTCCAAAAGAAACACATAATTCGCCTCACTCTCCTTCTCAGATTTGAGTAGATCAAGACGTCGTTGATGCTCCCGATGACAACTCGTTTATACACGTTCATGCACACTTGGTGCATTGACACCGTGAAAACCGCTAGTGCTTTGGCAAAGCCAAATGCATAACCATAAACCCGAAGCGTTCATACAGCATCCTTAGCAGTTTCAACTATGTCCTCCTTGCATCCTCTATTAGCGGCAATACGAATAAATTCCTACCTCGTTCTACTTGCGAAATTCTACACGCATTTTAACAGACCAACACTTCCTCTCATCAGACCACATTAGTTCGTCTACGAACTTCTTTCCTCCCCACTAAGGGTATTCCGACCGTTCTCTCATGGTCACCTACTTAATCGTGTAGGCGCGACCAAGTCTTTCATATGACTACCTCAACGCTCCCGAACAATACGAAACCAAAACTACATCTAAATCCATCAGATACGATCAGCGAATCAAACCCACGGATAACATTTCACGTGTACCAGTTAAAACAAGTCAAAAACCACGATTCTCAAAGGAAAACTCAAACCCAAAACGTGTATCAATTCAAAATGACCCATGACAACGAAAAATAATCCAAGAAACACCCAATGGCAACCAAACATATTACGCCCCGCGACATATTTTTTTTAAACCGTGCAAAAGATCGACTTTTCCAAAAGAATATATATCTTTTTATTATTATTATTTATTATTACCTCCCACATATATGTGACTCAAACAATCTATAAACAACCCTCTTGACGAACTCAAAACTCAACTCAAAACTAGGTATCCCGTGCATCCTGAATCATAAAAATAAACTACTATTCAAACTCAACCTCTAACCCGACACTTGTACAATAATTTCGGCCAAGATACTGACCTCCCATGACTATACATTCTGAATATTTGAAAAGTACGTTCCGAGTACATAATTTTTGGCTTTTGAATCACTCAAAAATCTCTAAAAACGAACAAGTTATGACCAAATCAGGTTTATACTAGTTGTTTTAAAAAAAACTAAAGAATAAACTTAGTGATCAATGTAATCCTTTTAAATGACAGATATAATTGTATGTGAAATCTTCATAAACTCAATTTAACCTTGTATAAATAATTAAAAATGACATAAATCGGTCAAACTCAATTATATAAACTATGTAGGTAGAAAGAAATTTTTACTTCGCTTTATTTCAAAGAAAGTCTTTTAGAATTTGAAATATATAAGTGTTAATTAAAAAGAAATCTTATGTTACATCTTGTTTCAAACACGACTCCAACACCTTACCCTTATTTTACCGAATACAACCAACCATCTAACTCAATATATACCGACCAAAAGAAATGCAAGACCCAACACAAAAGATTTCATTATCTCAAAAGAAATCCCAAGTTATTTCAATAGACATGAAACCAAAAACACCATTTTAAAACCTGCACGTGAAATACGAAACTCAAAGAATACGCTACAAGACACACTTCAAAAGATTCAAAACGTCGTTGGAACTCCAACAAACTCCAGCACCATAAAACACGAACAAACACAAGGTACGTTCAAGTTATAATAACTAGTGAACGACCATATACCATAACCTAACACGTAGTAGTATATATACATCCGCGTATATATACCTATTAAATCTCCCAAAACATACTCGTTATCATACATATCAAGTCGATCGCGTCATACACTCGTTTTTCCATACGAGTAATCACCTTTTCACCATCTCACCATGCCGCGACAAGGCACAAAACCCATATATTATAAATATACCCAAAATCCACATCTCATCATATACAAGCATGTACTAACTCTCTTTCATGCAATCATACTTGAGAACCCATTGAAATTGTGGTACTTGTATAACTATGTTGGCCACCATACTTATACAATTACCCTTTCCCCAATGCACTCCCTCCTATTATGACTCTTATAAGAATCAATACAACATATAACACATAAATCCATCTACTCACATAAGCTCATAACCACATAACCAAATAGGTCCAAAACCCCATCTATTAAAATAACATAATAAAACTCTTGGAATACCGAAATCCATAGTCTAGCTAAAACAACATAGACTAAATCCAAAACGAAAAACATAATCAGTTATAAGTCATGTCGCCCATAAGAGTGGAAACAACTTAAAATCCTTCCTACCCATGTACTCCTAGTAACTCGAACCACCACACGATTCTTAGGGAACATGAATTAAACATCAAAAGAAAAATAACATACCTCAGGTATGTAAAATAACTCGACAAAAGATAGAAACTACCTTGTACCAAATTATGTACTATAATGTACAAATTAAGCAAAATACAACAATGACTAGCGTGGACGACTATGGTTCAACCCGCACTAGTCACAAACCCGAAAAGAAAATAACATGTGACTAAGTATGAACATACTATGGTTCAATTGATACTAGTCAAAACATCGCAATAAATAACATCCAAACACATCAATTATTATAAAATGCACACATACTCCTATGACGCCTATATGCAGGGACCCTTAAGCTATAGACAAGGCTACACGACTAGGCAACATAATTCTCTATAACCATTGTCTCTGATACCATTCTTTCACACCCTACCATGGCGGAATATGGGGCGCGACGTATGGATATCATCACAACATGGCGTGTCTATAGAGATAACTATATGAAATAAGAAATGTCATAAAATGTTGACACAAAAGTCATGACAATATCTCATCAAATGCAGGAGTCTAGGTAAGTAGGTAACAGTCCTACCACATACCCAAGACAAACAATAAACATAAACCAAACAAACATATAGGTGCCAACATGTATCACTTATAAAAAAAACATGAAGGTAAACTAAGAAGGAACGGGGATCTCCTTCTATATGCAATCCTAAGGCATCCAAGTCTAGCCACTTCTATCCTCAAGCTTAAACACATTCACACCTGAAAGAGACACTAAAACACGTCCTCATAAAGTTGGTGAGAGTCATAGGTTTAGACTCCAACGCTAAATCAGTTACAAGCTGTGAATAACAACCACCAACACATTAACATATGGACAATGTGTTACAAGTATGCATTAACATGTAGCATTCACGATAAATCAATCATCACAATTCCAAGGCATCACGCCTTACCAACAACCACAATTACCAAGGAATCACGCCTTACCAACAACCACAATTTCCAAGGCATCACGCATTACCAACAACCACGGTACCATAGGCGCCCATACACCTATGTACCTATCCCAAGGCCACTACCTTGTCATTTTCCATTGGTCCCATAGACGATCACGCTATGTACCTATCCCAAGGCCCCTACCTTGTCAAACCACAATAACTGAGACGGCACGTGTCCCCCGATCCAAATCATACACAATTAAGAATCACATAGCAGTTAATCACACAATGTACACACAAGTCCATCTCAAATCACAAAAACATTCACAGCATCAATTTAGAAAATAACTCAACACAGTGTCTCTTCCATCCCATCTGGAAGTCAAAATCAATAATAAACATGGGACTATGAAACTTACCTGATTGCTTCTTCACAAGTCCTCGCACTAGCAACAAGCTTAGATTTTTTTGGAAAACAAAATTTTTGATGAAGAACCCTAATTTCTCCATGGATGTCGACCCATACTTGATCTCCAGGGATTTTATGAAGTGTTTTGATAAGAATAAGGCTTTCTATACTTTCCTAACAAGTCCTTGGCCCATATACAAAAGCCCGGTTCCCTTTTTCCCTTTTTTCCCCTTTTCTTTTCTTTGGTGCGTCTAAACCGACCCAAACATCCCTAATTTCGTTTTATTTTATTTTTATTATTTAATATTATGTTATTAACATTACCTTAATTTACCTTAATTTATTTCAGCTCTTAAAGCTTCCAAAACCTCAAAACCGTCAAACTAGTCAAATTTACACGTTTTACCGTAAAAGATGTAAAATATACACTTTTAATAAAAATCTCAAATTTTGAAATAAACTTTATAACTAAGTCCTAAATGACTTAAAACCATCCCGAAAAATATTCATATGACTAATTACCTCATCCGAGACCTCTAAATGCTAAACCGTAAATCGTAAAATACGATTTTCTATAATACATATACGTATACATAAAACCACTAAATAACACCATCTCACTTCATAGTCACCACCATGTGAAATCATGAACAAGAAATCATCACACATCGTTTCACTCACAAGGTACCCCGTACCAGAAACGATATCCAAACCACAATCTATTCACACTAATTAGCACATAAACACGTAAAGACACGTAACTAGCACAAAACAAAACTAAGTGACGAACCTCAAAACCAGGGTTGTCACAGAAACAAGGCAAGGTTAGTGGCTCAGGGATATACACAAGAGGAGGGGATAGACTATGAGGAGGTCTTTGCACCAGTTGCAAGGATTGAAGCTATTAGGATCTTTTTAGCTTATGCATCCTACATGGGCTTCACTGTCTATCAAATGCATGTCAAGAGTGCCTTCCTCTATGGAACAATTGTTGAGGAGGTATATGTGATGCAGCCCCCTGGCTTTGAGGATCCAGAGAATCCAGATAAAGTGTATAGAGTCAAGAAGGCTATGTATGGACTTCATCAAGCCCTAAGAGCATGGTATGGTACTTTGTCTACTTACTTAGTGGACATTGGATTCAAGAGGGGCACCATAGATCATACACTATTTACAAAGAAGAAAGGTAAGGATGTGTTGCTTGTTCAGGTCTATGTTGATGACATCATTTTTGGGTCTACTGATCTAAGGATGAGTGAGGATTTCTCCAAGCTGATGATAGACAAATTCAAGATGAGTGCTATGGGGGAGATGAACTTCTTTCTTGGTTTACAAGTTCAGCAGAAAGAAGATGGTATCTTCATCTCCCAGGATAAATATGTGGCTGAGATCTTGAAGAAGTTTGGCTTTTCTCCACATAAAAAGAGGGCTACTACTCCTATGGATAGAGAACACCCTTGGGGAAAGATTGGAGATGGGAAAGATGTTGATGTCAGGCACTATAGATCCATGATTGGATCATTGATGTATCTTACAGCTTCCAGACCTGACATCATGTTTGCTGTGTGTGCTTGTGCACGCCATCAAGTGACTCCCAAAGAATGTAACCTTTATGCTGTGAAGAGGATCTTTAGGTACCTAAGATGCTATCCTAGTGTAACACCCCCAAATTTACACAATTCAATACAGCGGAAGACTCGTTGGTGTTACGGGATAGCACATTACTCACATCATAGACAACGCTTAAAAATCGCGTCGTTTAATAATAAAGCATTTTCATTCATAAAGATCAAATTTACATAGGTCCCAAGTCATTGTATTTCATACAGGTTTTACAAAGCATTTGAATGGAAATTATTATTTAAGTGCAGGCCATGAATTCTTGTCGTCTTCCCAAGAATTACCTTCAAGTACCTGAGACAAAACATGTTAAAAGAAAAAGGGTCAGCGATAACGCCGAGTGAATTCATAGAGTTTAATAAAACCATTAATATATCATCGGTACATAATTATTACCGAAAATCATTTTATACAAATCTTTATAATAGGCCATAAAATAGCCGAAGTCATTTTATACAAATCCTTATCAAAAATCATAATATAGGCATTTGCCTTCAAAATCATTATACGAGCCAATGTCGTAAAAACATCATACAATACGTCTTATGACGTTGTATAAAATTAAATAAAAACCGTTATATGAATATGGTTATGTAAAACCAAAACACGAACATAAAATCAATAATAAGACCCCGTATTGCTAGTCAGGCAATATATTGTAATTCAGTGCGTATAGCAGTATTTCGCTATTTTGGATTATTACAAGCCGCATGACATTGTTACCTTACTAAACCAAACAACGGGTAGCTAGCCCGAAACTCAATTTGCCCATCAAATTAGCGTGTCGTCATAATAATCACGCTTGTGTAAATCTTCTCATACATAAATTCGCTTACCAATCAATGTGGCACGACGGGGATCAACCGTCAAGGCGCGAACTGGGGTGATCGTCCCCAAATAGTACTATTATATGCATAAGCGTCTACCAAATCCCGGTAGTTCACAATTCATGCTAATGGGACTTTTAGTGACATAACCTAACTTTAATAATCCATTTCATTTCATCTATCGGGTCATATAATCATACATCGGGTCATACCGTCATTCGGGTCCAAATCAATAAACAAACAATCGGGACAAATGATGTCCTATTTTATCAAAACTAACATGTTATCTCCCTCGCGGGTTATTAAAACATTTCATAAAAACATTTAAAAGAGTGCGAGGCTATGGACTCACGTTGATGTGGGAAAGCGGGTTATTGGCAATTCGGATGTACGGTACGTGCTTCAATCACGGAAACCTAGACAAATAATACTCGTCTTAGACTCTTGTCCAATGACATTATAAAAAATAACAATTATGTATACATATGATGATTTTATATATATGATGATGATCAAGTGGGTTTATACATCTTTACTTATTCATTATAGTGTTTATGTGTTGGTAATTTTCAAGACTAGTTATACTAGTTCAACTTATTTACATTTTAAAGCCCAATGGGCCTATTACAAGCCCAATACTATTCATTAGCCCAATTATACTTTTATTATCAGTATTATACTTTATATGTTGGGCCCAAATGAGTTAAGCCCAATAAATAAGTTTATAAGTGTTTTACCAAATTAGTCGGGTTTATTGTCCATTAAGGCTACTTTGGCCCGTTAATGTCTATATGTTGTAAAGCTCGGGTTTTATCGGTTTTTACTTGTTATATATGTTTATATATCAGTATGTGAGTTTATAAAAGTTTACATTAGACGGGTCCAACCGTCTAAGTTTTATTTAACAAAACGTTAATCTTTCGGTTTTAGCCGAAAAAACGTAAAACTTATTATATAGTTTTTATAACTTATAAAACTTACCAAATTACCAATTTTATATAATGTCCATTTATTTATCCTTATGCATTTTTATATAAATTAAATATATAAGTTAGTGGGTTTTAATTCACATTTTATACTATATTTATTTGAGTGCTTATATAATAATATTAAACTTTATTTTCACAAAATCAGTCCTAAAAATATAGTTTACTAAAATGATCATATCTAGAGTTCTACATGGATATAGAAACCCAAATTTTTATCACAGAAACTATATGATATGTGCCTCATTTTATTCCTTTATAGCTACTGATGAATCAACCTCTAAGTATTTTATAAAATTCGTCCAAAACAGTGTACTCAGATTTGAACTCTAAACTTGTTTTGATCATATCTCACTCATTTTTATGATTCCATTGCATGGGCAACTCTCACATGTGTACAAGTCTCAATACTCACTGTATATCAATTCATATATACCATTTTATCGGTTCATCATATGGTTATTTACTGTTTTTATACAGCCTACTAAATTAAGCAAGATTAACCACTTTTACATATAGTTTTTCATCTTTTTACCCATGTTTATCAACACTAAATCCCCACACAATATTTTTAATCATCATTAATCATCATATACATATACATAAGTAAAAGAAAATACAAGATTACATAATCAAAATAACAAGAAGGATAGGAAGAAATAATCTCTATACCACCAAAGTGATGAAATGATGAGTTTTTTTTATGAACAAGACTTGGTTTTGGGTAACCAATCTTATGAGATATCAATACCACTTCTTTAAATTTCCAAATGAACTTCTTAAGATCTTCATATGCATGAATACCTTCTTGAAAATCAGCCCCTAAACTCCATGGAAACTCCTTTTCACATGTTATAACCACCTCCAATCTTCATCTTTTAAATGGGTTTTCATCATATGTAAATTATACATATGATTTATGGTTTATTTTTTTTTATCAATGGTGGTGTTTTGAATGAATGTGGACGTTCATAGAGAGAGAGGGGAGGAGAGATTGATAAAGTTTAGCTAGTTTGCATGTATGAGAAAGTGGTTAGGAGTTTAGTGGTTTTGGTTAGCAAGTTTTGTAGAAATAGGAGGACAAGTGTCCTTGTTGTTTATGTAAACTTGCCACCCATAGTGGGGGTGAGGCAAGTGTAAACTTGTCTCATCTCCACTATTTTACGGGTACTCCTTGATTCTAGTTTCCTCGATTTACGTACACTCGGGTCGATTTACCAAAAACGTTTTTATAAATTATGAATCTACGACACGAAACGATTCTAATAAAAATTGTCTCATAAAAAACAGAGTTCAAAAACGTAAATACGTAATCCTATGGTTTCTGGTTTAGTCGTAAAGCACGTTAAATTATGTATGTAAGTCCTAATTTCTTCTCGTAAATTTGTGAGTTTATGAACCAACACAAATTAAAATTCCATCATAATATTCAAGAATAAATTTATTTCCTGAAATGTCGGACTGTCATAAAAAATGGTGTATGTAAACGTAAGCACGTAACGTGGAATCCTCCGGTTTAGATGTAGTCGATGCTACTTCAAGATGTAAATCCAAATTTCTTCCCAAAATAAGTGAGTTCATAATATAACATTAAAATAATGTTTTTAAATAATATTTGAGAATACAATATCAACCATAAATTGACGGATTGTCACAGCATTTACCCCTAAACAGGATCTTTGTCCTCAAAGATCATCTTATCTTACTACTCGCTTCTTATAGAGCTAAAGCCATGTGGGTATTTCTTCCACATTCGGTCTTTTCTCACAAGTGTAATTCATTACAATACGCGAGTTTCATCAAACATAACTACGGGAATAAGATCAGGCTTAATGTTGACTTACTTTCTCTATCCATGATGT